>VWZT01014151.1:237677-254336 GCA_013397055.1 Pachycephala philippinensis
CTCCCCCTCTCCCTCTCCCTCTCCTCTGATGCTACTGCAGGCTTTCATGTATTCAGTATTTGTTCTCCAGCTCTTTCTGCTGCCTCTTTCTGTTCTGGGAATTGTCTTGATTATTTGGACTTGGTGTAGGGGTGTTTGTGGTCTTTATTTTCTAATGCTTCAGGATTTTATTTGTCACCTTTTCATAAGCTTGTGCTTATAATATTTTGTGGACATACAAATTATTATCTTGGGAAGGTGAAATTTCATGTAGTGTTCTTTCAGACATTGGCACATGTGTGCATGAACAGGTTTAGTAAGCAGAAGGAAATTTAACTTAATTCAGTGGTATTGTTTGGTAATGGATACTTACATTGTGTATAAAATAACAATTTTATATTTTAAGTAGTCAAAAAGAAAAAGAAATTATTAGCTCATACAGAGAAGAATCCATTTTAATTCATACTAGTTCAATCTGTGATATAAAGGTCAAAAATGTTAATTATTTCTCCAGGTGGGAGATTTGGTAGAGATTAAAAACTACTTATGTCTCAGGCTGATAGACTAATGTTACTGATCTCCTGTGATACGGGAAGAATGGTGTTTCTACGCTAACACATTTTACTTGATCTCTCAGATTTGTAATTCTGAAGGTGAAGCTCTAAAGAATGCAGCATTCTGCATAAAGCTCCCAATATTGATGTGAAGGTGTTTCCTGAAAGTTAATTTTCTATGTGCTGTTAGTATTCTCTGTTCATTTAAGCATTCATTCACTCATTTGTTCATTTATTCATTCAGAATTATGAGAACTCACGTTATGGAGTTAGTATGTTTATCCAGAGCAGGCAAGCACATACATTTCCCATGCAGTGAAGCAAGAATAAAGCATCCCTACTGTTAACACATGCTGCACCTCTGTATTACATTTGACTGCATCAATGTAATGTGCACCCATCCCTTCTTTTCCTGGTAAAGTTTTGTTGGACAGCACCTTGGGATCAGTGCTTGCGCTAGCTGTGAATGGAAAAATGCAGGGTGGTGGAGGGGGTGTGTGGTTTTTTAGTTGGTTAGGTTTTCTGGCCAACAGATAAAGAGGAGGCACAGGGAAGATGCTGTTGTTACTGTGCCAGTTACTTTACCACTTTGAAGGGAGAGCAGGAAAGAGGAGCACTGTTGGGAGGGAAGAGGAATTTGTGCTCTTCATGAATACAGAAGGCAGAAGCTAAGCAATCATGGTTAGAAGTTTACGGTGTTGCACTACACCTGATATATTTTTGTAGGTCAAAGAAGCACACCTACATGCAAAGACAAGAATTTATTGTTAGTTTAATTGAAATTGTAGCAGTCTAATCAAGA
The DNA here is from genome assembly GCA_013397055.1 of Pachycephala philippinensis. NCBI lineage: Eukaryota > Metazoa > Chordata > Aves > Passeriformes > Pachycephala > Pachycephala philippinensis. The sequence goes on from VWZT01014151.1 coordinate 239,013, forward strand.
AGTGTCATTTTAATTGGACTAATAATACCAGGTTATCTTGGACTCAAAAAACTCATTAACATTGTGTTTAAAGTTGTTCATACATGTCCTTGAATCGACCCCTTTTGTGTCACACTAACATGTAACACTGTCTGGGTCCTGAGGTCAGTGGCACTAAGGATGGGGGCAGGGCAGCACTAACGTCCTTGGCTTCTCTGGGAGTGGTGACATACTGTCTGCACGAGGGGCAAGCTTCCCCCTTGGTCTCAGGTCTGTTTAGGTCTGGCTTTATATATTTGCAGTCTGTTCAGCCACTCTTTCTTTTCTAAATGACTCGAAGGGTGGTTGCACAAGGACTCACTCAGACCTTTATCACAACAAGGTTAAAGCACAGCATGGCAGTCGGCATGAAGCGGTAGCAAAGGAATCTCCTGTCAGGCTCTAGAAAACAGGTCACTGTAGAGTCACAGAATCATAGAATGGTTTGGGTTGGAAGAGACCTTAAAAACCAGATAGTTCCAGCCTTCCTGACGTGGGCAGGGATACCTTCCAATAGACCGGGTTGTTCAGAGCCCCATCTGTTCTGGTCTTGAACACTGGCAGGGATGGGACATCCATAACCTTCTCTGGGAAAGATCCAGTGTATCACCAACACCAGTATAAAAAAATTTCTTCCTAATATCTCATCTAAACCTACCCTCCTCCCTTGTCCTATCCCTACATGCCCTTGCATAAAACATCCCTCTCCAGATTTCTTGTAGGCCTTTATTAGGTACTGGAATGCTGCTATAAGTTCTTCCTGGAACCTTCTCTTGTCCAGGCTGAATAACCCCAATTCTTCAGCCTGTCTTCATAGGCAAAGTTCTCCATCCCTCTGATCATCTTCGTGGTCCTCCTCAGGACTTGCTCCAGCAATTCCACATCCTTTTTATGCTGGGGCCCCAGAGCTGGATGCAGCACTGCAGGTGGGATCTCACCAGAGCAGAGCAGAGCAGAAGGGCAGAATCCCCTTCCTCACCCTGCTTTGGTTGGAGCCTAGGGATATGATTGGCCTTCTGGGCTCCGAGTGCACATTGCTGGGTCATGTCAAGCTCCTTGTCCACCAAGACTCCTGGTGTTTGTCCTCAAGACTGCTGTCAATGTCATGAGCCAGTGTCCAGCTCTAGGAAACAATCTTCCCATCCTTTCCTGACCCGTACCAATATTTGCATTAACAGCTAAAGCAGACCCATAACCATTTAAAGCATTCTCTGGTGAAGCCCCAGGGCCAGCAGAGTGAAGCTGCTGGTGGTCTCTGATGTCCATTGCTGGTGCTGCAGGTGTAGGGAAGAAGTGCCCCATGGGGTGTGGCATGAACGCCATGTGAGCTGGTGAGCTGAGGAGAGGAGGTGCTCAGGGAAAGGATTCTGAGGGTGGGTGCAAACAAAATACAACTTCACATCAGCCATGGACAGTCTAGAAGAAGATGTTAGGCAGCACTCCACACGTGGGTCTATGGGGACCTTTCTTTACCCTATGTCAGGTAGTGGCAGTTCAAAAAGTCACTTTTTTGCCTAAAGCTTATGAACTGACCAAGCCAATTTGGGCACACAAAAAAAATCAGAGTTTGAATCACATGTTTCCATTTCTGGCATTTTAAATCTTTGATTGCTCTTTAAGCCTTTAACTTTAAAATGTCATTGATTTTCATTAGAAGGCTTTGTAATCTATTTCAGAACTGCTCTCTAAAAAAAAAAAAAATCTATGTTGTTAGGGAGTTACACCGATTTTCTATGTTGGCCTCCTTCCACTTTTATAAATTGAGACTTAATCAGGGCTACTGAACTGAAATTGATTTTATAGAAAGTAACAACCCATTAATAACATCTTTTGCTTTAAATAAGTCTTTAATTGCAGCTCTGTACAAATGTGATAGAGGAAAAATGTTTGTTAGTGCCATGACTTAATATTGACTAATATTTTTTCTTTGAGAAATGTATTTTTCCTTCTCTATTTTTCAGAGAGTACAACCGAATCCGGATCTAAGCTTTATTTCTGTAACCAAATGCATTTGAGGCATTAACGGATTTTTTTTTTTCAAATGTCTGTCAACTTAATCTTGTGTAGCAATCTTGATTCAGCAGTTTAGAGCTCTAAATTGTTACAATAGTCTACTTTAATGAATTTCCAAGCCGTGAAAAAAACCGTGTTAAATCTTTCTGCCCCCTCCCCCTCAGAATCACTACTGGGGGAAAAAAAGTCTGGTGAGCTGAAGGATGAAAATGAGATCGTGTCCCTAATGAAATGTGTCTTAAATAAAAGTTAATGTAAATAGACTATATTGATCACCCCCTCCCTGGTCTTCTTTCTTACAGTCCCCATATCTCATTGAGTTGCCTGATACCATTTTTTGCCTGATAACTTTTAAATAAGCTGTCTTTAAAAAGCCTGCATAAGTCTCTGTATCAGCTGTATCCTGTTAATTTTCAGATTTTATTTGAAAAGGGCCCAGTTGAAAACATTTCCCCTCTCCCTCTCAACAGACCTATGAAAATGAGAGATTGAGAGGTGTCATGGCATGTTGCAGCAGAGCAGCCTGATACAGTGGTATATCTCTGGCTGATTAATGTAAGCACTACTCAATGGTGTATAATCCCTAATCCTTGTACAGTGAGCTGGTTGGGTTGCTATTGTTCTTACTCTCTGTCTTCCCTGCAAAATGATCTGTTTCTTAATTTCAGAGTTTTCAAGGAAATGACCTTGTTTTCTCATTGGGACAGAAGTTATCTGTCTCAGGTGAATACCCAGGGCCCTTTTGGGGGGTTCTTACACTTAGAAGTAGTGATCACACTGAACTACTGGTTCCAGGCATGAGACCTATAGAGTTGTGTGCCATTTTTAACCTATTTCAGCTGCCTTTACAAATGCTTTTGCAAGATAAGCTCAGTTCTGTCGTGGGCATACAGTCGATGTGATGTTTCTCAAGGAAATGCATCACTTTTTGATAAAAAGCTGTTTTTTCTATTGATGTGTCACTTGGTCAGCACTGCAGTGACATGGCTTTCAGTGGTAGTTTTTTGTCCGCGAGGTGGGATACATCTCAGTACATCACAGTCAGTGTGTCTTGACACTTACAGTGAGAAATTAGAGATCACTTAAGCCTCTGTCGATAGTAGCTAGACTTCTAGCCAACAGCAGGGTCTCCCGAGGCTTGTGGATCTGACCAAGTGGTGCTCCAGGCATGTGTTGCAGCAGCTATGGAGCTGTTAGTCATGAGTGACCAGTGCAAACTCTTCTTCACCTTGGAAAGCTTTAAATGTTGATGAAGGTTAAACACAGAAATCCCTGCATGGAGTTTGTATCGCTTCAGCTGCTCATTTTGACTAGGCAGCAGGTTTCTGGGTATCTTTCCCCATGCAACTTTACAATAATTAAAGTTTAAAAAAGCTCAAAGATGTTACTGCAGACATTTAATACATATGGCCTATAGGTATCCACTCTATTTTCTGACCAGGAAAACAGCTGGACTTTTTCCTTCAGAAGTCACTTAAGCATTATTAAGATGCTGAACCTCATTAGCTCCCATCCCAGATTGCTTTAACATTCTGACTTGGAAGTACTGCTCTTTGAAAAGAGAGTCTAGGATCTTTATTTAATTGGCTCATCATTTAACCACAAATTAGCCAGTAAATTTGTAAATGAGTAACTTTCAAGTTTATGCTCGACATTAGTCTTACCTAAGGAGTATTTGCATTACTTTATGCAGGTGGAATAATTACCTTAGCTTACTACCATTGAACAGATTTTCAGCTTAGGTTCAGTTTAGATTCTGTTTGTTTAAACAAACAAAATAAGCAGATATTCTTTAAATATCAAAATCTAAAGGTCTTAATTGAAGTCCTCAAAATTCTTTATACCTACTCCCCACCCCCAAGGTATGCAAAAATGTCTTTAAGTAGCATGCAGACAGAATCAAGTCCATTTCCCCCTTCTTTTTCAGGAGCCTTGGAAAACTGAGATTACCCTAACTCTTCCAAGGGAATCTGTATCCTCCTGTTCAGTTTGCTCTAATACCATACCTTTGCAAAACTTGTAAACATCAAGTTAAAAAAAAAAGAGTTATTTTGCTATGTCTTTAGGATTTTTTGGTGGTGCATATGAGTGTAGGTGTGGGACATATATTTGCAACCAGGCACTTAGTCAAAGGGAAGAAAAATTAAGAGGCAGTAATGGAAGGCTAGAAATGATAACTATTTTTCAGAGGTTGAAACCCAGAACTGATTAAGATAATGGAAAATACTAGGGGTGGGCAGAGGTATTGAGGCTTAAATGCTTCAATTAAAAGACAAAAGCCAAACCCAAACATTTGAAATTTCAGAATGAAGTGAAGTGTTAATTGTGAGGGTTAATGAACATCTCTAAATGAGTTGGAAAATCATTTCCCAGTCAGAACCTCACACTTGTTACCAGAATGACTCTTTTAAATGCCTTTGAAGTATGGTATTAAGAAATCCTGAGTCTTTGCCTACTTCGCATATGCCTTTATTATGCACAAACCCTATTCTTGACAGGTTAGTCTTAATGTAAATAACTTTTTTAGCTTGTTTCAGTGTAGTATCTGACTTCCCAGAATTCCAAAACCATAACTGAATGTAAGCACTATAACATGTTTTCGTAAAACAATGTTTATTCCCAAATTATTGGTGTTACATGTTCAGCCTACTTTTCAGTCTGCTTCTTTTCCTTCTTCCTCTGCACCTCCCTACCACATCCCAAGCAAGAGGCTGGAACAGGTTACCCTCCATCAAGTGAAACATTTCTGCCAAGGGACAACAGATTGTCCTTGCTGTTTGCAAAATTAATTTAAATGAGACACAATTAACATAGGAAAAAAACCCAGCCAACCATTCCCCAAAAAAGCCCACCCACAAAAAAAAAACCCAAAACAAGTGAGTTTCAAAAGTCAGCGCCCTTATCCTAGGAGGAATAAAGGAGAAAATTTCTAAGGGGTTTGGGTATAACTATCAACACCTATATTGTGGTTTTTGAGCTAAAAAGCCTCCTAAGGATATGTGTAAGCTGAAGAAGCTTTGTGACGTGACTGTAGCAGTGGAACATTGCTGCCAAGTCTACTGTAGGCTGAAGTTTACTTTCATATTCCTTTGTGGAACAAGTAACGCTGTCAAACTGTGCCTGTGTAACTGCTGCTACAGTGGGGGCAGTTTGTTGTTTCAGTTCTGTCAACCAGTGGAAATACCTGTGGTGGTAAGAGATGTTAGTGTGAACATGGCTCTGATTTGACTTAGGAACTGTCCACATATGTCATGGCAGTGAAATAGGAATTCATTTGGGGTAAAGAACTTAATCAATATGCTTTGCTACAATGACATGTATCTATCAGCTGAGATTAGTGTGGTAGCTGGTGGCAGAACATTGACCTATTCATGCATGCCTTCATGGAGACTTGAGCTATTTGGGTTTTATTTACCCAAAAAGAATAAATGAAAAATTATTTACCCAAAAATGGTTACATTTTTCCCTGTTACAGTTTGGCTGTTGGACTCTATTCCATGGATAGCAGCACTGTTGTCAAGTTTCACATTTTGGTGCCATCAGTACTGATGTGGGAATCACCTCTAAAAAATTATGTAAAACAGTGCATATAAGATGAGGAAAAAGGATTCTCTTCTACTACCACCCGGAGGACAACTCCAGGTTATCTGTAGCAAGTTTACCAAAGAGATCAAGAAAGCTTGTGAGTGTGGAATTTCATTATGACATTTTTTCAAAGTGTTGATAATCTGAAATCATAAATTACTTGGCACTGATACTGCCTTTAAATAGGAAATGTTATGTAACACTTGTCAGAAGGGGTATTTAATCCTAAATTAGCTTTTTAAAGAGCTGTTGAATTGCTGAATAACCATGATATGGAAAACTACAAATCCTTCTATAATAGGAAAAGATGCAAGAGGAATAAAACAGGGTGGGAACTTGGAAGTCAAAGGTGAAGGTCAAGGCTGATGGTTTGAACTACGTGTAGCAGAATTAAGAATCAGTCATCTGAGAAGCTGCCTGTGCATGGTGTGAAATCCTGTTCACTCAAAACATATCCCATAGTCACTTTTGCAGCCCAGTGGGAGGAGAGGAAGACTGGGTCTCACTTATCCTGAACATGAGTGCCTCCAAGGTTGAGAACTCCAAAAGAAGAGCAATAGGGAAAGCACTGTATGGTTTTGTTGCTCATCTGTATCACAGACCTCGGCAGTCCTTGGCTCAGTTTAGAGTGGCCTTGCAGCTGCTGCTGCTTGTGTCATGGTGACAGTTCCTTGATAGCTGTGCAACTGCAGAGCTGCTCGAGTATGGCATGTTCATCTCTTCTATTGGCAGGAGCCGTTAGGATGGATACCTTTTTGGTGGTTTTTTTTTTTGATCCTTGTCAGTATACTTTGTCCTTATATATGAAGAAATGAATATGACTAGGTATGTAACTAGAAGGCAAAAAAACTTCCTGAATGCTGTGTAGGAGTCTGTACAACTTTAGATACATAGTATAGTAGAAGGGGAAAAACAGTAGATACATAAAAAAGGTTTTTCTTGTCATCATCTTTTGTATAACCATGATCAGATTTTTCTTTGCCCTTTGCCTGTCTCCAGGTTGGGTTAAGAAATGCAATGGGGATTTTTCACTGGATTTCATGTTGCTAAATTTTTCTTGTAATATGTCATGATGAATTACACTTTGCTGCAAAATGTAGTGCTGTTTTTTTGTGCTATAGTCTTAACATAAACAGCATAGTCCCACTGGAACTAGTGCAGGTTTGTTGTGTAAAAGAGGGGTCAGTCTTGGACCAGTCACCTGGCACCTGGAGTCAAACCTGTAAACAACACTATTGACAGTGTTTGATTCTCTCCATCCCCTGCCCCTCTAAAATGTTAATTAGCCTCAGGCTTAAGTAACTCTTTAATCTGAAAAGTGAATGTCTTTTCAATACTGCTGTACTTGGGTAGCTTTCCACTGCAGAGGCATGATAGATGTGGCTTCCCATCTGGTTAGCAGTGTTGATCCTACCTGAGATCAAGTTGTGCCACAAAACTGGGATCTTCTCGAGCTTCCAAACAAGGGTTACTTGAGACCCGAGACACTACAGCTCCAGGAGCAATTTTTGAATGTTTACTTTCAGGATTCTGTTTCATAGAAGATAAGTGTAATGCAGTCCTTTTCTTGCAGTATCCCATCCTGTAACATTGTATTTTTCACCCTTCTTGAATGCACCCATTTCTAGGATATCTGACATGATCAGTGCTGACAGCCAAACTGGCAACAAGAGTTTAAGGAGATGGGCATGGCCATAAAGAAAAGTAGCAGAACAATGATGGTGGGGAATGGAGTTTGCTGGAAATGTAGAAATGTGGTTGTATTTCATTTTGCAGGTCAGAAGGAATGTAGGAGAAAAAGAAATTCAGCAGTGTAAAGCTGTAATTTGCCTGTTCTGTTGAAGACAGACTGAGCCATGTTGAACACTGTACTGAAACACCACTGTTCTGTGATGTTTGATTGTCAGTATAACTCCTGTGGTGTGTTACAGACACCCAGCAGACAAAGTCTGTACACTTCCACCTGATGACACAAGACTGTGCAGGACTGAACATTCAGGCCAGGCTTGTGGGTTTTATAAAGGTGTAAGAATTTGTCTACTCATATCAGCTTATAATATCTGAGCTCTCCCAGGGGAGGTTCAGATTGGACATTAGGAGAAGGCTCTTCACCAAGAGAGTGGTCAGCCACTGGAGCAGGCTTCCCAGGGAAGAAGCCAGAGCACCCAGCTTGACAGAGTTCAGTGACCTTTTGGACAATGCTCTTAGCCATATGGTTTAGTGTTAGTCCTGTGAGGAGCAGCAAGTTGGATTCCATGATCCTTATGGGTCCCTTCCATCTTGAGATACTCTACTATTCTATGATTTTCGTCAGCCAAAAAGAAAAGTATTGCCAACATGAATAGACATTTAGACATTAGGCTATTAGACTACTGAGTTTCTAGTCTTGTAGTCCTGTACAGTTAACCATGTTCAGATTATGTTGGGTGGACATGAGCTTAGAAAGGCTAGTTAATTATCTTGGCTTGTATGGCATTACTACTCACCAATAAAGGTGAAGAGTATAGACTGTATTATTTCTGCAAACAAGTCTTGACATCTGTGAAGATGTGAGGATTAAAATTTATCAGTTTCATTTTGACTTACAACTTAGTTTGGTTAATTTTTACCTGTAACTTGTATTTCAGTAAATGTAATAAATATGAAACTTTTCAACTTCTTCACTTAGAAGGTAAAGAAACCCAGAGCCAAAGTTGTTGCAAGTTATTCTACATGTTCTGATTTGTCTAAGCACCATATCCTTCTTTCAAATTCCCTGTATTGGAGGGGATGAGTGAGAGGTTCCTGGAAACTTCTTAGTTTTTCTCTGTGTAGTCAAGTATCTTGTTGTCTCAGTGCAACAGTTTAGTAGATAAAAGCATTTACAAATGACAGCTTTTGTATATAAAATAGGTAGCTCTTGTTTCTGTAATGGGCTGAATATAAAGTCCTCTGTTGATTGCAAACATCTAAAAGGGTTGGACGATGTGTGATTGCTACATAACTAATACAGGAAAAAATAAATGGCTTTTTCAGAAACATGATGGAAAAAAATAAGCAAGTGGTTTGACAACTAAGACAACGTTACCAGCAATGAGAATAAACCCACCAATGCTAAATAGTAATCCCTCTTTATTTGGACACTTACTATCTGCCACTTCCTTGCTGGCGAAAATCACAGTGAGATAACTTTGCTCTAAGCTAGTAGGCATTCTCAGTCTTTTCCTTGCCAGTAGCCTCTTCTGATGCCAATATCAGAAAACTAAAGACAGTCCATGGAATTTAAAAAAAAACATTGAATTTTGCTTTCCTGAGTCTAAGGATCTCAGCTGAAGTGGTCCACCTGAAGTGGATTTTTTTTTTAGTGAAGGGCTAATTGTAAGAGGAGACACATAGTGGGAGTGACCTGAAACAATGTTAAATTTTATTCGTTTTCCTTTGGTTTCAAATTCATTTATTGTCCATTTAAAACTTACCAAAGCTAGTCCTATAAAAAAAACCAAACCAGCCTACCAAGACCAGTATCGTATCTGTACAAAAGTGTTTGAAAGACTTGAGAAAAGAAGGCTGAAGTCCATCTTGTTTATCTCAAATGGTGAGAAAACCAATTGCACTGTACCCTACTCTGCCAACAAAAGTAGTTTGACTAAATTGAAGAGGGCCATAAAACGTGAGGAATGTGACAGATTGATGAGTAGGTTGAAAATGTTTATCCTGTAGAATATGGAGGCTTAGGGATGAAGACCATCATCAATCTGTAAAGCAAATGAGATAACTTGAGAAAAATGTGAGCTGAATGTGGCATAATTTAGTCATAAGAAGTAATTTATGAAGGGTTCTCATTTTTTTTCCATGAAATCATTATGTTGGTGTTGGGTTGAATAAATGACTTTCATATCGTGTTGTCAAAGATAGTTGTTGTAACCATTCACTATGAAAATGTGGCTCCTCTGTCCTCATTGTTTCTTATCACTGCCTGAGTATTATTTCAGGATACAACGAGTGATATTTTCTGTGGAAATTTATCTGTTCGGAGTTTTCTCTGGCAGAGCCAGAAACAGAAGATAAGAAGGCTGGGGGGCAAGGTGGGTCTGGAGGGGGAAGGGAGGGCAACAGTAAATAGGTGAGATAAATTTTGCAGAACCAGATGTGATAACCCTTAATGGTTTTTTTGTTGTGGTTGTTATTTTCTTCAGTCTGATTCATGAGAATATTTGTTGAGTTTTGGAAGTAGTCTAACCTCCTTGCTGTTAAGGACAGTATACTAGCCCAGATCACAATTTTAGTAGTCCTGAGTGCCTGTGGAATGCACCCTTCCTTTTGCCTGTGGGGGAAAAAAAATAAGAAACAAACTCCTGAGCATTACCTGTTCATGTAGTGACTAGGAATGTCACATTAGTAAGTTAGCTTTCATGGGAGACAGGGCTATATTATTTGTAGCTACTTGAACATTTACCTAAATTGGCTCTATCTAATAAATGCAAGAAGCTAATTCTAATTGACTGCATTTAATGCAGTGTCACCTGAAAGTGTCTATATTGCTAAATTTAAACATGAGGAAAATGACTTACATAGCCCAAGAGGAATTTCAGGGCGTTTCTTTTCTGCTCCGCTTAGCAATTAAAGAGCAAATCTCTCAAGATTAGCCAGGTGCAATATGCTGCTACTCACTTTTCTGTGTAGCATCAGGTATTGGCCAGTGCTGGAGGCAGCATGCTGGATTCTACAGAGCAGCAATGCGATCTGCTATGACAAATCCTGTGAGTTCTTTTGGTGAAGTGGAAAGCTGCTCTGCTTGGAAAACAGATGCATTCTCCACAGATTGTGTTTGTGGATTTAGTGGCATGTCTATTTTTCTACTTCCTGCTTCATAGTAGTAACATTTCCCTCTCCACAGAAAAGAGAAGTTATTCTAGGGGAGGACAAGATGTTTACGTTACCTTATGTGCCAGCATGAACACAGTTGAAAGGAAGGAAGTATCCAGAAGGAAAGCAATTAGAAACAGAGATACAAACCAATGAGGAATGCATAGCCAGGGCCACCAGTTGCATGGCTGTAGGCACCCTGTTTATTAGGTGAAAATGAAGTAGGACTTGCTGAACTATAACAGAAGCTGAGACGTTAAGCAAGAACAATGCATTTAAGCTCTGGTTCACCACTCCACAGTTACTGCCCGAAGACCATTCCAGTTAGCTTGTGTCATGTTTTGAGCAGGCTGTTGTGTGATTTTACAAATGTCTCCTGGCTAAGTAACTCACAGGTGGGAAAGGCAGCCCTAAGCACCAGCACATGCTGGGGGCCACCCAGCTACAAAATAGCTTTTCAGAAAAGGACCTGGGGTTCCACTGGACTCTAAGTTGACCATGACCAAATTAATCAAGAGCAAAGGGGACAAGATGTTGCAGTATCAATCAAATCCATAATGAATAACAAAAGAGGAAAGAAGAGGATGTTAAGACAATGCAGTATTGAAGGCTTCCTAGCTCTAAAAAAAGTAATAGGGATTCCATTTTTAAAAGGATGACTTCGCAAATCTTTCCCTATGACTGTTTTCAGGACAATCCTTCAATGTTTTCATAACTGTTACGGAAGAAGGGAGCAAAGGATGTTAGAAGAATTGGGCAGGGGGGTGATGGAGATAATTTCATTCTTTATTTTTATCTAATGTCAGTTCAAGGAACTTGGATGCATAAAAGCAGCTCGAAGGCTAATTACAAGATGACAGGAATGAGTCTGTGTTAAAGATAAAACTTTCCAGACTTCGCTTTTATGTGAGGAAGATTCAAATTCAAGGTGAAGGTTGCTGATATAGTGAACATCATCTTGTCCAATTTTTTTCTCTTCTTATTTCTCTTCCTGTTGTAGCATGGACTTAGTTTCAAAACTTTACTCTCCATCCCCATTGCTGACAAGTTTCAGAAAAATTAATACCAAATACAGACACCAGTTTATGAAGGAACAACACTGCACTCCATGTCTTGAATCAGTGCTTTGATCAATTGTTTGTGATCGTGGGCTGAATAGTATTCACATTTAGCTTAGTTTTAATTTCAGGATTATGTTCTCAAACATTAGTATGAAAAGAGGTGGATTTTTTTCCCTTTTCCCCCTGATTCAGCCCCGAATGAAAACAATTGTGTTTTCCATTCTGGAAACACTGAAGAATTTTAAGTTAGAAAAATTATTCATTCTTAATTGTTATGAGTATGTACACAAAAATGTCAGAATGTATTTTAGGGAATATCTGTGTTTTCACTGTTTCAGCAGCCTTATGATCTATAAAAGAACAGTTATTATTCCAAATTTCCAAATTGTGGTTGTGTGGGGTTTTGTTTTTCTTTTCAAGACTGGATGCACTGAATATGAAAAATCAAAGATAGCAGTGAGAGGATGATACAGAATGGATTAAGCATCAGAACAAATTGTCGGGAATGTTGCTGTCCTTACCTGAGACTGAACACAATATGAAAGCTTCACAATTGTATTAGCTGGCATTTACAGGGAAAGCAAAAACAAAACAGTACAAAGAGATCCTTGGAAAAGCACATGGAGTGTTGGGGATTCTGGTTTGTCTTTTTGCATGTTAAGCAGTTTATGAAAGATTTCAGTTGTCTTATGTGATGTCTTCAGCCATCTACCCTTGCTCTGAGAGAAACATGGGGTTAAATGTTCATGAGGATGACCTAGGATTTTTATAATTACTGGTTAAAATGAAGGAACAGACTAGACCACAAGCATAGATACCTTGACTTGGATGTGATCTGTTCTAAATGTTCAGAATGGCCCGTGACTCAACAGCTACAAGAAAGATACAATGATTTGTACTTCAGAGAATTTCTTGGAATGTTGCCTGGCACCTTGCAGATGGTTTCACTTAGAATTTATGGTTGAAAGAAACAAAAATGTTCCTAGGTACCCCTTTTTTCCTTAAATCAACCAACCAATAAACCAGTTTTCTTTTCTAGTCTCTCTGAGACAGTCATGTCTTGTTTGTTGTTGCACTAGGTGAACTTGAATCCAGCTAAATAGAGTAAATCACTGTAATTTCTCAGAAAAAATATAAAATGTAAACTATATTATTCAAAAAGTGTATTCAAATAGATAAATATCTGAAACACCTGCGCTGAATTAGTGGTCTCTGTTAGAAAGACCCAATAGAAGTTGCACAAATTTCTTTCTGTTCAATGGTAGAATATAATGCTTTTCCATAATCTGCTTTCTGTGGTGCAAAATTTATTTTAATGTATGTTTGCATTGGTAATAATCCTAAAATACTTGTTTTTAGGGTAACGGACTGTTCTGTTCATTCAGGTGGTAGTTAAAGATGAAACAAGTGCAAATTTAGCTAAATAATGCATGCTTGCTTTGAAAACCAAACAAAATAAGCTCAATAGCAGGAATGAGAACACCCCCGAACCATGCCTCAGAAAAAGTCTGCATTTTAGCCAGCTGTTTATCCCTAATCTCATCTAATCAGTAGTTAAGATCTCTTCCAAGAATATGCCTTCATGGGATTGCACAGCATATTAGAAATGCAGAGAGAGAATGAAATAGACTTAAATGTAATCATTTAACTTTCTTGGCTCTTGTTGATTTTTTTAAGGCTGTGTGAATGATATTTTCAGTTTTATTGGTAAACCATACACAAAATCAGCTGAAATATTGTAATTACAATTACAAAAGAGGGAACTTTATTTGCTATGCTTTTTATTAAACCAAGAACTATTTGATATATCTTGAGGGGGAAATAATTTGAGCTTGAATAATAGTGTTCATTAAAATGCATTTATTTTGCCCAGGAGTTGAGAGCTGTGCTCACGAAGACTTTGATACTTATGCTTTAATTCCTCCAAGAGCACTGCACGTACCCAAATTTTTGTAGCTTTGGGCCTAGTCTCACTTGGTCCTCAATTTGTTGGGTTTTGTTTTGTTTTTTTTTCTTCACAGAATATAAATTATTCTAAAATTCTGTAAGTAAAGCAGAAGGTCTGGGACATTCTAGTCTCGATTTTTTTTTTCCTTCATTTTTTTCTTATTTATTTATTTTAACTCTGCTTCCTATTTTGAAGTGCAGCAATAGAGTAAGAAGAGTGGAAAATCTTTTGCAGGAGACAGTTTCAGAAAAAAAGTTCAGTCCAGGGAAGGAAAGCTAAGTTCACTTAATTGTCTTTCCCTGAAACTGTCCTTTTCCCTGAAAAAAATTCTGAAAATTTTCATTTTCAGGAAACTTCTTATTTAGACAGTATTCTACGTGTAAAGCATGTCCACTGTGAATAAATATCCTTGCTAAACTGCTGCTGTGGATGATTAGCCCTTTCATTAAAAGCTTGAAATGCATTTAGAATATCAATCTAACTGTTCGTGAGGTCAACCTCTTGGTCTAGCACATAAAGGCAATACTTCCATCTTGTTTATATCTTCTCAAATATTTATGGAAATCAAGATTTTCTGTAACCTACTAGGTTGTTGAAAATTGAGTTTAAACGTAAGGAAGTTGTTTACAGTGTAGAAGTGTTGTCTTTGCTCTCTTTCACTGCACCTTTGTACTGTGGATATCTGAACTTAACGATGAACTTAACACATTTACCATGTGTTTGGCTTTGGATTTATTAAGTGTCTTTCCACTGTCGTTTCAGTTCATGGGTGTCATCTGTGTTGTTCCCCTGAACAGAAAATTTCACATCTATACAAACCTGTATATCTCAATTTAGTGTGTAGCATGGGGATCCATTTTTGGAATATCTAAGTGTACATGAAGACATGTGTCCTAAGAGAAGAACACTAACATTACTACTGCTTTCAGCAGAGGAAAATTGTCCTTCTGTATTCTGTTCCTCATTTAATATAAAATGTTATCTTGATAGACACGTAATTACTTTAATTATTTTATCAATGGAGCATTTACAGGGGGTATTCTTTTTGTTCAGCCTACTTAATATTTTAAGAACAGTTCCTGGTAATTTCACTTGCAAAGTAAAATTAAATCTGCTACCAGGGAAGAATTCTAAGTGGCATTTTAACTTGTGCATATCAACTTACACAGCTATTCTTGGGTTTTTATTGATTGATCAGTTATATGGAACAGGTATGCTGCACTGAGACTGCTCTGCATTGCAATTGCAGGTAGGGATTTGGGTCTGTATTCAGGGTTACCTCAGGTTGTGAAGGCAGGCAGCCTTCACTATGAGATATGTGAGGTGATCTGTCCTGGCTTTGGGGGGGTTGAAGTTAGACATAATTCTTCCCATGCTAATAATTAAGATATGTAAGTGCTTCTGTAAATCTGGCGTGCTCCCCCTTGTCTTTAATGTGCCTCAGTCCTGCACGTATTTAAGTTGACTGCTTAAAACTGTAAGGTTTAAATCAATACCGTTTGTAGTAAAAGTAATAACATGCAAGTTTTGTACAAGGTTTCATTTGTAAACTGAGACTGCTATTGCTAGTTATTACCACCCACATTGCTATGCACATTTTGCAAGTTTGAAAAGTAATCCCCTCTTTGTAAGGGTTTAGGTCTAAGTATAATAAAATTGTTTTTAAAAGTCCATGTATCAGTATTCTGGAGGACATTCAAATAAAAAGACACTCAAAATCACTGAAATCATATTGTAGGTGTAAATCTTATTCCAGTAATTTAAAATGACAAAGTTCCAAATCCATATTCTGAATGGGACCCTGATTGAGTCCCAATCTATATCCTGCATGGCTGTGGGGGGGGGGGGGGAAAA
>VWZT01014151.1:254357-304577 GCA_013397055.1 Pachycephala philippinensis
GGGAAAGAAAGAAAACGTGTGCCCTTTAAGGCTATATTTCTCATTTTATTTGGTTATAAATGAGACAGATAATATAGTCATTATATAATTCTGAAGAAAAATGTGTTTCCACAGATCAGGCCCTATATCTATTCATAACCGTATGCATAATGTGATTTCAAATATTTTTTTTCTTCAGAGCATTTGTAGATTGTCAGATATGTATGTTCTCATTCCAGGTTATGAGTTTTGAATAATTTTTCTGGATGTATCTTAGCTTTCCTGAACCACCTTTTTAAATCAAAGGAATCCTCATTTTAACAAATGTTCATAGCACAAAGAGATGGTATTAAGGTCTCTGAGAATTTTACTGCATATTCTGTTTAAATGGCTAGCCAAACCTATGGCTGAAGCATTTATTTTGAACATATATTTTCCTATGCACTTTATGGGAGAAGGAAATGGTGACAGTATGCATTCCTCTAACCTTAGACCCTTGTGATTGAAATCAGAGATGATTTTAGTCATGCTGTTGCTGATTTGTAGTCTACAGCGAAATTTTTGAATCTTCCAAACAACACTTTTTTTTCCTAATGTATGTGTGATTTTTTGGGGGGGTTTTTGGGGGTTTTGGTCATTCACTGACCTTTTATTGTTATGGCAATAAAAACCTTCTCAGCAATTAGTTTAATGTGAAGGGATCACTACCGCAGCCTGATAGTGACATTTGACCTTGACACAAATAAATGAGGGTAGAGAGTAACAAATGCAACAACAAACCTTTTCACACTGATGGGATTTAATTTTTTTTTTTATTCTAGTCTTTTTGCAGACAGGTGCTTTGTCTGTCCTCGTGAATAAATTACTCAAAGTAAATAACCTAATGCTTTCTGATTTTTATTTTTTACTAGTTGCAATAGATAACCTAATGAAAATCTTTCATTAAATAGGAGGATTCGCTCTTCAAGTGTGTTCTTATTTTATGTTTGCTGTATTTTTTTTTCAGGTGCACAGTCTAGTAGTTAGCACTGAAATGATGTGCTTTTAGCAAGGCAGATGAGATATGATATTTTGGATTATTCAGATTCTGTTTGCTTTTGTTTTTGCATATGGCTGGCAGCAATTAAGAATTCAGATAAACTTGTGGAATGACAGGCCTGTGTTTGTTAAAGGGCTGTCTTCTTCTCCTCAAGCTGCAGACATAATTTTTGCAGCGTTTCCTTTCTCCTGTAGGAGATTTCTGCTACTGGATATTATCCGTCCAGATGGCTACAAGCATGAGACACAGCCTCTTAAACCGGTGTTTTCCAAGTGTTTCCCCTACCTCCACAGCTGTAGAAATTTCAGTTTTTATCAATTCCGTTCCAGACTTTGGTTGGTTTATGCTGCTCTTGGAGGTTCTTCATGTGCTGTACATTAAATTGTGTTTTCAAGCTCACTTGTATGAGGGTGGCACAGTGGAATCCATGTGCTAAAGCATTATTAAGAGGTATCTCTGTCTTCCAACTTACATTACATTTGGCATTTTTAGAACTTTTCATAAAATCATCCTGTGATAGTGACAGGTTAGTTTTTTCAACAAGAGCTTCTAAACATGGCATTATTATTGGTCACCTAAAGATGAGTAGCTTAAATAACAAAGTTTAAAACGAATACTGTTTGAAATCAGATAAAACAAATTATTCCAATGAACTATTATATAAAAACCTTACAGACTTCACATAGAAAAATAATTATCATCATACACTGTCACCATAAATATTAAATCCAGCATTATTTACACAGTTTAAGAAAATTTTGTTTCTGGTAAAAAAGAAATTGACCATGAGAATAGCCAGGCGGTAGTTCAGGTTGCCCAGAGAGACTAGGCAGCCTCCATCCCTGGCAGTATTCCAGACCCATAGGATTAAGCCTTGAGCAATTTGGTCAGATTTCAAGGCTGACACTGCTTTGAGGAGAAGGTTGGCTTGGGTGATTTTCTGAGACGCTCTCCAACCTCATTTAGCCTTTGATTCTGTGAAAATCAGTTGAAGTCACCTGCTGCTACTGAAAGCGAAGTAATTGTGTCACAGCACTTACAGGTCTCTTTTAATCAGTCATACCTTGTACAAAGATAGTGAAAGAAACAAGATTTAGCACTTAGTGCAGGAAAACATTCATCCCCGAAAGTTTAGATTTTTCCAGTTGCCTTTTGATATCCAGAAAGTTTGATAGCCCCAAAATGCTGCAGTATATCAGGCAAATACATGGACTTTATTGATTCCCAGTTTCTGAAAGGATAGCTGGTCACAGGTGGTCATGGTTTGTCTTTGCAGACCTCTGGTGAAAAAGCATGTGCTGTGCTTGAAACAAATAGGAATTGAGATATATCTGAAGGAAGGTGATAGATTTCTGGATATTAAGAAGAGATGTACTGAACTCTAAGAGATTGCTGCAGAATGATGTCCAGAAAAGGTCTGGAAAATCAGTAAACTCACTCTGTTTGGTATGAATACAGTTACTTCCTGCGATCTTTAAATATTGTTTTTAGCAATTCTTGTTTAGTTTTTCTTGTGTGTAGTTTACAGGTTACTTTTACTAGCTCTGCAGTCTAGCACCAGGCCTTTCTCTCATAAACAGGAGAGCAGTTGGATCTTGGCCAATAGAATATTTAGAACAGTGTAAAAAATTTACTTAATTTTCCTTGGCAAGCATGGCAATATGCGTTATAGGTCTCTAAAACAAATTACTTCACATTCTTTTATTTAAATGTGTAAGGCCATCTGCAGAGGCAATGAAGAGTTTCCAGGGGTTTGATTGCATGTTTTTGCTTTTTGTTTTTGTGGATCATTATTGCCTTGCTTTTAGTACAGTCATTACTACTCTTAGTGTGGTGTTTGTGGTAGCCTTGGTCTGGTAGGGTATGGAGTGACAGGAGGAAAACAGGACATCCTGGGGTTTTTTATTTCTCCACTCTCTTCCCTTCACCCTGCCCCTCCACAGCTGTTGAGACACCGGAAGAGTTTTGTGAGTAGGAAGGGTGATAAGAAACCCCCATAACCCAAAAGCTGTCCTGTTGTTGTTTCTCCTGACGGTCTGGGAGATGCCAGCTGCTGCTGTGCACAGTGGTACATAACACCTTGTCTTGCTCCATCCTGGAACTCTGGTGCTTGTGTGCTTTGTGAAGGTACTTTTGTGTTTGCCAGCAGACTGCTGTGTGTTTCTGAGCAGAGAAAATTACTGTAGAAGTTCTAAGTTCTCAGAGGATAAATCTTGATGTCTAGTTTCAGTCTTTGCTCAGGCTTCACTTTTGACACTTTTTATCAGTCTGTGTGTCTACTTCTCAAGGGCCTTTACATTTTTTGCACGGTATAGAACCACCAGAGGATTTTCAGAATATTTTGCTACGTGAAGCAGTGAGATCAATCAAGTAGGGTAAGATAATCTAGCAACTGTGTACTTCATTTATCTTCTCAAGGTAATGAGCTGTCTTGCCTATTTGTTAGAAATGTCTGGTGTGATTCCTAACATGCTGTCCTTTATCACAGAAGAGAAAATAGTGTCTTCAAATTTACAATTTGGATAAAGTGCTTTCCTTGTTCAGATGAGAAAATATTTGATAGTTTTTTATTGCATATTAAAAAGAGTTAAAAATGCCACTGGTTAGAAAAAACGTTTTTTACCTTTGTTCTATTATTTCCACATAGTACCATGATTCTCAGAAGCCCTAGCTGGATTTCCCTAGCAGTTGTGGGAAAGGACTTTCAAGTTTCTTGTAAAACAACACAATGATTTTTTAAATTTTGTTTTTAATTTAGAGCATGTTAATGAAAGAGGTTGTCTTTCAGCTGGTGTAATTCCATGTCCTGTAATAAGAGTTATCTTTGGTGGATTGAGAAGAATTTTAACTTTTTAAACACTTAGGTGTTTAAAACTGAATGTGTAGAATACTTGAGTTTAGGTACTAGGGGAGGGGAAGTCTTTGTATGGAAATTAATTGTTTGCTTCGGTGGCCAAGGTTGGATAGTGACATAAAAATGCTTGGAGTCTTCTTCATTCCATCACAATTCCTTGTGGGAAGTGAATTCAGCCCTGACATGAAAATGTGGGAGGTTACAACTTAGCAGGCATCTTACATTTCTTTTCTCCATTCCAATTCATCATTGAAAGTATTACAGACCTATGCTTTAGAGCTCCAGAAAAACAGAGCAAATGAAGGTTCTGCTGGAGTAACACACGTCTCTGGGCACTGCTCTTTCCTTCCCTTCCCTAAACAAAACAAAATAAAAAAATCAAACAAAAAATCTAGATAGAAACCAAGAACATGAGAGCAGCCAATTCCTTAGTCTGGAATGGGATGGGCTGAGAACTGACGAGGAGGGGGAATACCTTTGGTTCCTAGCAAATCTGAACTTGGAAACCATGAACACTGCATTTTCTTCAGTAGACTGACTTGCTAGAAGAAACAAAGGGTTAGGTATTTCTAAACTTTTAAATACAGAATCAAGTGCAACTGCTTTTTTTACCTCCCACTTGGTTCCAGATGTTGAATACTTCATACAAGACATGCTTTTTCATATGCATTCTTACAGTTCTTTATCTGATGACTCTTTCTTTCAAAATAGGAAGTTATATAAGGAAAGACACATCTTCATGTGTGTGAAGGAACAGAGAGGCGTGATGGCACGGGGGGAACCCCATTGTTTCAGCCCGATGCCTTAGGGTTGACTCACATTTCTGTGAGCACCCATTGCAGTGTCTGTGTGTGATCACTGCCCGAGGGTATGGGGCAAATCACGGGTTGCAAGGGAAGGGCATTTCAAGATTACTCCAGCTGGTGAGGAGGTTAAGGGTTTTGGGAGCCAGGTATGTGTATGCTGAGCATCAGAAGGAGTTGGCTGCTGGAGTGACCAGAGGGGAACTTCCTGTGGAAGTGCGGGATTGGCAGTGTCTGTGCATGAGGCCACTGGAGACGAGAGAATTCAGACATAAGATACAGGCCAGACTGAGAACCTCAGGCCAGTTACTGGAGAGTTGCACAGCATGGTTTTCCCACTAGTGGACCTTCATTCTGATCTGCTACAGGTGAGCAGGGTGAGGATGCTGGCAATGTTCATGTTTCCAGTTGACAGTTTACTGTCTTGAGAAGCAAGTGAGGTAGCTGTGCTGCTGCCTGTACATGTCAGCGAGGTTTTCATAACTGTATGGATGAATTTCATAGAGTCATAGAATCATTTAGGTTGGAAAAGACCTCTAAGATCAAGTCCAACTCTTAACCCAGCACTGCCAAGTTCACCACTAAACCATGACCCTCAGTGCCACATCGACCCATCTGTTAAATACCTCCAAGGATGGTGACTCCACTGCTTCCCTGGGCAGCCTGTGCCAATGCTTGACAACCCTTTCAGTGAAGAAATTTTTCCTGATATCCAATCTAAACTTCACTTGGTGCAACTTAAGGCCATTTCCTCTTTCCCTACTCCTTGTTACGTGGGAGAAGAGACTGACACCTGAACCCAGCACAGGTTCACCTGGTAGCTACTTGACCTTTCTTTGCAGGGCTGATTTCTCTTCTGCTGTTGCTTTCCCATTTTTGTATAATTAGTTCTCTAGCTGGAATCCAACAGTTTTCTGTAGGAGGTCTGGTCCCATCTCATTTTTTTCTCCCCATTCCACACCTGATTCTAACTCCATTTTTGTTGTGAGGGGAAAGTAAAGTATCTGTTTGGTTTGTCTATCTTCTCTGCTGTGCGATATTGCCGCTTGAGGTCTCTAGCTCATTGAGTGTGCTCAAAATACATGGTTTTGTCTCTAGTCCTGTCCTTCGGAAGTGCTGTGCAGAATTTACAGCAAAGCTATCAATTCATATGAAAACGAGTTCATGCAAGCTGTCTATCAAGTAAAAGGCCTTTCTTTATTTTTTTTAAATGCACAAATATCACAAATACATTTGTTTCTTCCCTGTTATGTGGAACATTAGAATCAAAGTTTCTGGTTATCACATTGCAGATATCCAAGTCAGTAAAGCTGATTGTAATTGAAAGCATATTTATATTAAGCAGCAAATATGCTCATTTTTAATATACAGAAAAGCATTCATTAGTAAAAAAGTAGTTCATTTCTTTTGAATTGAATGAAATGTAAGTTTAATTTTCAGAGCATTGCTTGGGGCAATGGTTTGACATTTTCTTGAAACCAATCTGATTAATTCTCAGAATTATGCGGAGAAATGTCATTTACTGTGGAAAATACCTTTCTAAGCAGTGAACCTCAGAAAAGAAAAGAAGAAATTATTTTTTCTTTCTCTTTACAAATTGCTTTGTGCATTTCAGTTGCAAGGGCAACAGTTAGCTCTACTTGTGTATTGAGCTTGTGTTTATATGATTATGGAATCAATTCAGAATCTTAACGGAAAAATTGTATATGTTGAACCAAGCCCTTTGTGCTCTTTTTGTGAAGGTGACCTTAAAGAGAAGGTGTAAAGGCTTTCCAGTTTGAAATTTCAATACTCTTCTGCTGTAATTTTTATAACATGAAGTTAAGAATTGCCTGTGCAAAATCTCTGTTAAATGAAACAGGCTTTTTATCTAAAGTAGTGGCAAAGATACATTGCATTGCTCAGACATGGCTTTTGAATGAGTGAATAAATATAACAAGGTTGCATACTGTCATTTACAGGATGTGCTAATAAAAGTCTTCCAGGACTATGAAGATTTCAGTAGACTTACTAGATCCTACTGGACAGTGAAATTATATTTTAAATTGGATATTGAAATTAGTGTGGTTAAACAGCTGGCAGGATTTCCAGAGGCAAAAGCCAGACTTTGATGATCAGATTTCATCTAGAGCAAAGTTTAAGGTTTCCACCAAAGGTGCCATTTTCACATCTCTATCAAGATTTGTGGTTGTTGTATAGAGCAAGGCCAGCAGAACGCATTGTCTGAGGGAAAGATCTTTTTCAGCCCTGTAGTAGGTTTTAATAATTAGGTTTAATACACCAGACTATTTTATCTTCTTCATTAAGAAAGAATATATATATGTAAAATAAAGACTCCACATATTGCAGAAACTTAATATTGTTTATGATACTTACTATTTAAATTCTACCCTGTATAATTTTTTTTTAAATTAAAAAAAACAGTGGGAATTTGGACCTCCTCACTAGTTGACTCAGTAGTATAGTTTACTGTCTATTTTAGTACAACTTACTTTCTAATCAGAGAACTTTTTACAATTACAATGAAGTTGATCTGTCTCACCGCATTTATCTATCTATTTTCATGCAGTGTTTAATGTTATTGTAAACAAATGCTAATTTCAGGGCACTACATTCTATCCATTAAGAAGAGAATAGAAAGTCAGTTGTTTTTATTCCCCCAGGTTCTGGAAATTGTAAATTTTATGTCCAGTTAAAAAAAGTGATTCATACTGAAGACAGAGAAAAGAAGATGGATTTGTCTGGTATGCAACATGCAGTTTACAGCACAGAACATGAAAATGAAGGGAGTGCCTCCACAATTGTAAGAATGACTTTAGGGTTACATTGAAGTGAACTCAACCTTGCACTATGCTTGCTGATAACATTGATTTAAATGTTCATATGTTAATGCATATGTAAGTAGTTGGATATACAAATTGATGTATCTAAAATCCATTCTGACCCTTGTTATCTGAAATGTCCATATCTTTACCATTAAAAAAAAAAAGAAAATGTTATTCAGGCACTTTGTGACAGAGGTCAGTATCTTTTTTTTCTTCCTTCTCTTTAATTCCCAGGTTTACAGACAGGGAAATGGATAAGAGAAAAGAAAATGTTATGCACTCAAGGTGAATTAAGAAGGTCAGTGACAGGACCCAGGTGTCTGTAGTCCCAGCCATATGACCTTCCTTATTCTTAATCAAATTCCCTTTCAAGCAATATTAGTTTTAATTAAATTGAACTAGTCCTACCTCTAAGCTTCATTAAGATATCATTAAGAAACTAGGGAGATGAGAAAAGGATGCCAGAGTTCCTTCAGCAGGACCTTAAATTCTGTTTCTAAACCATAATGCAATTTCATATTCCAGTTTATTTAATCATTAAGGACACTGGTTTCTATTGAACCCTTCTGAAATGTAAAAATGCTGGTCGTATTCTAAAGGAGCCTTCCAAATTATAAAAAAATCTGTCAATACATTAATCTCCCCTTAAACATTTTTGAGGTCTGGAGACAACAAAACAGCCTTAATTGTGGGGGAAAAAACTGCTTACATTTAATACTTGATACCTGGGAAAAATCACACAAGTTGTGACTGAAGTGTAGCTAGTTGGAAGTTGGCATCACGGGAATCTCATGAGGTTCAACGAGACCAAGTGCAAGGTGCTGCACCTGGGTCAGGGCAACCCCCAGTATCAGCACAGGCTGGGGATGAACAGATCCAGAGCAGCCCTGAGGAGAAGGACTTGGGTGTGCTGGTGGATGAGAGGCTGGACATGACCCAGCCATGGGCACTCACAGCCCAGAAAGCCAAACGTGTCCTGGGCTGCATCCAAAGCAGCGTGGGCAGCAGGGGAGGGAGGGGATTCTGCCCCTCTGCTCTGCTCTGGTGAGACCCCACCTGCAGTGCTGCATCCAGCTCTGGGAGCCCAGCACAGGAAGGACATGGAGCTGTTGGAGTGAGTCCAAAGGAGGCCACCGAGAAGATTAGAGGGATGGAGCACCTGTCCTGTGAGGAAAGGCTGAGAGAATTAGGGTTGTTTAGTCTGGAGAAGAATGCTATGGGGAAACCTTATAGAAGACTTCCAGTACCTAAAGGAGGCTTACAAGAAAGTCAAAGGACTTTTACAAGGGTATGTAGTGATGGGACGAGGGGGAATGGCTTCAAGCTGGAGGAGGGTAGGTTTAGATTAGATACTAGGAAGAAATTCTTTGTAAGGATGATGAGACACTGGAATGGGATGTTAAGAGAAGCTGAGAATTTCCCATCCCTCGCAGTGTTCAACGCCAAATTAGGTGGGACTTTGAGCAAACTGGTCTAATAGCAGATGTCCCAGCCCACTGCAGAGGCGATCGAATTAGATGATTTTTAAGGTCCCTTCCAAATTAAACCATTCTGTGATTCAGTGATTTGGGGCAACTAGAAAATATTAATTTTTCAGACGCTCTCCTTTGATGCTAAAATATTGTTACTATCACCCTGAAATTAGGTTTGTCTTTATGTGATATTCTATTGTGTGGGGTTTTTTTTTGTTTAAGCATAATAAAGCTTATAGTTCCAGGCTTTCATCCACAATTAAGGATCTGTAGACAGGTCAGAGAATTACATGACTGTTGAAACACGCCTCTTCAAGGAGGAAGAGAAGGAAACATAATGTTGTGAGGATGTTTAAAACCAAGAGGTTGAAAACTGTTGACTTTTCCTTAGAGCTGAACTGCAGCACCATATGTGAGCAATTTAAAGTAGTCTCTTTAATTACACAGTGTTTTGAAATTTGCAGCATATGCTTGTGTGTTGGGATGACTAATTGATGTCCACTCAGTTTTCACAACACTCTCAAGAGCAGGAACTGCATTCCAACATGGTGACTTCTTTTTTTTAAAGTAATAGTAATAGAAAGCAACAGGTGCTACGAGGAAATGTCAAGGTGGGCATTGAGCAGGCATTTTGCCCTGAAGTTCATATATTTAAAATTGTCTGTGGTCCTTGTGAAATTTATAAAGTTAAAGCTGTCTCCCTAATTTCTTTTCAATTTGTTTTTCCGGCTGACTTTAATCATCTGAGAGGTAGAGGACAGAGGATGTGTCCTGGAAGAACATTGTTTTGTTTATTTGGTTTGTATTGTTTTTCTCTGGAGACAGAGCACAGCCAGTGTTATCTTTGTTCGGCAGTCTCACCGATACGCCTTATTCCTGGCCAGTTCCTTCCCTCTTCCTAGAGGGGATCAAACAGCTTTCATCCTCTTCAGCTCACTGCTTGTGCTATCTGCAGAGCTCTTCTTTTGAGGCATTTCTTTTATGTCTTTGGTAATCTGGGGCCTAAGGAATTGGCCTTGTTGGTTTCCAGAACTGATGAATTGAGCCAGGGACTAAGGAAGGACTTGCAGTTCAAATCCAAACACAGTTGTGGTAAAATGTACATTGATTTAAAAAATTAAAAAAAAAAAAAAATTAAAAAATCACAATTTTTTTAACATTTCCCTCAGCACTATGTTTTAGGAAGAAATGACTCAATGAACTGTATCTTCTTTTTTTTCCCCTTTCCTTTTCTTTGTTGTCTAGGCACTTCCCATTTGTTCTTTCTGAACCTGCAAGTTGGCTGTATTTAACCAATATTTTACCCTCTTTATTTTCTTACTCACTCTAAAGATAGGATATGCATTTGTTACATATACAGGAAAAACCTAATGAAGTGCTATGGAACAATTTAGCTCTCACCAAGAATGACACTTGCACACAACACGTGCCCTGTTTGCCTTGCAAGCACGAGCCGTGTTTTGAGCAGCCCTCAGCTGTGTTTAAAGTACACACCGCACTGTAGTTTCTGGATGCAGCCACAGGCTCTTTTTCTGGTCAGGAAATGTGCAAAAATTAGAAATCTGTGTGCTTCAAAAAGTGCAAAAATTATTTTGGACTCTCTCCATGTGTTTCGGAATTTAGGCTCGTTTGGACTCAGCATTGCAAATGAATCAGATTCACATCAAGAGATTCTCTATAGCCTGACTATAGGGAGCTACTAATGCAGGCCAAGAGTGAGCTCTTACTTAGGCTTCCATTTAGTTTCACTTGATCTGATCCCTTTAGGAAGAGATTTCATCAGCTTCATTGCTCTCTAGGTAGAAACATGAAGTCCTTAGTGGTAGGCTGAAAACTGGGCTACAGTATGATAAGCAAATGAGGTGGAAACTTACAGTGACCCAGTCTAGCATAGGATATTCATAATATGAAAGCCTGGGATGTGAGCTCTTTTTTGTCTAGAAAGTTTCTTCCAAAGAACATGTAATTCATTCATCCAGGTGGGTTTAGCACCTGGCATGAAATAGGAGAAAGACTTAACAGGCATGGGTCTTACATCTTAAATTCACTAATACTTTGCTACTGAAAGTAATTTGTTTGCTGTACTGAGAAAAACACACTTGCAGTATTCTCCCCATCTTTCTGGTTCTAGCAGAGAACATGTACCCCAATCCCTTTTGAAAACTTGCACAGCTATTGTTTTACAAGACCAGTATCCCTAAGGTTTTCCTAGTATTTTGATCCTGAAAGTAGATGCAGGAGGAAAGTAAATCTGCCAGCATGCTGGTTAAAGGAGCAATGTAGCCTCCAATAACCATTCCCTCACAGTTGTTTTCCCAGTGACCTGGTTTTCTTACTGAGGAATTCAAATGTGGTCCTACAGCTTCTGAAGAGCAAAGTGCTGCCTGTCAACACGTCTGTAAGATTTGGGACACCTATACTGCAGTTTTCCAAACCACTATCTTCTTAACCCGTAGTTGCCCTGATGGCACACTGATTTGTAAGTGAGGGAGACTCCTGTTAGTCCTTTCTCACGGTGTCCTTCTTGCTGTGGAACAGTGAAATTCAAAGATCTTTGTACTTATTAATGCACACCTATTTGAATTTGTCCATTCCACAGAAAGAGGTAGCCCGCAATGAAGGGCTCCCATGAATCTATGTCACGTAAGGGCCACAGGATGTAGATTACCATGCAATGAGTGCTTTAAAATAAATACCCATGTGTGTATGCATAGGTATGTGCACATAAACATGGCTGTAATATGTACGGTCTATTTACAGATATGTATTTTTATGGGTTTTTTAACTTAAAACTCTCTCACATTACGAATACACAATCTTCCCCTTCCTTAGACTCTTTTCTCTCTCTTTCTTTTCTCTCTCTTAGTTACTGTATTTTTACACTTGCTAGTATTTCCAGGAACAAGCTATATATCTGCTCAGCACCCACACCTGCATACTGTGTCCAGTTTTGATTTCTGCTATACAAAAAAAGTGTGGAAAAGCTGGAGAGGATCCATAGAAGGGCCACAAAGATGATCAAAGGACTGGGAAGTCTGCCATGTGAGGAAAGGCTGGGTTTGTTCAACCTATAGAAAAGAAGGCTTATCACTATGTTCCAGTATTTAAAGGCTGGCTAAAAAGAATGTGGAGACTCCATGGAAATCCCATGGAAAAGATGAGGGGTAATGTGTCCAAGTTACTCCTGGGCAGATTCCGGTTGAACATAAGAGGAAAATTTTTTACAGTAAAAATGATTAGCCATTGGAATAATCTCCCTAGGGAAGTGGTGGATTCCCCAGTGTCAAACACTTATAAGAGCCAGCTGGACAGGGTGCTGGGCCATCTTGTCTAGACTGTGCTTTTGCCAGGAAAGGTTGGGCCAGATTATCCTTGAGGTCTCTTCCAACCTGGTATTTTAGTATTCTAACTACAAAGCTGAAGCAATGAAAAAGAAGGAATATTTCTCATTATATTGTTCTATCTTCTAACAGATAAAAGGAATGTTTTCATAGTTTTCTTCTAAAGCATTAACTGTACATTTCCCTTAGGCTTTTCTACCATCGGAAATTCAAAGGTAACACTGACAGCCATGACAGCAAGACTGAGGTGTTGATCTGCAGATGTGTGGTATCTTAGGTTTTTTTTTTTTTCATTTCCCAGTGATTTCCCTTGCAGTTATTTTCAGTCTGACTCTTAAAAAAAAGTTAGACAAAATAGTATTGGACATATAAGTTTATGTAATAGTTACAAAAAATTATTCTTCATTAAGGTTTTGCTTTCTGTCTTACAGTATTTCCATTTCTGATGGGAAACTTCGTAAAAGATAAGCAACTTAGGAGAAGTTTTAAGATTTCCTAATGCTTCAGCAGTGAACAAAGACTTGTTATCAAATGTCTTCCTCTGCTGGAATAGCTTTGAAAAAAAGTCTAGTATTTAATGTATTTCTTAAAATATTAAATAGTCTTAGTTATTGTTTGACCTTATGCAAAATATAAAAAATTATAATAAAGGATCTACTTTAGCAAACTGATTATGCTGCTCCCATTCATGCATGGATTTTGATTGACTGGTGCTTGTCATCGAAGTCTTCTTCAACTTCACCCAAACAGTACCAAACTGATGGTATTATTAATTTTAAATCATTTCCCTACATGTGTTATTTAAAAAAAAAAAAAAAGACAACCAAACAACCCAAATTCTACTTATTTTTCCATTACCTTTTTTTAAAGCTTCCATATTTTCACTGAAGTAATCATGGTCCCTGAAAACCATAAACAGAAAAAGAAAGTAATATAGAAGCAATTCGTCGGTGTGGTGCTAGCTGTTCAAGATGGATTTGAAAGCTTCTCTCTTGGGAGCTATTCAAGAAACCACTGCTGTGTTATACATACCTTACTTTTACTGTGTATTTCTATATAATTAAATTTAAGAAAGGGAAGCTAATTTTGTTTCAGATTTAATTTTACGTAATAAATTGATCAAACTACTTGGCTAGTGAGCAGAAGTATCCCATCTTATTTAATCATTTAAATGTGTATTTATTGTGGGTGAAGTACAGTTACTTTAATTCTTTATATGCATGTACTGAAAATAAAATGCCATGGGTTACAATTTGCTGGTGGTATCAACTGGAAAAAAAAAAAAGATGTCCTTAGGTTTCCAAAACCTGACTTATTGGTGTAGTGATCATCTCAAGGAGTTCTATATAAAATTGCTTGGTCTTTTCATCATGCATTTTCCGTTTAAGTTAGGGGAAGTTGTATAGCTAAAATCACACTGAATTCATTGCAAATCTAGGGCATGCTTAAAGGGCACTTCATCTGAGCAAAGAAATCATTGCTTTGACTGTGGCTATGTTAAGTGAGAGATGGAAGTGAATAGCTTTTAGTTTATTGCTCATTTGAAAGCTGGAGGGAAAAATGGCCTTTGTCTACCTGCCAAGCTCTTCCCCTCCCCTGCCCAGACTTCCTAAAAATGCTTGTTTGAAATCTTGGCAGCAGTTACCCTTGATTTCTTTCAGGAGCTTTTAATTTTTTTTTTTTTAAACATAATTTTTGTTTCTTTCTTTCCTGTAATAAATTTTATCTGTTTTTAAAATGTAATAAGTAAAAAGCTAATGTGGCTTGAAAACAGGCCCCAAAGACAAAGTCACTTATTGATAATTTGATACTTAATTCAAAGTCTAATCACTAATATGTGCTCGTCAGTTGCTCAGTTTTTCTCTGTAAAATGATAAAAGAACCTCTTAGGTTTCCTTAGGTAAATTTTAAAATTTGCTACTTCCATGTATATACTGTAATGACATCTTATTGAAGATGCAATAAGATTGTGTCATAATGTTGAAAACCAATAATTGCAGCTTGTAGCAAACTTGCCATCTGTATATCTGTGGATATGATGTCTTATTGTTATGTAATTAAAAGGGGAAAATGAAATTATGAAGTCTTTTATGTCACCTTAAGAGTAAGTTATGTTACCTTATGTTACCTTAAGTAATAGTGTATTTAATGCATTAATTAGTCTGTGTTTGTTCTGAGACCATCAAAAGAACAGAAAATATCTGTTGTTTTCATGGCAGATCATTAAAAAACACAAGCTTTTCTTAATAGAAGTAATGATGGGCTTATTGTGATTTTGCATTTATTCTATATTTTATCTTCTCATTTTTTTGGGAATTATTCAGCTCCTGGCAACACCATGGATGTAAAGTAGGCAATTCTTGGAGATTTTCTTGAGAAATCTGTTTTTATGGAGGAGGAAAAAAAAAAAAAAGTTTGATTTTCTTTTTCCTTGAAAAGTGTTTTACAATAAAGCACTTTTCATATTCAGGAGTTCCAATTAAAGGTATATCTAACTAAACCTGAAATCTTGCAAAGTCTTGCAACTTATTGCAAGAACAAATGAAAACACTTTCTGAACAGTGTGTCTTGCTAAGTGATGTTGTGAATATGTCCATTTATACTTTGCCCACATAAGACAGTGCTACTTCCTCAGAATTTTAAATAGCTTTTATGTTTGCTCCTGAGTGACTGCTGATACCAGGAAAAAAGGCAAGAAACAGTTTCCCAAGAAGAGAAAAAGAAGTCAGTTTAGAAGAATTCAAATGTCTGAACTGGATTCAGATTGATTAGTGGGTGTGAAACTGAAAGGAGGTGCTCATGATGATATTAATAAGCATGAGCCAAAGGCTCAGTTTAACTCTACAGAAGTTCAGCTTTGGGGTGGGTTTAGTAATGAGTTCCTAAGCTATGCTTGCTCTTTGCTGCACTGCTTTTGCTGGATTGTGAGAAAATCAAGTAAAGCATTCCCGATACTTAAAGCCCTTTGCCAAGTTAAATGCATCCTTATTATTGAAGTGGTCTTATAAAAAGAGAAAAGTCTGGGTTTGGCTAACATAACACCTCTTCTCTCAATATTTTTGCTTTGAGGGTCCTCTCACCTAAGTTCTGATGCCATTTTAGCTATTGTGGTCTTTTATCCTTATCCATCTAAATTAAAGCAACCTCTTAATAAACACTTAAATTCCAAGGATATAAAATAAGCAAGAG
Source organism: Pachycephala philippinensis (assembly GCA_013397055.1). Classification (NCBI taxonomy): domain Eukaryota; kingdom Metazoa; phylum Chordata; class Aves; order Passeriformes; genus Pachycephala; species Pachycephala philippinensis. Next base: position 269,860 of record VWZT01014151.1, read on the forward strand.
GTACTCTTTGTGATGGCTATCACAAAAAATGCTGACCAGCAAAAAAGAATGTTGTAGCAATATAATGATTCCTGCTTGATAAAGATGCTACTATAGATAATGATGCTGCCAGATAAATGTCATTAGAGCATGAGAAGTTTATCAAAAACAAATGTCAGGCCTCAGCCGATGTGCATATTGATCCAAAAAATTATTTCATCAGGAGCGTGGAAAGTGCTTAATTTTGCATTGAGGTTGAGCATGTTAGGATGATGATTACTTAAGCACCTTAGGGGGATATTTAGGAGAGGTATTTCTCATTTTGCCTTCATGATTAAAGAGGCTAAAGTTCTTGGCTAAAGCTGTGTGGTTGCCAGAGCCAGGAGCGCCCATTGGTTTCTCTGGGCAGTGCAGCCTGGTGTTGCCAATACATACGTGATGGAGAATTTTGATGCGTGTGTAGACTCTGAATCATGCTTTAAGGGCAGGGTACATACAGCAAAAGACTTGCCTATCATAAAAGTATGGGTCTTTCGTGAGAAATTACATCCTCTGCCGACAGCCAAACTGGGAAGAAAATGGGGTGGTGGTGCAGGATTGGCAGTTTTCATGAAAGTCAAAGGTCTGATTAAAAGCTGGAAGCTTGTGGCTTATAAACCACTGTGACAATATTTCATCATTAATAGGCATTACAAGGTACAGTTTGAAGTAATAGTGATATTCATGGTTCAAAATAAATTATTGGATTAATTCTGGTAATTTTGTAATCTGAAAAATTTGACTTAAGGGGGAAAGAGCTTTCTTCATAATGTGACTTAAATACCTGGAACAACATGCCCATGTTGTAGAAAAGACATTTTCAAGGAAGGACTGTCTTAGCAAAACAGCTTTGTTGCCTATTAGTTTACTTATGTGTTTTCAGAGATATCCTTCCTGCAGTTCAAGGTAAACTTAAAAAATAGAATGTTAAGAGTTTTACAGGCCATTATGTAAGAATATTGTCTGTACAAATTACTTCACAGGATCCAGACTGCAGCATCATTTCTCTCTGTTTCACAAGAATTATAGTTGACAAGTACAGTATATGTTTGATTTCCATGAGGTTTTGTTGGACAATATTGCCATATGAAATTAAGTTTTGAAGTTCATGTTTTAATCTCTTTATCTCTTTTTAAACAGAAGTCAGAAATAACTACTTTAATTGTCTTGGTTTATACAAAACAGGAAAAAGGTAAAACTAGTTTAGCATTCAGTTTAGCTATTTTAATCTTTGGTGTGGTTTATGGAGGATGGAGGTGTTTGGTCTTGATTTTTTTGTTTGTGTTTGGTTCAGGATTTTTTTGTGTGTTTTCCTTTTGGTGCTTGATTTTGTGCTGGTTTTGTTTGTGGTTTGTTTTTCTTTTTCAAATAGTGGAATGGTTGATCTACAAAACATTTATGTTTTTCCTTGGAGGCACTATTTAGTTTAGACAAAGTACCTTTCTGGAAGTAACCATGCTTCTCCCCATTTCAATCTGTGATGTAAACTGTAAGTAGATAATTGGATCTTTGGGAGACATTTCATAAGAGTTAATATCTCATAAGGTGATGTGTGCTGGATATGTTTAGAAAATTACAGACACCACACTGTTTGTGTGAACCTCTCAGTGGTGTACATTTGAGGTGTTAATACTTCCTGTTAAAAGAGAAAAATTAAGATACTGCCCACATTGCTTACAGCTTGAAATATCGGGACGTGAGTAGCATCTGTTCAGTGAACATAGCTTCAGGATGTCATGGCCTGTAGTCAGAAGGAAACCCAGAGAAGAGAAGTCTCGTGATTCATTCCGATTATAGCCAAGTTTGCTCTTGATTTAATTTCTGCCAGTAGCACACCCCAGAGATAGGCATCATCTACCAAGAATTCCCTCTTCCTGGGTGCATTAAACAGAATGCTTGGAACCCGTCAAACTTTGTGGTTGGGTTAGAGAAAGGCAGACAGTGAGTCTTCAAAAAGACATTGCATCCAGGCAATTGCCAGTTACACTGACTGCCCAGTACTGAGCATTTCACACAGAATATTGCTAGCTGCCACAGAGAAGCAGCACAGCCTAAAACACATATTGTGCTTTCCCCTCCCACGCAATACCGTATTATGGAAAGCATGATACAGGTTTTTACAGCAAAGTCCTAGTCTAGAACGTTGGAAGTCACATTTCACTGACTTCTGTGTGTACCAAAAATACTAACAAACAAAAAAGCCATCCCCGACTTACTGATATTATGCAGTTTTTTATATTTTGCTGTTTTTAAAAAAATGAAATTAAAAAAAAATAGTTCTAGGCTGGACAAATTCCATTTCCTGTCAACATTTTATCACTCCAAACAACAAACCTTGGTCAGACATTCTTCTCAAATGTATGCTTTGAAATTCAGGGCCCTTGAAGAGTCCTCACCAAGGATGGAGTGATGCTTGATTTTTCATCCACGGCCTTCCTTCCCAAGGTAGAGGAGACAGATTTGGCTTTAGCGAGCAGAGGAAAAAATATCAGTTATAAAAGCAGTACATGGAAGCTTTCAAGAGCAGTGAATCAATATCCTCATATTTCCTAAGCTTTTGTTATGTTTAGGCAATGATTTTTGTTGTAAATTTGGCTGTATTTTTTTAGTACTCAAAGTGCCTTATAAAACATTTCTAAATGTAAAACTTTAGACATTCATGTAGTATGTGGATATGAGTTTGGACTACCTGTCCGTCTCTGTAGTAACAAAACTTGTAGTCTATTTGGCAGTGATAACTTGCTTTGCTAAGTTGACTTTAAATAGTATTGCTATTTCTTCATTTGCAATAGAAATGTTATCTTCCCAAATAGCACCTGAAATATTTCTAAAATGGCAGATACCATTTAGTTTAAAAGCCAAAGTATCTGATGCTCCTGTAGTTAAGGAGGTTGTGAGTAGTGCATGATAAGCAGAACTTAAATTCCTTGACATTTAAGATTAAAAAAATGGAAATATCCTTATCAGTGTTGTGCTCTTTCAGTAAACAGGACACACTGGAATTTGGTATCTAAACTTTATCCTATGGTCAGCATAGACAGGCTTGTAAATTTTTCTGGTTGTTGTTAAACAGTGCCCTACCCTTCTTTCAGGAAAACTTGCAAACTTCTGCCTCTGTTGATGATTAGTGCTTTCTGTGGGAAGCTGTGCAGGTCCTCAGCAGAGTTAATGCTGTTGAAAGAGGAAAAGCTTTTCCTTCTGCAGAGCCTAAAAAATTTGGTCCCACAGCATATGGGAAGCTGCCTTGCAGCATATTGGTGAGCTTGTAAGAAGAAAAGAGCCCTCTCTAGGCCTCGTAAGAAAGACCAGGTGCCTTGTGAATTTTCTTGCTTTGAGAGTTGGCTCAGACAAGTGACACTAAGTTGCTTTTTTTTTGTGTTGCCTGCTTGTTTTCTTTGCTCCTCAAGATTGGCTGGCAGACATTCCTCACCAAGGCATTCCTTGCAACTCCTGGCCCATTTTCCAAAACCCCATGCTTTGCTTTTACTCCTCTTTACTGTGCCTTCAAAGTCTTCATTTATCATGTATTTATCATGTTCCCATTGCTGTAAGTCACGGTCGAGTGCATAATCTCAGTGTGTACTTTGGCAGGGCTGTTTGCAATACCGACTGCTGTTCTCCTGCAGAGGAAGATACCAAAAATGTAAAGTCATTAAGTTATGCAAGCAAGATTTTGAATAAATGAATGTATGCAAAGTGGGTTGAACGACTGCTGATTTAGTGTTACGGTGTGAATTTTTTGTGGTCAAGGTCTTGACTTCCTTTTATTGATCATTCACTTTTGGGACACGGGTAGTCACCAAACAAAGAATATATTTGAACAACCTTTTTGTGTGATTAATGTGTGCTTGGAATAATTTGCAATGAAGTGCAATGTGTCCATTATTTTTAGAGCCTGTGTGAAAATGGCCTTAAACTTGCTGATACATAGATTATAAGGAAATAGTGAAAAAGAAGACAAAACAGAATGAAAATTAGCTGATCTTGGGTAAGAGTGATACAATATGCAGTTGTGCTGAATATTGTTTAAAGAATCGTCATGCAAGTCTGAATGACAGAGATGTTAGAATTACAATATACATAACATCATGGTCAGCCCAGCTTCCCCCATACTCTCACCTATTGAAAGAATTAGTGTGATATAAACCAACAACCAGGATGGCTTGTGGGAGTTGGACTCAGTGATCCTTCTGGGTCCCCTCCAACTCAGCTCATTCTGTGATTCTGAGAAAAGTAAAGGACTTCTGAGTATAGGAGTGGCAAGCATAGAAAGGCATCTGGAATACGGAATATTTGCAGCATGCCTCAAACCTTGGGAAAAGTTTTTCCTTAAACAGGGGAAAGCTTTGGTGGAGCCAAAAGTTTGAGCTTTATACAGAAACAGAAGTGAGACTTCTCATTCCATTTTTGGAGTTAGGTTCAAATTTCTGTAATTCTTGTATTACAAAAATGTCTGTTTACACATTTTTCATTTGGAAAATATGTTTTTAGAGAGACTCCCATCTGCTTTAAAAGTTTTTTACACCTGTTATCTTTGCATGGAAGTGATCAATAACTTTATTACTGAGTTTACTTTTAAGAGCGCCACTGACAAAACTACTTGTAAGAACTTTCTTCCTCGTAATATATTAAAATATTATTGACCATGATCAACTGTCATCCTATATTTTAGCAGTTCATTTAATGTTTATGTGTAAGAATATATATAATGTGCATCTAAAGCACTCAGCAGGCTCATTTATTGAGAGCATTTGTTTCCAGACAGGAAAAATAATAATGCTTTTCCTAATGGGGAAAAATCCTTCTGTTCTCTTAATTGATTGTCTTGGAAAGATCTGGCAAAATTTGGTGTTCTTCTGCATGCATTTCAGCTCTGAGTGTCTTCCTTTTCCTCCCATATGAGCTGAAGAGAGGTACTACAGTACATTTTAAAGCATAATTCTGCTGTGATTTGCTAGCTAGTGAACTACTGCTAACACTCCTTCCTGTTTCTCTTCTGTGTCTGCATTTGCATCACCCTCATATAAAGTAACTCAGAAGGAAAACCATTCTTGAAGCCAGATATTTCTTGTGGGTGATACTGCATAGTCCTTCTTGTGTTCTTATTCTCTATAATTTTTCTTACTGTCCAGACAGTTCTTTGAAGCAACTTACTTAATGTATTTCTTGCTGTTATGGATTGATTAATTTTTTTAAATTTTGTTTGCTTATCTTTTCCATCAGCAGTGTCTCCAAAAGTTCTCCTGCTAAAAATGGTAGCGTTCTACTTGTGGCAGAATGTGAAGTGTTGTGCTGGGCTGGTGAAGAATATTTCTTCAGTCCATTGTCAATTATTTTTGTCCTCCATCCTTTAGTAGTTGTCTCTTACTTGAGAGTTACTTTGGCATTGCCACTGCATTCCCTGTGATGCAGGGAGAATGAGGTTTGAAGTGCTGCTGTTGTCATCATCCATACGTGTCTCATGGGGTGTGGCAAGGTGAGCTGTCCTGGAGAATCCCATGTCACTAGGCTGACTGTGTTTTAGACTATCCATGGGAGAAACACTAGACTTTGTGAGGAATCTGCTTCCTAAAGAAGCACATAAATAAAACTCATAAATCCCGAGTCTGAAATACTTGAAGCAGGCTTCCCTCATGTGCTCCCAGACTCAAGAAAGAGCATTATAAGAAATCCTCAGATCCTAAGCAGTCCCTCTAAATATACTGCATCCTTTTGTCTCCTTTGTCTTTTGGAAACCAATACATTTTCACCTTGTGTTCCTTTTTCTTTTGTTACCTATTTTTTTCTTTTTCCTTGGCAATTCAAGAGCTTGGATATGCATCAAATTAGAAAACTCTGGTTTTCTGTTGTTGCTTTGTTAGTACTGCTCTGTGACCATGATGCTTGGTATGGCATTCATTTTGTATTTTCTTTGAGATGTGGCTAGTCCTAAAAGACTGCATTCTAGATTCAGCTTATTCAGCATATAAAGTACTTCCACTGGAGTATTGGAATGACCAGATAATCAAAGGTGGCAGAGAGCCATCAGTAGCAATCATTAGCTTTGTACGGAGATGAAATTCTTATATGCCAAGAAGAGTTGAAACAGCTGCCTTCCTTCCATACCATGTCTCAGCTGAAACACAGGAGCTGGAATGAGAGAGCTAGTTTCAGAAACTGTCTGGTTCGAAAACATGGGCTGTTCAATTTCCAATTTTAAGAAAAAATTACTAGAGGGGACGAAGGTTGAAGTGCTTGTCTGCTACCTGAAGGTATGGATATAACTCAAAAATTGTTGTGGGTTGAGAGGAAAAATACTTACCCTTGTGGAAAGCTGCAAGTCTGTAATTTGGGTTTCTTGTATGGCAGAGAAGGAACAGGGTCGCGTTGTCATAGAATCATGGGATGGTTTGGGTTGAAAGTGACCTTAAAAATCATCCAGCTCCGATCTCCTGCCAGGGGCAAGGACACCTTCCACTTGACCAAGTTGCTCAGAGCCCCGTCCAGCTTGGCCTTGAACACTTCCAGGGAAGGAGCATCCACAACTTCTGTTCCAAAGCCTCACCAACCTCACAGTAAAGAATTTTGTCCTAATATCTAATCTAATTCTGCTCTCTTTCATTTTAGAACTGTTGCCTCTTTTCAATCACTACAGACTCTGCTGAAAGGCCTACCTCCCTCTTTATTACAAGCCTCCTTTCAATACTGAATGGCTGCAGTAAGCTTTTCCTTGAGCCTTCTCTCCTGGCTGAACCACACCAACTCTCTCAGCACTTTTTTTATATGGAAGTTGGTCATTATCACAATATTTGACAAATTTTGGATGCTAATGGTTTTGCAAAATGCTTTTTTTCCTCTAATAGTGAATGAAATAGGCTGATCAGCTGTACCAAGTTTAATTTCATTTTTACAATTATTATAGCAACAAAATCTACAATCACATACAATTTAAATATACATTAATTTAAATTAAAGCATTTTAGATACATTTTAAAAATAAAAATACATTTGCCGAGCAATAAATTCAAGTCATATCAATGGGAGGTCTTTTTTTAGAAAACTAATTATCTGGAGTACATATTTGTAAATAACTGCAGAGCTAATTTAACTTTTTAATTTATATTGTTAAAAGAAAAGCCTGGAAGGAGAAAACAAAGGCTTAATAGTGTACTGTAAATGTATATATTTTTTAAAATGTATAAACCCATGACTTCTAATTGATTCATGATATTAAGCATAGTAGCTATGGCCATGATCAGAATGAAATCTGATGATGTGGAAGCAGGGTCTAAATATTCTACTTGAAGTCATACTAAAATCTATTCTGCTTAGCAAGCCATCCTTGTGGTATTGCTGAATGTTACCATGGAGCTTGGTAGCTGAAGAAGCAGACAAAGTAATGTAAGAGAAGAATAAAAAGCCAAATGAAGCCTGAACATTAAGTGAAGCCTGTTGCACATTGTGGATGGTGGCCATGCTGGGCTTCCCAATAGAGTCCTGCTGTACCAGCATTTATATAGCTGAGAAATTCTCCCTCTGGTCAAAACAGGAGAAAAAAGGTGTGTTTGAGTTTTTCTCCCCAAGTAGTCTTTTTCCGTAGGTACCCCGACTTCCAGAATATTTTTTTTTTCTCCAAGTTACTCAAACTCTATGGAAGTAATTGAAAAGAGGGACATCTGTTTCTTGACAGACTGAGGTGGTTGGTTGAAATAATGCAAATTTACTGCATAACTGAAGTAGAACAGGGGAGGGAATCCCTGCCAAATTGTAATCAGGCTGGGACCATAAACTGCTTTGAAACAATTTCCCTCCTTTTTCCACTTGTCTTTTTTTTCAGTGATGCTTTTATGAATTAATGGTGCATGTGTGATTCTTTTATCTTATTAGTACAGCATATGCATACTGCAAATGTCAGCTTAGGTGGCAAGGCCAGGGGAACAGTATGCTTTAGTTCACTGTTTAGAGGGGGGCAAAAAGTCTGCGTCTGCCCAATTTGTTCATGTTTTTATATTCTGTAAATATATGCCAGGTAAAAAGCTGAAATTGTGGTTCTCATTCAAAATAATTGCCTTTGAGAGGCAGTTTTATTTTGTGTTGAAATGTGCATCCTACAACAGGTATTCTTTTTGTGGAAGCTTCAAAATAATACGATGACATTTAAAGGAATAGAATACATGAAATTGAAAGAATGTTACTCTTAATAATCTTTTTTTTTTCTTCCCCCCTTCCCCTCTGCAATGAATGAATGTGGCTGTGCCCTTCTGTATGCACGTCTGGTTCAGGATTGATTTGTGAATTCAAAATCTGGATTTTAAATTCTATTTTTCTGCCTTCAGTAGTGTTGTTCTGAATCTGCAGCTTCTTCATTAGGGTTGAGAATTCTAAATCAACATCATCTGTCAGAGTACTCCTTTTTTATATTATCAGTCAGAAATTGATGCAAAGTAGCCATATCAGTTAGGGTCCTTACAAATTCACCTATGTAGAGTTTAAAAAATATTGCTAGCAAAATCTTCCATTTATCACTTTATTTAGATAGTAGTTGTGTTTTTTCTTCTTCATCCTCCTAGAATACCTACATCCCTCTTTCTTCTTTATGTCATTATAGACATTAGTTTCTTCATCTGTTTTGAGCCTGTCAACTGAAAGAAAATTCAAAATTCATTCAAAATTCATTCAAAAATCATTCAAAAATGAACTGGAGGTAAACTTTCAGTATATCTGCTGGAATTTTAATGTCGTGGGAATGAGATGCCTTTATAACACTGTCCATCTAGTCCAGTTACCATCTGGCACAGTGGTACAGAGCCTAAAAATTGCTTTTGTAATAAAAGAAACCTGATTGCTGGGGAAGTTTTCATTTTGCTTTTAAAATTTCCTTTGATGCTAGTTTTTGTTCTTGCTAAATTATCTGGGAGAGAATTTGGCTGTGTCTTGCTCGTTTGTGTAGTATCCAAGTGAGAGGCAGTTTAAAGAACCCAGTTTGGCTACTCTTGTGGTAGGAACGATTTTGTCCAGCATTTGTAGTCACATCTCTCCTCAGACTGATGCAGAAATTTACATAAAGCAAATTATTCTTAAGATATGCTAAAAATCTGATGATACTCGCTTTTTGTTTGTTAGAATTCTATGCCAGACTTTAAGGTATTTTTGATTTGCAGAAAAGAGACTTGTGCTAATTTGTGTACAATTGTGGGTTCATCATTTACCTCAGTGGATGCAAGACAAAGGCCCAATCTTTTGAAGTTTTAGTATTTTTTTTGTTTTTCTGTGGCCTGTCCCTGTGTGTCCATGTGTCGTGCCATCCCTCACTAGTTTTCACTTGAGATGTATTCTTTTGGGGCACTGGGTTTTCAGTGGCTTCTTTTAAACTTAGGGCAGGAATAATCAAGAATATTTTTCATCATTTGTGTTTTAAAGTGTGGATTTAAGCATTCTTCTTTTTATATTATTTTTACATCTACCTGGAGCTATTACAGAAAGGCTGTGGTAAAATGTACTAGTTTGAAAACAAACCAGTGGGAGACACCAAGTCAGAATAACAATTTAATAGGGAAATTAAAGATAAAGGCAGAAAACACTGGTTTAAACTGACAGAGTCAGGATACAACCTGACACCCTGTCAGGCAAGGTGGTGGTAGCAGTCTGATCAAATGGTGGCTGCAGTCCTCCTGAAGTGGTGCATGTGGTTTTGTTGAAGCGATGATCCTGTAGAAGGGTCTGGTCTTGCTCGGAAGGTCCAGTGGTGGCCATGTAGCTCTTGTCCTCTGGGAATCCAGTGGAAAAGGCTGTCTGTGGTGTCCCAAATCTCCGAGTATATCCAGATGGGAATGCTCAGTTCCTCCTCCTGGGCGGAGCATCTCACAATGGGATGGTGAGTCATGAGGCAAGGCATTGATGGGCCCATTAACAGGAGGTGGTCCGGAGGGAGGAGGCAAGGAACACTGCCCCACCTGGTTTCAACAGCTCACGAAGATGGTAATAGAACACACTGCAACCCAGGACATAAAGTTCATTCTGCATGTGAACGGTAAAAATCGGTGCCTAGTGTAAGTGTTGTTTTCACTGCAGCTAAAGAAAATTATTACTTTATCTGCCTGAAGTGTCACAACCTCGTGTTGTTTAGAGGTGATTCTCACCATGGCCTTGTAGACGTAAAAGCTTAACCAGCGCTCAAGTAATTCTCTCGATGTGAACATACTTCAGCTTGTCAGCTGCCTGCCTCGCTGTGCTTTGAGTTACAGCATTGTAATCATTACTGCATTAAATCAACACTCTGAGGCACCCTTGCAAATGGAGGTTGATCGGTACCTGCTCTGTTGTGAATGAGAACGTGTGCCTTCAGTGCATCAGGCTGCAAGAGAGAAGGGAAATTAAAACTGTGAGCAGGAAAAGTGAAATAAGTGGAAATGGAAAACAGAAGAGAAGGTTGTTTAGCCTTCAGCAGTGATTAGTGATTTATTATTTTAACTTGTAAAAAAATTAAGGTATATGTGTACTGCAGACCTGCAGTTCAAATTGCTTTGTCGGAGTCTTAAATTCAGCAGTATTAAGAAAGCAACTCTGTGTGTAACATTATCATGTGCTAACATTTTTATTTTTACCTGTAAGATTTTTATAAGATTTTTATTCCCTAGCAGAACCGGTGTAGGATGTTATGCACTGAGCAGAGGATTTCTAATCTCATGGAATAAATTCATAGTCAGTTTTGAAAAAAGCTGAAATACAAATTTATTCAAATTAGCTTAGTGAAGCAAATTTTAGGGGTTTGCTGGAAAGAGAACATCATGTACATCAGAGAAGCAAATTATGTATCTGATTATTTGCGAATTTGCATAGAAATAAGAAATTATGCAGAAATCAAAACTTAATGTTCGTTGGAGTTTGGACAAGGGCAGTAAAGAGACTTGGAGTTACACAAAGTAGAAAATGAAGGCAAAATCTCTTGACATACTCTACTTCAACTGAGATTATGTCCAAAGAAAGATTTTTTTTCTTTTCTTTTCCTCTCCCCTTTTTCATATGCTTCTGAAAGGGATCATTGATATCCCTTGTATGTGAGACATTGCCTTTTAAATATGTTTGATAATGCTGTGTATATTGAGATCCATAACACTGATTGATTTTGAAGTTAGTTTTTTAATGCAGTTTTACCTTCCTGAAATATTTGTTTATGCTTGCACCAATAAGCAATGCTCAAATGGATTTTAACATAAGTAGGACATCATGTGTGTTTTTCTTGAACCACAGCTCGTGGATAAAATTTATGCCAAGGGTAATAAAGTTGTTAGCCTATAAAACGTTTCTATAGTTATATAAGACACAGATAGCATGTATTCTCTTACCCATTTGTAGTCAGAGAATAAGAGAGTAGTGCCAAAGTAATTTTAAAGCCACCCACTGACAAAGAACCATCATAGTACTGCATATAACACCAGTGAACTGTTTTGGAAAAAGAATACTAAAGTCAAACCAGAAATTATTTTCTACCCTTGCTTATGCCATTCCGAATGAAATTAACAGCATGGTACTTGCCTTTGACTTTCACAGGAGAAAAATTAAACAGGCTCTGAATGAATTTTAATCAGGCTGAAATTTATTTCTTGGGATAAGCACAAAAAGTATTAATATTTCTCTTTTTTTAGAAATCACTTTATGTCTTGTCACTGGATGTGACTTTACTTAAAGATGTAAGATGATATTATAGATGTTAGATGAGCTTATGCGTAAAGAGAGCCGATGTAGAAGAAGGTGTAAAAGTGAAGGGAGAGGCATTGCTAAAGTAAAAATGTTGAGGAGAATTCAGTGGAAAGGTTTATAGGAAGGGTAAATGCACATGGGCCTTTGAATAAGGTAAATAAAATCTTTGAATTAGAGAGAAGCATAATGAAGTAACAAGGCATTTAGAAAAGCAATGCATGTTCTCAATACTTCTGAATTATTCTGAAATAAATGTAGGAGGATTACAAAGGTAAACATCACATCTGAAAAAAAAGAAGATATGATAGGCAGGTCTATGTTTAAGCTATCTTGTTGAAATGAAAAGCAAATGACATTATAGTGATGCTGTGAAGCAGATCTAAAAGGCAGCCCCAAATCTCCACACTGCAGGGACATGGGCATTGTAGATCAGCTTGTTGTGGTGAAGATATAAATAGGCTTGGTCATCCCCACTGGTGAAAACCTTAAAAGAAAATTTTACCCGAAAGCCTTTGAGGATCTTGCTTGTCTCTATGAAGCATCTGACAAATGATTAATTAGAACAAATCAAATTAACCCCTTGTGTTAAGGATAACTTTAAAATGCTTGTGTAATCTTAGGAGAGAAGGAAAATTTATCAGATTTGAGGGCAAGGCACGATTCACAAACTGAGAACCAGGGCAAGGGAGATTGTAAAAGGGCATTGTGCAACTCATTAGGACCTATTAGCCTACAAGGTGGTAATGGGCTTCTTCATGAAGCAAATTGTTGACATTGATGCAGCTAAATCATGAAAAAGTAAAACTATGGCTGCAGTTCATAAACTCAGGTTTGTAGCAGACAGAATATGGGATAGCCATGGAATAAGGAATTGCCAATTGAAGATCAAAAGCAGAAAGGATTGCATTTATACCACGAAAAGGAGGAAGGGGAAATAAAGAAACAAACAAAACCCAAACAAGCTCTACAAATACAATGATGTAATAATAGAGAAACCTTTCTAAAAATAGGAAATTATTTCTTGTAAAGAGTAAAATAAATAATCAGTGAATTTCCTTCATTCCAGCTATAGGATAGAAGTATAATTTTGTGGTAATTAAAACCCAAAAAAGCAGAAAATATTTCTTTCCCAGACAAATTTCTTTCCTTGTAAGGTATGTACTAGGTACCTTGAAAAAATGGATTTTTGTGCAAATTACATGACTCATCTATATCCCCAGGGAGTGAAAGAGGGTGGAGAAAGAAAATTATTTCTTTTTATCAGTCTCAGTGATAGAGGAAGGGGAAATACTAGCATTGCACTAAGCAAGCTAGAAAAGTGATTCCATGTAGCTAGCTGAAATAGCATTACTGTACACTGCATTTCACCCGATCTGCCTCGCAACTGTGTGCAAGTGCTAAATGTTTCAAAAAAGGTTAAATCAAAGCACTAGACTTTGCAGTTGTTAATTATTTCCATTGAGAAGATACTTAGAGATTAAATATTCCTTGAAGATGAATGCATGAAAACTAGCATGCTTTTAGTAAATGTAAATGGGGTTCTCACTGCATAGTGAACATTGAATGGAAATGGTGTCTGTCTACCCAATATACCATAGCTCAGCATTTCCCTATGAAAATTCTCAGCATATTGAACATTTTGGAATTGAAATAGGTCTCAAAGCTTTCGTGAAAGTGTATCTTTTTCACTGTTGGAGGGACAGAGACCAATCCCCATTCTTCAGTGGTTTTTCTCCAACTTCAGTGTCTGTGGATCCTTTGCAGTGAAAGGATATGAGCCAATGTGACAAGGTCATCTTCTATTGCTTCTATTCCTTCTCTGATTTGTCTTTCAATCTCTGGTTAACAGTCTATGAATTGATTTCAGATGCTGCATTTCTCAACAGCATCCTGCTTCAGCTCTGTCCTCAGTAGGAAGGCACTTTTCTGTGCCTCTGTGTGTCAGCTCTGGTGGAATTCTTGCCTTGTTTATTGACTTAATCAGTCCTGCTCTCTGCCTGGTCTTGTTAAAATGTTCAAAAAGACTGGCTGCTGTCACTAGTAATTTCATTACTTCTCTCTGTCTTGTGACAATCTGTTGACCACACTAAGCCCAAGTCAGCTCACGGCAGTAATAAGTACTGCATTACTCCAGTAAATGGTTTATTTGGCATATGGTTTCCAACCAGACACGACAAACTCCCCAAGTGGACTCCTTTACAGTTCTGCAATCTCTGGACTGATTGATTTTCACCAAAATTTACGTAGCAAGCACTTCCTTTAAATTCTTGAAGTACAATTTCAGATGCAAAAGCATATGGTTTTCTGTCCAGTAATGCTTTTATCTTCATATCTTTTAAAGAAATTGAGATTATAAATGTTGAAATCCTAGACTTCATTAATATTTTCCTGATCTTTGCCACTACATATTAGTTAGGTTTCAACTGCATTATGTGTTGTTTTTCTTGTGCTCTAATAACACTGATTTCCATGCGATCCAGTTGCTGTTATTTATGTCGGACTTCAGCTTTACTATTATGGCCGTGTACCGCAATATTTTTGTGATCATTATGTGCTAGAAATATAATGCACAGTTGAGAATCAGTGCAGATATAAGAGGATGAAGTAGTATTAGTAGTATTTAGAAGTAGTATTTAGATAGTATTTGCACAAATTTTAACTCTACACATAACAAAATCTGTCTCTATGGGAGAAAAACTGGAAATGGAGTGGAAAAACTGCTGCTCCCTATAGGTGCACATTTACTGACAAAGGGCCTTTAAAAATATACATTATATGAAGGGTTTCTAAACTTGTGTGGTGCTTTGTCAGTTCACAGAATCACAGAATTCACTATTTAAAATAAAAGTATGTAGTAAGTTTTACAGAAAAATCTGATATCTGGGGAAGAATTTCTTTAGAAGACTTTTGCACAATTTGCAATATGTTGTGGTATTTTTATTTTTCTAAAATACCTGCTTTGTGCTGCTTTTGAAGGTCAGTGTTAGAAAAGACATTTAAAAATCACTCATCCTTTTTCCAGTATAGCAGTTTGTGTATGGGCTTTGCTGAAATTCTTTTTTCTATTCAAGGCAGTCTGCCTATGCAGCTGATCTCAAGGCTTGTAGTTGTAAAGGATAAGGAAGGACTGTCAATGCCAGTAAGCTAACAATAAGCATGGTAAAATACCTGTGTTTTGTTTTATCTTTTTCTTAACCAAGTCACAAAAAAAAAAAAAATTAAAGGAAAGTGTTTTGAAGAAGAACTCTGTGGTGTTGCATTGCAAATTGTGTTTGGTTAAGAAAAATGATACTGTAAATCTGTAAATGCTTTGCAAAACATGCACACAGGCATTTGTAAAGCCTAGATTTATAATAAGACTTCATTGCATCTGCTCATCTTTGTTGTACATCGTCTTTGGTACATGTCTTTTGATGTACCTGATTTCATACTTTAAACTGTTCATAAGGAAGATTTTAGTTCCAGAAGACGGAATTCATACAGTACAAATTCCATAGCTGTGAAAATCATTGGAGTATCACTTTGATAAAGGATTTATTTTTATTTATACTGAGATATCTGCTGTGGGCAAGAGGAGAATTCCATTGTAAACAGAATGATTCAAAGTGCTGATAATGAAATGGTGTTTTATTTTCAGTCCAGCAGTTTAGATCTGGCTGACTGTTGTTTATCAGTTGGCAGGTGTTGATGAATGTGTGTGTAAGACAGTACAGAGCAGGCAGCAGATTGTGCACCACTGTTGATCCTGATGCACCCCTCTTACAATCTTGTTCAGGAGGCCACAGGTTCACTGACAGTAGACAGCACAGTTTTCATGCTCAGTGAATGCTGTGCCTTCCTTCGTACTGGATGTGGGCTATCTCAGATAGCCAGAAGCTTTGTAATACAGCTGGAGTTTTAAAGAGAAACCTTTAAAGAAGAGTCTGTTTTTCTACAATCTGTTATGTAATTTATGTGGACCTTGTTACTTTCATGCTAAGAGAATTATTATTTTTAGTATAAAAATTCTTCATGTAAATAGTCAAGCAAAACGTCACTTCTGAGGAAACCTTTGGCATTACAACTACCAATTTAAATCTGTATTCTCAATAACATGGTATAATCAGTTGGTTATTTGTACTCTGTGTGCGTATAACTTTACTTACCCTAAATGTGCAATGTGAAGTAGAATTCTAAGTATTATGAGTATTATATACATTTGTTTTCTTACAGATTTCTTGGTTTGGACCTTAGTTTCAAGGTACCCACCCCTAATTTCAAAAATTATCCCGATTTTAGTTTTTTAAAAATTATATACATCATCATATATATCACATATACAGATGTGACTCGAAAGCAGTTACACCTGAACACAAAAATAAAACATTGAACACAAAGCTGTGTCAAGGATCTGTTGTACAGAAAGAGTTCAGCTCACATCCACCAGCTCAAACAGTGCTTAATAATGATTGTTCCACTCCGAGAGCTTGTCTGATGTGACACACTGATGGCGCTTTGCCTTGTCACTCCTGAGCCCCAGCCCATCCGAAGGAGGTGGCTTTGGTTCACTCAGCGAGTGCCCTGGCCACATTCCACTGCTACCTGCCAGTAATTCTGAATAATTTGCTGGCCACTTCTGAGATTCTTGGGTCACGGAGTGTTTGGGAATATTTTTTGCTTCCTTTCGGTGTACTTGCAACAACCAGCACATGTTGGTAGGTCATGGATCTTATGTGCTGGATATACTGCAGGCCTAAATGGGAAAGGGAAAAAATAATTTAACAAAATGACAGATCTTTTGACCTTTAAAAGTAGATCTTTTTTAAAAAGTAGATCTTTTAAGTTACAGAGGTTTAGTAAAATAACTTAGGAAGTGAAGGAAATAGTATTTTTCTAAGTATTCTTGAATTTACAGGTATTCTTATTTTGTTTAAGCAACATGTTTTGTATAAAAAGTAATTCTAAATAATTAATCTAGCAAACTCTATCACTGTGGGGGATCTTTCTATATCAAAACTATATTCAAATTCCCTGTCAGACCCTTTAAAAAGGGAGGGATAGAAGCCTGAATTTTATGTCATAGAAATTTTTGTCTCCTTGCTTACAATAGACCAATTTATCACTGGCATAGTCCTGAAGTTAAAACTTGTTTTCCAGTATTGAGGTTACCCCTTCTATTTTACCATATCCGTATTGCTCAATTTTACTTCTGTTTCATGAGCTCATGTGGCTTTTTTTTTCACATTTGGTTAATAAGATTTTATTTTGAGCCTTTGCAGCTTTTCATAATTCAATGCTTAAATTTCATGTAACTTGCAACTGCTGAGAGGTTGCAGTGCTGCTTTGGTTATGCATTAAACCTGTTCCATAGCTCCACAGCATGGAGTAAAAACAAATGTCTTGTTTCTGTAGCCAACTCTGGTTTCTCCGATTCATGTGTGCACTGCAAAAACAATGGCTTTCCATTAAAAATACATAAATTTTCCCTGCATTAAGCTCTTTATTTGGTGTTTTTCTCTTGTTTCACTGTGTTCTAGGAATGGAGGGTTCAATTCAGTTACCTCAGCATAGATGCTTAATGCCATTTGAGACAGCCCGAGTTTTTGTGGTTCCAGTACAGCAGATATGATACAGAACCTACAAGAGACTCCTCCTGAGTGCCACCTGGACTCCAGGCAGGATTGCCCAAAGGCCTCTCAAGCAGCAGTAGACACCTGTTGTTGGTTACCTTTAATGTAGTTATTTTTTTATTGAGTATTGTGATGAGAACAGCTCTATTGGATCTGACTGTCCTGCTCCCAAAATTGCCAAATATAAATTATCAGAAAAAAGGATCTGAACACGGCAAATGCACATTACCTATCTTTTTAGCACAGTGCCAGCTTCAGGTACTTTCCAGAAAAGTGTGGTTCAGTGTGTTTATTTAGTAATCTTGGTGCATTTTTCTTGCCTGAAACCATGTGTGCGTTCAGCAACTGCAGGAGCATTTCATAAGGAGTTCAACAGCTCAGCAATGTACAAAGAGCCTCTTCCTTTTGTCTGTGTGGAACTTACCACTCACTCACTTCATCTGCTGTCCCTGTTTGTTCCTAATCCACCCTGCCTGTGCTACCCAGGCTTTCAGAGTTTTCTCACTCACCCTCTCAACTCTGTGTTCTCTGAACCAAAGAGTGCATCCTTATTCTCAAGGTGGGGGCCATTCCTTGCTTCTGATTGTCTCTGTTGCCCTTCTCTGGCTTTCCAACCCTGCTGTATCCTTTTAACAAAGGGGAGCCAGACCTGCTCACACTACTCAAGATGCAGGTTGCTGTTTATTGCCCAGTCATTTAGTCTTGCAAGGGCCTCTGCTATTCTCCCTAACTGACCATTTTTTGTAATACTTCAATTTCCTATCATTAGCAACTTTCATTACCACCAAAAAAAGGAATGAGCAGTATGAATATGTTAAACGCCCTGTCTTGCAACCCAGCTATTTCCTGGAATTTGTCAGAGGTGTCTGTTGCAAGAGCTTACTCTCTCTGCTTTTGTTTGTTCTCATGTAATTAGTCATTCATGAAGGAACCTTCTCTCCTGTGTAATATCTCTACAGTTTGCTCAGAAACTTTCAGTGAAGGACTTAAGAAAGGCTTTGGCACAGGCTGATACAGCATCATTTTATCCAGCTTGGGACATTACAGCCCAAATGAGTGGTCTTACTAGATGAATGAAAAACTGTGTGGAATATCAGACCAGGTGTGTCTTGTCTTGTTTAGTTCTTCATCAGTGACACGGAGATAGAAATGCAAGGCATTCTTGACAAGTTTGTGGGTCACAACAAATTGTGAGGTGCACTCAAAGCTCTTGAAGGCCTGGCTGCCATTCAGAGAGCCTACAGAGGCTCGATGAGAGAGCTGGCAGTGACCTTGTGAAATGAGGCAGACAGCTTAGTCTTGAGCCTGGGATGGACAAACTCGGGCCATTGGTACATCCTGGGCAGCCACTGGCAAGCAGCTCTGCTGGAACAGACCTGAGGCCATGGTAGCCAGCAGCCTGAGCGTGAGCTGGCAGGATGCCCTGGCAGCCAACTGCGTCCTGGGCTTCGTTAATAGCAGCACAGCCAGGAGACTGAGGGAGAGGTTTATTCCCTTTTACTCAGCGCTCGTTAGACTGTGCCTGGACTGCCATGCACAGGTGTTGGGACAGCCCAGTACAGAACAGACGTGTATAAACTGGGGCAAGTTCAGCAGGGGATGGCCAGTGGCAGGAGTACTTGCTCTGTGAGAAGAGGCTCAGGAATGGGGCTTGGTAAGCCTGGAAAAGAGACGGCTTAGGGGGAACCTAGCAGTCACCTTCTTGTATCTGTGAGGAAGTTATGGAAAAGACTGGGGCAGGCTCTTTTGCTGAGATGTATGGCTGGAGGTTGTCGCATTAATTGAGAGGAGATATTTTGGCTCGACTTAAAGGGAAAAAAGTTCACTCTAAGTGTAATTAAGCAGTTGACGAGATTGCCTGGAGAAGCTATAGGATCTTCATTCCTGGATATTTCAAGAGCCAACTGGACAAAGCCTGAGCAACCTGGTCTTGAATGTTGATCACCTGGCTAAAGCAGGTTTTCCTGATCAGCTTGAATCAGGATGTTGGATAAGAAAACCTGCTGAGGTCCCTTCTGACATGAATAATTAATTTTGTATGATCATTGTTCATTTTATACTTGCTTATTTATTACTATTCACCTTCTTACCTGCATGTTTATTAATATCCAGCTTCTTAGCTAAAAACAAAGTAATGTTTTAAAATATAATTATACTATGGACAACAGATTTGTTCATATTGTCATTCAGCCCTCGCATGATTGAGTTCTTACATTTCAATATACAGACATAATTAAAGAACAGGTAAAAATAATACCATTTTTGTAAGGGATTCTGGTTTGAAATAAATCCTCCTCCCCTGCACTGGAGGAGTATTATATCATCTCCTTTTCCAAAGGAAAAAAACCTCAACAATTAACTCTATTATAAATGCTGCATACTTAGCATAATTATTTTTGTACTGAATCGGCATGTGCATATATTTCTGCTGAAAATATAGTATGAAAAAATCTCTTATGGTACTTAATCCTATGTGTGAAAAAAAAAAGATATAGGCAAGCTGGGGCTTGGATGTCTTCATGTCAGGGACAATTTTTAAGTCCTGGATAATTACACTTATCTTTCCAGAAGAAGTTTTGAATAACCTTTTGATTATATAGCGTTTCCCTGATGAGCTTGTTTGTTGGTATATTTATTATGCATCTCAGATGCAATTCATCTACCTAATTTTAGCTACCTGAAAAGGTAGTCACTGAGTTTAAAATAGGTGCCTAGGCACCCGCTACAGGTAATAGAGATGATTCTTCCTATCCCCAAACATGAGTCATGCTGTCTGCCTTAAAGGCTTGACTTGAGATAGAATTAATCACTCTGCAAAGCACCTGTTTTACCCTATTAACTAAGAGGGGACTTTAGGCAGCTAGCTCTTCCAGGAGAAGTAGTTTTATAGGCTTACTTTGCAAATCTCTACATTCAGACTCATCCTGTGTCACTTTTTTTCCCCCCAAATATCATAGAAACACCTGGGAGGAACAGAAGTGAGCCCAACTTAAAAAAAAAAAAAAAAAAATTGCTTTAATCTATCCTTAGATTTGGTAGCTGATGCACATATCTATTTTTGCATAGAATTTTGTAATATAACTCAGCTGGAGCCCATATCTGGAGCAGATACATACCTGGTGTGATGACTCCTTGGAAACATGAAGTCAGCACCATCTGTAACAGAGAGTGGGTTGTTTGCAGGACATGACAGAGTAGTGATGCTTGGTTTGGGGCTTGTTATTTGTTTGGGTTTTTTGGATTTGGGTTGGGTTGGGGTTTTTTTGGTGTGGGGTTTTGTGCGTGTGGGCATGTGTGTGTCTGTGTGTGCATTTTTTTCATTTTCCCCATCTCTGGATATCTCCCAGGAGACATTGGTAAATGGAAAGGTGTTGATAACACACCAGTGCTTTGGGTACTGCTGAGCAGCTCTGGCACAGCATCAGCGCTGTCTCTTAACATTCCCCCATCAAAGGGCTGGGGGTGAACAAGATCCTGGGAGGGGACACAACCAGGTCAGCTGACGCAAACTGACCAAAGGGATATTCCACATTACATAACATCAGCTTAGATATAAAAGCTAGGGAAAGGAGGGGGAAGGTGTGGCATTTGCTATTTGCAATTTTTGTTTTCTGGAGCAACTGCTATGTGTGCTGAAGCCCTGCTTCCTGGGAAGTGGCTGAACATCACTTGCTAAAGGGAAGTAGAGAATAAACCTTTTTTTTTTTTTCCCTTTGCTTGTGCTCACGCAAACTTTTGCTTTTGCTTTAGTAAACTGCCTTATCTCAACCTATGGGTTGTTTTCCATCTTATATTCTCTCCCCTGTCCATCTGGGAAAGGGAGCTATAGAGTGGCTTGGTGGTCACCTGGCATCCAGCCAAGGTCAACCCACCAAAGCATCATTTGGAGACTGTGGAAACTCTAGAAGTGGTGTATGTGAAATAAGACTCCAAACCTATTCTGGAATTCTTATGCTTCTTTTTCTTGATTGCTAGCTACATACCTCTTTTCTTCTCCCTTGGCAGCATCTGAGTCCTCTTCAGGACAAGTCAGATATATGAGTTTGTATCTACTTCAGATTAAACCAGATGAAATCTGAAGTATTACTTCTTTCTTTTCCTTCAGAAAGTAATTGAAAACAAGTTCATTCTTCTAGCAGCAGACCTGTGTGTACTTTATAGAAAACTCGTGTAATTGATAAGCACTTCTAAAAGCCCAACTTCAACTCCTGGCCTAAAGGTCATAGCAATAATGCTTAGCATTCAAAGACTGCCTGTATCTGAACAATGAAAGCAATACCAGATCAGCTCAAAATATAGAGCGTATCTGATGGTTTAAGGTATAAGACAGGAAACAGCTGCCTGTGTGGTTAAGATTTCTCTTTTGTGGGCACCACTGTAATGTGTTAAGTCTAGTGGATTAATTAGAATAACTGTTCTTTTGGGGTTGTATATTCAAACATCTCTGGCAAATTCTGACACAGTTATTAAAGGAAATGGATAATCATGAATACAGCCAGTGAACAGCTATTTCTAACCTTATACTGTCACTATGTCTGCTATTTACATTCAGTAAATCTTGCGTATGTTTGATGATCATAAAATAATGATTTTCTGCTTCCTTAAAATGTTTTAAAAAGGCTTCTTTAATGATCTTAAAGAAACCATGAAGTTCTAACTACCTCAGCTTTGAGTCATTGTTAAGTGTAGGAGGGGTCTTCAGAGCTGTGGATCTCTCAGTTTCTCATAGATGTCTTTATTGCAGACAAGATAACTTCCAGTTGAATTTTCTTCCTGTGCATGTTTGGACTAACAAGCCCCAAGTATCTTATCAAATAACAGTATCAAATAACTTATGAATAGTGCTTTTGAATTATTTATTTGGTAGTCAGAAAATATCTGCATATGTTAAATTCTGTGCTTATTTGATTGACAATATTGAATTCACTGGAGATCTGCATATTATGCTTTTATGATATTTTTTCAAAGCTTTTTGTAATTTGTATAGTCCTTAGGCCAGGGGATCTTCATTTGCAGTTGAAGGCTCTAGATATGCCTATGGGACAAATAATTATTTTGCTGCTGTGCCCTGTAGAACAGAAACACTTTCAGAGATTCCACCTTCTTGAAAGAATTTTTATAATGCAAACAGAAAAAAATACTCTCCAGAAATACAAGTCTTGGAAATGCCCAAACAGTTAAAGACAGGGGGGAGTGTGTGTGAGAGAGAGAGAGTGTGTGTGTGTGTGTGTGTGTGTGTGTGTGCTTAATTACGAGACAGCTGCTTGGATGGAGTATTTCAGCCCAAACAGTAAGCTTGTGAAAAGTGTAAGTGGCTCAAAATAGGATCTTAAAATGAGATGTGCTAGCTCGGCCGGCAACCAGAAAGAAAATTGTGAAACTTCCTCACCAGCTTTACACCATGGAATTCCACCAGAACTGCTTTTAAAAATTTATTCCAGCAAATTTGACTTCCTGCTGTTGCTGACTGCTTTCCTAGAAGCTGTGATGTCTCAGGTCTGCACTGCACACTTTCCCTCTCCTCACCAGCTTCATTTCAGGAAGAAGCTCCTTTCATCTTAGTCGGGGGAGGGGGAAGGAAGGGGAGGCACAGGGCGGAGTGGCACCTTCTTTCTTGGCTTCCTGCCCACATCCTTGGCCTCCTCCCCAGTATCGTGGGATGTATCTCTGGCAGTATATTCCTGAACGTGACATTTGTTTAACTTGTGCAAACGTTTTTATGGTAAAGAAATGTAATTTTCTGTTATGATGTGTAATTTGACAGGATGAACGTGTAATTAGACTCACAAATACAACTGAGATTCTGTGGATATAAGTAGATTAAATACTGTATATACATTCAAAGTATGTATGTAGGAAGTTAAAACTAGGTAATGTAAACAGCCAAAATAGGCGTTGGAAAATGTGTATAACTTAAAACAATTGTATGTATGTCTTTGCATGTGCACTGAAATGTATCTGCTTTGAGGGGATGTTGCTGCCATTGCAGCCAGTCCAAAGGAATTCAGTGCTGTTTTGAATCAACCTCGCAATGAAAATGGGAGGCAACAATTACTACACAGCTCCATTTAACCCACCAAGGCAATTTTAAGAACTTATACATTGCAGTAATTTGGCTTTAATTCTGTTGAAGACTTGAACAATAGTGTGTGTTTGAAAATAATATTCTGATAAGAAAGAATGATTTAAAAAAGTCAATCTGCATGAAGACTGGGATACACTCTCAATCCATGAGAGTGTTTAAGGAAAAAAAAAGGAGTAGTGTATCTTTGTAGGGCTACAGAAATGGAAGAAGTAGATGCTGGAGGATGTATACTGAATTGAATATATTGATTTCTTTTCTGTTGCAACTAATAACTTTGATTTAGGAAAATAGAGTTACACAGCATATAATAAAATTCAAGTACATATAAGTCATGGGTGATTTTCAGTTCTGTGCAACTAGCTGGTTTAAACCCAAGTCACTGAGGTGAGAGCTGACTTTCTTCCTATGCTTAACTGCCACTGCAACTTTATTATTGTTTCCGGTATTTTAGCATAGCCTTTAATAATGGGCCCATTATTAAGGAACCAAATTTTGTACTGTTATATGTTGTTGACAAGTCCTGTGAAAGTAAGCGGGCCCCTAAAAAAAGACAGTGATAAGATAATATTGTAAAAGAAGACCCTAATTTTAGGCTTGCGAAGAAAATTATTGCAAGTTCATTTGCCCAGAATATAGGTGCAATAAAAATGTAATCATAATTAAAGGCCAATTTATGTTGCTATGATAGTTCAGCTATTTATACTCACTGAAAAAGGGTTCAGTATCTCTGTTCTGGGAAAGTTTGTGGTTCTTCAAGCAACACATCCCTGACATTGAAATAAGGAATTTGATTAAGGTTCTGATAGTGCTGTGGGACCATTCCTTTGGACGAGTTATGGTGGCAGTTATGGTGGCAGTTCACTGAATCACTTGATTATGAATCACTTGATTAGTCTGTTGATGTCATATGAGGTTGCTTTTCACTTGTGGGCTTGTAGGGAAAATGGCCATGGATAAGGAAGACATGAAGTACATTCTTCACAAATACAGTTCAAACCACCAGTCTGAGCCTCCTTCCTGCTTAAATTTAGTCAGCCTATGTTTGGAGAAAATTTCTTTTTAAGCGACAGCAGAATCCTTATGTGCTTCCCATCTTTTATCACTCAGTAACAAAAATATTTAAATGAACAATATCTTCACTTGGACTCATAGAATGTTAAGGGTTAGAATGGACCTTACAGATCATCTCGTCCCAATGCCCCAGCCATAGGCAGGGACACCTCCCACTAGACCGAGATGCTCAAGGCCTTATCCAACCTGGCTTTGAACACTGCCAGGGTTTAGGCCTCTACAACCTCCTTGGGCAACGTGTTCCAGTGTCTTACTGCTCTCACAGTAAAGAGTTTATTCCTCACATCTAACCTAAATTTACCCTCTTTCAATTTGAACCCATTACCCCTTGTCCTATCACTATAGTCCCTGACAAAAGTCCCTCTGGAGCTTCCCTCCAGGCCCCCTTCAGATACTGGAACGCTGCTCTGAGGTCTGCACACAATCTCTCACAATCTTATCCAGGCTGAACAGCCCCAACTTTCTCAACGTGTCTTCCTAGGAGAAGTGGTCCAGTGCTCTTACCATCTTCATGGCCCTCCTCTGAGTCCCTCTGGAGCTTCCCTCCAGGCCCCCTTCAGATACTGGAACGCTGCTCTGAGGTCTGCACACAATCTCTCACAATCTTATCCAGGCTGAACAGCCCCAACTTTCTCAGTGTGTCTTCCTAGGAGAAGTGGTCCAGTGCTCTTACCATCTTCATGGCCCTCCTCTGGATTTGCTCCAACAGTTCCATGTCCTTCTTGTGTTCTTATCCAGAACTGGATGCAGTACTACAGGTGGGGTCTCACAATAGCAGAGTAGAGGGGTAGAATCACTTCCCTTGACCTGCTGGCCATGATACTTTTGATGCAGCCCAGGATTCCATTGGTTTTCTGGGCTGGGAGTGCATACTACTGGATCATGTTGAATGTTTCATCAACCATCAACCCCTAGTCCTTCTCCACAGGGCTGCTCTCAATCACTTCTCCACCCAGCCTGTAGGTGTGCCTGGGATTGCCACGACCCAGGTGTAGGACCTTGCACTTGGCTTTGTTGATCTTCATGAGGTTTGCATTGGCCCATCTTCCCAGCCTGTCAAGGTCTCTCTGGATGGCATCCCTTCCCTCCCTGTGTCTAACACACCACCCAGCCTGGTGTTGTCAGTGAATTTTGCTGAGGGTGCACTCTGTCCCNTACTACTGGATCATGTTGAATGTTTCATCAACCATCAACCCCTAGTCCTTCTCCACAGGGCTGCTCTCAATCACTTCTCCACCCAGCCTGTAGGTGTGCCTGGGATTGCCACGACCCAGGTGTAGGACCTTGCACTTGGCTTTGTTGATCTTCATGAGGTTTGCATTGGCCCATCTTCCCAGCCTGTCAAGGTCCCTCTGGATGGCATCCCTTCCCTCCCTGTGTCTAACACACCACCCAGCCTGGTGTTGTCAGTGAATTTTGCTGAGGGTGCACTCTGTCCCACTCTCCATGTCACCAGCAAAGGTGTTGAAGAGTATCAGCCGCAGTACCAACCCCTGAGGGACACCACTGGTCACTGGTCTCCACTTGTACAATGACAGACCACAACCTTTTGCCATGCGGCTAGTTCAGTGCCCACCAAGTGGTTCATCCATCAAATGCATGTCTCTCCAATTTTGGGACAAGAATGTCATGCAGGACATTGTCAAGCACTTTGCATAAGTCCAGGTAGATGATGTTGGTTGCTCTGCTCTGTAAAACAACTGTAAAACAATTGGCTTTGAGAGAGTTATACAAAGGTTTATGTTTGTTCATACTTTTCCCCCAGCACTTTTTACTACTATTTAGCAGATTATCTGACTTGATGTATTGAAAACAGGAAGAAGAAGACAGACTTAATATAGCCAGTCTATTATAAGACTTGCAAGTGATGTGTTCTGAACTGATATATTTTAAGAACATGCTCAACATATGTGTATGGAGATAACACTGTAAATTGATACTCTTTTAGTGAGACAGAGTGAAGGCTGAAACTGTTAGACTAACTACAGTCTTATACAACTTAAACATACATATTTTTATTCTTTTCCGTCAATAAGCTATCTCCTGGATAGTATAATTTTTGGCTAGAAAGAGAGTCAAACAGAAGATACACACTGTGAAGGGGCATTTGGTTCAGTTTAACTGTGAGGCGGTTAGTAATTTCCAAACTTTCAGACAAACTGTGAAGAAAATGCAGTTGTCATCACATTCTCATAATGATTGTCATTGTTGATTTAAGTGTATTTCAGTTAAATCCAAACTTTCAGACTTGGTTTGGGTATGTAAAGTATACTTAGTAGAAAATGATGCATTAATGCAAGGATTTCTGCCTGTGCTTTCTGGCAGGCAGAGCTCCAGAAACGGTTTTCTACTCTACTGAATTTTTTTTATGACTGTGTTTCTAATGGACTTTATTAGTTGATGTTTCAGCAGAAATTTCTGTCCGTGTTTATTTCTGTGAAACTCCAGATTTCATGCTTGGGAGCACATAAAATATTCTTCTGTATAGAGTTTAGAAAAATGGCTAGGATTGTACTGATAGAATTTCTGGTTTGTTTTCTCCATTTAATTGTGCATACTGTTATATAGATCAAAGGAGTTTGACTTTTGAAAGAGCTGAATTAAACTCCTATGTCCTTTAGATTTCTGCCGTATCTTAGGTGAGATACTTTGCCTCTTTGAGACTCTATACACTTTTATGCAGTTATAAGAGTCACATGATTTTGATATTCCATCAGAGAGATTATTTGGTCCAGGAGAAAATCTGGTGAGGTTAGTGCAATGGTTGCTTCACACATCTTCTCCTTTCTGCAGGGGTGACAGTGAAGTCAGGGAAAGAATGCAGGTGGATTAGCACAGTGTTTCAAGCTGCACTGTGAGCAGTCCTGGTGTAGAGTCATGGGGTCCCCAGAGCACTCTGTGGTGCTCTTGGGTCCTCTGCGTGTTGGTGAGATGGTCCCTAATCTTGGTGTAGGGTCATGAGGTCACCTCT
Organism: Pachycephala philippinensis; assembly: GCA_013397055.1. NCBI lineage: Eukaryota > Metazoa > Chordata > Aves > Passeriformes > Pachycephala > Pachycephala philippinensis. The sequence goes on from VWZT01014151.1 coordinate 297,293, forward strand.
CACTTTTGTACTGTGGTTTCCTGCAATATTAAATATCCTTAGTTACAGGACTGGACATGGAATATCACGCTGGTAATGAGTCCTTTCGGATCTTGATCTTTTCTGATTTTCAGTTGCTGCTCTTGCTGCTCACAGTCTGCTTGTTCCAGATACTTCTGGTTGTTTTTGCACTTTTTGAGGATCATCAGGCAGTTTGCATAGTTTGGCTACCTGTTTTCTTCAGCACACGAAACCAATTCCCTTTTTCAGGACAGGTGGCTGACTATATTTCATCTGCTTGTGCCACAGTAAAGAGCTGTTTACCATTTACTGGCTTATGCTAACAGCTATCCTGTCTGCACATAAATCAGGCTAATTGCTACAGAGAGTGAAGAAAAAAAACCCTAAGTTCTGGTTTGATTTTTTCTGCCCCAACTTTCGTGGTCATAAAGCATGTTAAGGGACCTTCCCATTCTGCATTGTTATTTGTGGGGATGCCCTAGACTCTCAAAATATTATAAAGAGCTTATGAAGCCAAAAAATCAAAATAATGGATGATAAAAATTCACATGGATAGACTTAAAATGATGCACATATGGAGAAGAAGAGTAATACGACATCCCAACTTCACACAGGAGTCTGGGATTTGCTGCTTTTTGTGGGGCTTGGGCTGTGTGCCTAAGCCCATATCAAAAGGAGTGAGGAGAACCTACAGTTCCCATTAGGAGTACAGCTCTCTTCAGGAAAACACTCCAGAACTGTTTGATTGTCATACTCATCTTTGGCTGGGGGAGGTGCATCCAGATGTTTAAAAAAAGCAGATGTCCTTACCTCAGCAGGTCCCTACTTCAGTGTGCAGTGAACAAGTGAGGAGATGCTGTGCTCATCTACCAGCTCCTTATTTAAGGGGTACAGTCATGGAAAGAACCCCCGGTGATTGCTGTCTTGGTTTCCTAGTGCAGCCCTACCTGCCAGACTTTGTGTCTCTGAAGGTCAGTCTGGAGGCACATTGCAGAGTGTTGTATGGGGCTTGGAAATATTCTGCTGTCTGGCTCTAATAAAAGAGAGAGATGTGAGGCAAAGAGGATCTGTGCAATTCAGTATGATATATATAAGTAAGCTCCTTAACTGCAGGAATTAGTGAGGAAGTAGATTAGTCCTGAGATTACACCAATACCAGAACTGTCTATCCTCCTTCAGGTTCAGAGCCATGGGAGACATTAAGAGTAGTCAGCATGAATCAGCCTGCAATTTAAATTTAAAGTAGTAGTAATAAAGAGTCTATTTTGGCAAGAACCTTAGCGGATTATTTGCCTCAGACTCATAGGGCTGTGCTTTTGCCTTGCTATTTCTGTTCTTCGTAATGAACGTGTGTCCTCAGGTGTTTCTGCCATTGACCCCCATCTTTTTCATTACAAACTTCTTTTTCCTCTGATTACTGTTGATGATGTTAGTAGGAATTATTCAGTCATGGTGTGTTTGGGGTTTGACTCGGGCCAGCAGCTAAGCCTTCATCCACTTGCTTGCTAACCCACTACAGCAGGATGGGGGAGAGAGGTGGCAAAAGTGAGGAAAAAACCTCTAGCGAGTCAAGATAAAGACAACTTAATAAGTAAAAGGGGAAAAAAATGTAACAAATGATGCAAAAGCACTCGCCACCATCAGACTGATGCCCAGCCACTCCCCAAGCAACAGCTACTTTGGAGAAACTGCCCCCAGTCTACATGCTAAGCGTGACATTGTATGGTATGGAGTATCCCGTTGGTCTGTTGGGGTCAGCTGTCCTGGCTGTGTCCCCTCCCTGCCTTGCTGAGGGCAGAGTGAGAAACAGAAAAGGCTCAAGTCTGTGCAAGCACCATTCAGCAGTAACTGAAACACTGTTTTTAATCACAGTATTACCATATGAGCTTCTATAAAGAAAATTAACTCCATTCCAACACAAACAAAATGTAATGCCACTTAATTTTTCAATTCACCCTGAGGCAATAAATGACCAATTGATGAAAAAAAAAAAGGCAACAGAGGGACCCTTCATATTATGTTAGTATCACCTCCTCCTACCGTGTCTACGTAATACAAGATTTTAAGAATTCTCTGTAAAGACTGTTTCTGGCTTTTGTTTGTAGATGTGCATTTTGCTCTGCATGCTTTGAGGATATTGGCATTGTCATTGAAGTAAGAACTCTGTTCCCTTGGTAACAGCAGCAAACAATATTCTCTCATTGGATTCCATGAATGAAACAAATTTGCTTGATTTGTGAATAGATTTTTCAGCAAAACTGAAATCAATTTTTGTAAATCCTCATGCTGAGGTCTCTAAAATACTGAGAGGAGGACGAATTTTTATACTAGTTTCTCTATGTGATTGCATTACTAACTCCAACTGAAATATTTTCCTAAGAATAGTAGGAGGTTGCTCAGTTCTCAGATGGTGCATGGTTAGGGTAAATCCTTACAGATTAGGATGGTGGTTTCAAGACCAATGAAGCAGGAAGAAGCAGCATGTAGTCTATCTGTTCTGATTAATCACTTATTCAGTTGCTATAATATATTGACAGAGAAGGGGGCTGGGGCCAGTGATCTGACACAGCTCTGGCTTTGTGGTTTGGGTCTGATCTTTAAATCTTGATGCACTGGTCAGCAGTGGTTCTGGCTCTGGTTTGAGAGAAGAAAAACAACAAGAGATGTACAATTAGACTGTCTTTATCTTGCCTTGTTTTCAAGGTCCTTTGGGCCAAATGCTGGACCTTTTTTCTCATAAGCACTTCTTGTACCTTTTTTCTCATAAGCATTTCTTCTGAGTTATCCTGCTAAAATAATTGGGAATGGTTTCGAATTTTTGTTTCATTTTAAGGAGGCAGGCTGTATAAGTAATTCAAAGTACTTGAAATTGCAAACATTATAGCAAAAAGCAAAACTGCCTTGTTTTATGACCTATTACTCTAACAAAACAATACTTAGCAGGATCATCTTGAACTAAAAAGTCTGGAAGCATTGCAGATGGCTTAAGCACTAGGCAAGACTTCAGGTTTCAGATGGCTTCCAGTGTTCTTACACTTGTTAATGTAGATAGTGGCAGAAAAATATTTGATACAGCCTGTGGAGACCTCAGGCTATTGTGTACATAAGACCCTTCATTTTGCTTCCTCTTTGCAGAGCAGGAAAATAGAGATATTTTAATCAAGACTCAGGGCAGAAGTAGAGAGTTCCTGAGGAAGAAACTTTTTTGTCTTGAGCTATAGTCTTTGGAATGTTTCAGGAAATTACTTTTTGACTCAGGCATCTGTGGAAGAGAAGGAAATTTTAGGTATTTCATATTTATCTATCAGACTTCAGAACAGGTTAAGATGAAGAAAATACTGGAGGAAGTTTTCCAGTATAGCTTCTCTTCTGTCATATTTTAGAATATAGTTGTCTTTATCCTTTACTGTGACAGTGGGGATCTTTTATATCTTCTACCACACTTCTACAAAGAGCAGGCAGGAAAAAAAAGAAATTTTGTGACTTAATGAACCTGAACCTCAACTTGAATAAATTTTAAACTGAGAATTCTTTTTCACACCCTTAGAGGCCCGAAATACTTATACAATATGGTTGAAATAACTGAGTGCAACAAGCTGAGGTCACAAAAGAAGACAAGAACCAAGCTCACCTGTCTTAGTGAGCAGGGAGATGGATGAGTCTATGGACAAAGAACAATCCCAGAAAGAAAACAGAGCCCTTGCTCTTTGGCAAGCCCTCATGATGGGTTAGCTAGAATAAGACGAGTGCTGACTGATCCCGCATATCCCTGATCCCTAATTGAGCCTAAGCCTTTCCAAAGGTCTTTAAGATATCATGTCTCCTTTAATTAATCTGTTTTGCTGCCTTAGTAATTTCAACATAGGAGATACATGCTTTAGGATGTTGTGATAACTACTTAGGCAATCAGAAGACATTTCTGCCTTCAAGGTATTTGGAAGGTTCTGGCAGTTTTTCTTATCTTACTGTTGACTCAAGAGATTATCAACCTATTTTTAAGAATACTTACCCAGACACAAATTGTACCAGGCTTGTCAGCTAGGATAGGACAGTAACAGAAATCTGCAATTTCAAAGGGTTAGTGTGCGGGAGAAGGGAGGGCCCATATTTACAGACTCTGCCCTGTTTCACTGTCACACAGCTGAAGGATTCAGATTCACTGCAGAAAAATTCAATGCAGCATTAGTAGGTATGTGTCCTGCTGTCTAGAGGCAATGCTGTCTCAGCCTTCAGCCACCTCTGTAGTTTGAGATTACTGAAGGAATAATAGGTCATCTTTCCTACTGGAATGGATTCCTTGCATAACTAAATTCTCAAGCAGCGCCAATTTCTACTTCTTCCAGTAGGAATCTTATTCCAAAAGTCTAATGTAAACATATTTGTTAACATAATGTAATGTAAACATCTGCCAGTCATATGTGATAATATTTGAATTGACTTTACAATATTTAATAGTGAGTATTACTATTTTGGGTGTTTTTTCTCCTCCATATCTGCACATAATATGACTTGTGATATACATAATAATTTGCAAGAATGACCAGGCCTATTTAATTCTGTGTCATTCTGACTCATCATTTATACCCACCGAATTCTTAGCTTATCAGAATGACTCAGTGAACATCATGAAAGCTTGTGGGTTTCATGTTCATAGATACAATGCCAAATCTATATTTTTTTTTTTTTTTTTTGCTTTTCACAGTTGTTAGAAGCTGGTGTATTGGAGCTGTTGACAACTTCAGGCTTTCAAATAGCAATTGTTGTTTGTATATGCAGGGAGAAATTGAGGTTCCCTGTGGAAATTGTGCAATTATTATGTAGAACATTGGAGTAATTTATGCATTTATTTTTTAATTACAAACAGGTAGAAACAGGATCAACATTAGCCCTTCTGACATAATGATACTGGTTACTGCAATATCATAAACAGTAAATTTAAGTGTAGGAATAATTTTAGGTAAAAAAAAAAAAAGAAAAATGAAATTACTTTCATTTTAAAGTAATTCCCCATATTTTTGAAACAATAGAAAAATGTAAGAGCAATTCTAATAGGAACAATAAAAATGCCTTTTATTAAATGGTAGTCATACAGTAATCTCTACACAGCATGTCTAAGGTAGAGGAAAGGAAGCAAAAGCTTTTCTGGATGCATAATTGCATATTGGATTATTTTAAGTGACTGATTCTTATCCAAGGCTACTTCAGTATCATTTGTGCCTTTCCAGATGAGTTCAGTAACATGCCAGATTTGATTACTGTGCAGTAAGACAGCATGACTTACACTTTTATAATGAATGCACTCACTGATTAATGGTTCATTGTACAGGAAGAACTCACTGCCTAGTACGTGTTTCTTACCACAATATATTTTCATTAAAGAAAGATATTTGGACTTTCTGATTTCCATGATTTGATGCAGTTGCCAGTGTGGTGGCTGACTTGGCTTTTGCCATAGATTCTCAGACATTGTGGAGCTGGTTGTTTTGTTTTGTGTTTTTTTAACCTATACGCACTTTCTACCCATGAAAGGGTGATATAACATTAGACTACATAAACAGCATTAACAAAGTGACTTTTAAAGGAATTTCAATCTAATATTTAATCTAATACTTAAAGTCTGCCCCTTTAAGCAACATTCCCTCCTTTTTTAAGCATTGATGCTGTGGCTTCTTCAGTTATAATTTTTTTTTCCATTAATGAAGTTTGGTTATTTCTGGTGTGAAGGAGGTGAATAAGATTTCTGAAAGGCAGATGTAACTACCCCATCTGAGAAAGAGCAGAAAGAGTGGCACCATGTAGAGAACTATGCCACCAAACTGCTTTCACCAATGACATCTTCATGGCTATACTTCTTTAGTTCTCTGTTTAGTAAATCTCTGCTAATAACCTATGCAAAAGTGTGTGCGCAAAATTAAACTTTTAAGTGAAACCTCAACATCTGACATTGCCATTTTCATATGCACTTTTAAATCCTATAAATATTTTGGTTTATCTAAGGATTTATTTATGATGTAGAATGTACCTCTGTGCCTGAGTTCAGCCTGAACAGACTTTTGCAATGTGACCTTGGAACTAGCTACATTGGTTGTATTACCTCAGACAAGACATGAAATCCTCCTTCAAGGAAGGGTGTCTGCCTTCCAGCATCCACTGCCATCCCAAGGGTCAACAGAAGGAATGTGGTCTTGCCATCTTTTATTTGCCAGTTCTGAATGTCACACTATTAGTGTTGCCAGATATTTGTGTGATCTCGTCACAAAAATTTGGATCACAGAGGTCCAACCACTAACCTAACACTGTGAGTCTACCACTAAACCATGTCCTTAAGCATTACATCTGCATGTATTTTAAACATTTCCAGGGATGATGATTACACCAGTTCCTTAGGCAGCCTGTTCTAATGCTTGACAACCCTTTTGGTGGAGAATTTTTTTTTCTAATATCCAGTCTAAACCTCTCTTGGCACAGCTTGAGGCTGTTTCCTCTTGTATCACATGCTACCTGGGAGAAGAGACCAATGCTAACTTCCTTTCAGGTGGTTGTAGAGAGTGATAAGGTCTCGCCTAAGCCTCCTTTTCTTCAGGCTAAGCAACCCCAGCTCCCTCAGCTGCTCTGGACTTTCTCCAGCTGTGAGGGGCCCAGAACTGGACACAGCATTCAAAGTGTGGCCTCACCAGTGCCGAGTACAGGGTGACAATCACTTCTCAGGTCCTGCTGGCCACACTATTGCTGATACACGCCAGGATGCCATTGGCCTTCTTGGCCACCCGGGCACATGTGGGTCATGTTCAGACAGCTTCCAGGTCCATTTCTGCCAGGCAGTTTTCTACTGGCCTTCCTCCTCACTTTATCCCTGCTCCAGCCTGGGTCCATTCCAGTGGCCACAGGGAAAGCCCCGCCCGGCCGGGGTCTCTCCCTGGCCACAGGGCCGTCCCTGCTGGGTCCCTCCCTCCGTCCCTGCTCCCGCTGTCCCCTCGGGGCTCGCGGGGCTGTTTCCCGCACGGTTCCCTGGCTCAGCCCTTTGCCCTCCCTTGCCCAGGCTTTCCCCGGGGCTCTCGCCCGCCCGCCCGTGGCTGAGGGGCTCAGCCGTGCCCTGCGCTGGGGCCGCTGCAGCCGCTGGCACCGCCTGGGCCCGGCCCGGGCAGCACCGGCAGCGCCAACACCCGGACACCTGCACCCAGGGGAGAGGATGGTCTTGCTTGGATTTATAGGGTTGTTGAGGTTTTTCATTAAATTGGGATCAAAAAAAAAAAAAAAAGGGGAAAACCCCAACAAAAATTTTTCC
>VWZT01014151.1:306011-372280 GCA_013397055.1 Pachycephala philippinensis
CCCCCTTAAGATCTATATTAAGAAGAAAAAACAAAAACAAACAAATTATGGAAGCATGGAGTGGTTGCAGAGTGTTAGCTACTGTCCAGATATTGAGCCTATTTGAGGCAAGTACAGTTTATGACAGCAGTTGATTGTGTAATCAGTTTTTTTGTGCCATGTAAACTGATACTTGCAAATGTAGATTACTACAGCAGTTATTGAAGTGTTCTTTGGTGGAAACAAAGAGTTTTAAAAATTACAGCCTAAAAATTAAAGTTTACTGAAATTGAATATAGTCCTAAAAGAAGTTAACAATAGCAGCAGGCAGTTGCTGCCTGTCTCTTACGGCTGTAAATGTTTTGAAGTCACATAAACTGTTGTTGTCACACCAGTAGCATCTTTTTGGTCACTGAGCAGCTTCCCCGTTGGCCATGCAGCCTTGCAGTCCCTCTCAAATACACTTTAAATATTCTGGAGCTTTTGTGCTCGGGCAAGTATTTTGTGTAGTTCTGGACGCCCAGTCTCGTTCACTTTGCTGGCTTTTAGCTCCTCGGGCGAATGTTTATGGAACAGCCGATTCAGCAGAGCCTCCCTCCCCGCCGTGGGGTCAGGCAGCCCTGGGGGAGCGTGGGGATGACCGAAGCAGCCAAAGCGGCTTTTCCTAGAAAGCTTCCTCACCACTGCAGGGAAAGCGGGATGCAGCAGGGGGGCCATTCTCAGCAGTGCGCCTGGAAACATTTCACCAGGCGCCTCATTCACAGCTCTGGTATTTCTTGCCAGCCCTGGGCAGCCTCGGGATGCGGCTCTTTGAGCCTCATGCTGTTGTAAGTCCCCGTGTCTCCCCGGTGAGCTGCCCCGAGCAGGAAACTCGGCTTCCCACCACCTCGAGCGAGTGTGTGCAGGGGTGGTGGGACTGCGGCACGGGTCCTTGCTCATGTGCCTGGGTCCCTGTCTCGTTCAGACTTCACAGGCTACAGAGCTGATAGCAAGGAGTGTTGCATTACAGTGATTTCTGCAAATACCACCTACAAAATTAACTCTCAGGCTACAGAGTCAATTATTAGGCCATTTGTATTTTTTTTTTTTTTTTTGTTAATAGCCACACCTAAAAGAAAACTACTTTTGTTTCTATTACGAGAATGTAATTATTAATTTACTCAGAAAATAAAATAACTAGATTGTTTGAAAGCAAGGTAGCAGAAGAAGCGTTTATACGTGTGTACCTACATGTCTTTTCTGTGGTACTTTACAAAAACAGTAACAAGTTTAATTGTATGTCACAAACTAGTGAACTTCTTATAACAGAAGCCAGTTCTGTTGTTTAACAAAACAAGAAAATGTAATTCAAAAAGTCCTTTTAGACTGGGGTATTGGAATTGTATGGAGGTTTTGTACAGTCTGATTGTACTCGTGATAGAAGAAGGCAGGTATATGCTCCAAGTTTTTATATTTTAACTTCAAATAGTGTGTGTGTCTGGAGCAAGGACATTATCAGAGCCAAAGAGTTGGTATTTACCATTTTCAGTAAGATTTACTTACAAAAAAGTAAGCTGTCTGAAAATGTGTAGCTTCTTGAATTAAAATTATATATATTCACGTTCTTCAATATATAAACTAATCTAGCCTGAAATTTAGGGAGATTTTTCTTCTAACAAATAACTGGCTTTTTTATGAATAATCTGTGTTTTCATGTTTTTGTCTTGCATATGTATGCCAGTGTCTTGATCTTCAGAAAGCTTTTGAAACATGCTACCCAGCTGGGCTAAATGTGTGTTCTTGGGCAGCACTGTGGCTTCACAGACAAAGCTTTATAGAATGTCATCTTCCCTTCTTTTAGATCTCTAATTTCCATGGCAGACTGATGCGAGGATGCTTGGTCTGGGTATCGAATTTTATATTTGCTTTTACCAACTACCCTTTCCTGCTGTTTCCAGTCTTATCACTTCTTCCAGAAAAAGCTGTATTATTATATATTTTAGCAGAGTAGAGCCAAGACAGGAGTTTTGCTTCTGATGCAAGTGGTGAGTGCTTGGAATATCCCCACTGCTCTTTAGGAGGCCCATCCAGCTGGCAGCCTGTGGGCCACTTTTCTTTCACAGAATAATTCTGGCCAGCTCCCACATGAACATGATTTTATCCTATCATGCCTGTGCATAACCATGCAAGCTGCCTCTCTGCTCCTTTACTTCTGGAATGTGGCACAACATGTCTGCCTCCAGAGATGTGCCCATAGTGACATTGAAACAGAGATACTGCACTATAGCTTAGCTTTCGGAAAGATTAATCATTCCACAGTCACACCACTGTTTTGCCCTCTAAAAAGAAATGCTAGAAATGCCTTCAAGTGCTAAGTTTTTTGGTTTTTTTTTTTTTTTTTAAGTAAGAGGTCTCAAAAATGGCTTAACAACTGGTGTGCTGTTTTTCTCAAAAATACTACGATAAAATGTTCTCAAAATCACCTTCTGGACTAGAAAAAAGGGTATGAAAGTTACCCAGGCTTAAAATATAATACATGTTAAATAATCATGTGTGTTAACAAGTCAACACTAGATGGTTTATATTTCTCTCATGTATCATTTGTTGGTTTTCTGTTTGCAAAGCATTTCATGATTCATTACTTTCATGATACTATAATTTTATGCTGCCTGCTGCCACTGGAATACTATACAAAAATCACAGCTATAAATTATTTGAATCCTCTCCAAATGTACTAATAGTGAATATTTCAGAGTAAGACTGGGAGATAATTTGATAATTTTTTTTTATAATTAATTCAGAAATTGTTTTAGTTTTAAGTGATATATTCTATATTACAGAACAGGAGCATATTCTGTATTTTTTACCTTAAATGAGTGTTATTATTCTTACATGTATATAATTCTGATATTTATCTGGTTTATGATAACAAATTAATTGTTTTATTTTTCCATGAACTGCAGAAACTATGCCTGTTCCAGACCAGCCCTCGTCTTCTGACAAGACAAGTTCCCTTAGTCCTGTGCTGAACACATCCAATGGAGATGGCTCTGAAACTGAGACAACCTCTGCCATTCTAGCTTCAGTCAAAGAACAGGTAGGCAAGTGATGCATCTGCGGGCTAGAAAACACAATAGTGTGATTTAATGGAGTTTTTTTACAAATGTTTCATAGCTGATATCTGAATAATTTAGTTCACAAATGCATATTGCAAAGAATGTTAACTATTTCTTCAGTCTTAGTATACTTCTGTAAGCTTTCCTACAGTAAATTTAATATCATTTAATTGAGTTGCTCGTTTTATTCTCCACGTTCACTCTTTACTGTGGATGGTGGTTTTCAGAGATCTCTCCTTTTATTGCTGGCAGTCTGCATGTGGAGTTACAGTATACAGGTGTGGCGTGTAAGAGTTATAGACAGATGGATTGTGGAGAAGATGTGTTACTGAAGAATTTTTAAAGGATTAGTAAGAGACCTAAAAATTACTAAAATTATTGAAATTTATATACATGTTTTTGAAGCTTTTTGTGTGTAAAACTTGATGTGAGATTATTTCAGGGCAAAACTGGGTATAGACAGAGGCACTCAGTTTTGGATGATTAAAACCGAAATGTTAGAAATTTTCACAGAAAAGGTCTTCAGTGTGATGGTCTGCTTGATGCTAATAAGACAGGTTTGGACATTTTAATGTAAATTTTTGTGGGTTGAGTGTCAGAGATTTTGCTTTTAATGCTGTTCTGTACATTAGGAGATCGTTAATATTTCAAACTGGTCTCTGTCACTACCTCGTTTGGTTCAACAACATCAACAGGAATTCCAAAGAGAGACATTAAAATGAGCTGCTTTTAGGCAGCTTTCTCCTTACTGAAGGTGTCTAAATTGGTTCTCCCATTATAAAGTAGTGATCTTTCCCTACCAAAGACATTCACTGCTTCTTGATTTAAATTAATGCATGAATTCAGCTTATGATATCTACCAGTGCTGGAGTAATAACTGTTGAGTTGTAGGGATTTTATAAAAATTATGACATCAGTCTTCATTGGGTTTTTTGCTATAAGCCAGTTCTCTCTTTTGGGTGTTAAAGGTTAGTCATATTTTCTGTTCAGAAAAGAGGAGTTCAAGAAAGAAATGTTGTAATGTGGAGTTTTGTTTTGAGATTTATGAAACATCATTGGAATTGAAAATTGCCCACGGTTTAGATGTTTGTATTCTCTTCCAAGTCAGTAACATTACTTGTGCATGTTACCAGTGTTTCAGCCTGTGTCACTGCATTATTTTGTAGAAAAATACCTGCCTTAGTTTTTGACTCTCTAATGCTGAAAAAATGTACAGGGAAGTTACGTGTGTAGGAGATATATCTGCCTGTTGGAATGTGAATCACGGTATGGAACAGTGACAAGAACTTCTCTGTTGTTGGGTGTTGTGATGATTGCTGGTTTATACCTGGTTATGTGTTTTACAAATGAACCTCCCACCCCTATAAATCAATTAATTGAGTACCAGAGGGAATTGGTGCTGAATCCACTAGATGAAAAGGGTTTCAAGTGGTAATATATTAACAAAGTTATTTCTGATTCTTGTGAACCACTGCAAAAAGGAGCCTGTAATAAAGTAGTTCTGCATTCACTTATCACCAAGAACAGCCTAGCCAGCTAACCTAAGGTTCTGCTGACTAAAAAGGTAATGTCTTGAACTATTGTGGTATAAGGTACCAAAATTCAACAGGGGTTCTCTTAAGGAAACTTGTTTCTTGACAGGTATCTCTAGTCAGACCTATCTTGAAGCTGGAAGACTGTACTAAGCTCAAAAACAAGCCATAATAATAATAATAATAATAATAATAATAATAATAATAATAATAATAATAATTAATAATAATAATAATAATAATAATAAACAACCGCAACAAACCCCAAACCTGCTTTTGGGCTTTTTCTTTTCACCACAACATTATGTGTTTTGACATACTTCCATTATTTAATGTTCTGTTGGAAAAATTCTAGGTAATGCCACAGTCCTGTGCTTCAGACAGGTGAAATACATTACACTGATTCTCCGTTATGGGAGTAAATGAAGTTAAGTTTCTAACTGACTGTTCAAATGGGTAGCCACCTGCCTTTTAGAAGAAGGAATGAGTTGCTTTACTGCCTGGTATGTGATTTTGCTCTATATGCCCTTTGCCTGTAGCCAAAAATATACCTAAACAGACACAATTATTCAAAAGTACTGCTAATATAGAGGAATTCGGGTGTTTTTCAATGTATCAATCATAATTAAGGTGTTTTTCAACAAATCAAGTATACTACATTTTCTTCATCTGTGCTGATGCTTAGCTTTAAAAGGTATCCTTACATTTTTTTCTCATGGAACACTTGGGGTAGCTTCATGTGTTGCTTCTCATAAAATAAATAGAACAACGTTGTTGCTGAGTGATGGCAACAGAGTAAACTGTGGTATTTATGATACTGATGACTGTAAAAGGTGTTTGCAATCTTTGAAGAGGACAGGATACATGAAAGGCACAGAGAAGTAGTAATAAATGTTGTATTTATTTGCTCTACTTAAATCTCCTATGTGAAACTTAAATGATATATTCAGAAAATATGAAGTTTTGCTGTGCTTAGTTTGAAAAACGCATATGCCTGTGCTGTCATATTTTGAGGAACTGATTTATTTGGTCTAAAAAGTTTATTGGGTCTCAAAATTGCGCTTGATATGTCAGATGTAAACTGACACACATGATTGTCCTGACTCGATCAGAAGATTTAGCCACATGCTTTTCAAGCTGAGGATATCTGTCAAAAGAGAAATAGAAGCCAGAAAATACAGAAAAATAGAAAAAATACAGAAGTATTTTGCTGTTGAGGAGTTAGGTTGATTTTGAGAAATGCAAATGCAGAACTCCTTGCTTTAAAATATAGGCCATTTCATTTGTGCTTTACCTCTGGACAAGCATGCTGATTCATTTTTGGGTTTCAGACTTCAGAGATGCAATTCAGAAGTGATAGATACGGAACATGAACCCATTTCTTATCCCTTGGTGCTAACTTTCTTAAGGTTAGATGGCACTGCTGGAGGCAAGGTCAGAATCATTCACCATGTGTCTAAGAAACCATGAGATGCCAAGCAGTGACCTTTGGCTTAGCTGTTTTTGAACAGTCCTTACAAAGAGGAACAGTAAATAACTTGTGTGGAAATGAAAACTGTTGTTTTGGGGGTTTTGTGTGGTTTTTGTTTGTTTGTTTGTGATTTTTTAGACAGTACCAAGTTCTTTAAAGGGAAATCAACCGATAAACACATAATTTCAGTTTTCCATGCTGTACAAAATGTATGAAGAAGGAGTTTTTTTCTCTCTTATGATATACTGGCAAACACCTTTGGCCCAATGCTTCACAGGTTTTAGAAAACATAAACTCTTTGCGCTTTGTCATCTGGTATCTGTAAATATGGGAAAAGTTCAACAAAAAAGTGAGATATCAGGACTCTTAATTTGTGGATATAAATTTAAGGATATATGTGGAGGATTAATTTGAAGATATATATGATAGATGCAGCTACTGCTGCAAAAAGTATGATGTGCTTCTGATTGGGAATTTCCACCTGTGAAAGAGACTTCTGAGCCCACTTGCTAAAAAACATCCTGGGAAGAGAGCTATTGAAGATGCTCTTTTGAAGGTAGAAATAGCTGCTGGGGAGCCTTTTGAGTAAATATGTAATGAAGATGATGCTTTTCCTGGAAGTCTCCAGACATATGTGGTTCACAGTACTTTGGTTCTTGGCATACAGAAAACTGCTCCCTTGGAAGCTGAGGAGGATTGTAGCGACCTAGCAGAGGCTTGTTTTGGCAGATTTTATTTTTATAGAAACACTTGGAAAACATGAGATAAATTAATTTCCTAAGAGTAAGATCCATCTCAAAGTATGGACAGCTATTTTCAACTCAGAAACAGTACCATACGTCTCTTTTATTTTCTTTGCGGCTCTAGATTCCTTTAGCATCTTAGTAGTAGCCTGTTTCAGAGAACAGCTTTTCCTTTCAGAAAACTTACGCAAAGAACTTATGCCAATGTTTAATACTTCTTTTGAATCTTTTTTATACATACCTATTTCAAATAAAGATATTTGTTTCCAGTTGCCTGTCTTCATTTCACCCTTTCAAGAAAAACATTTAGACTAAATCTTTTGCAATATTTCTCACACTGTTCAAATAAGTATTGATTAATATGTTCTTTAAATCCTACTGCTGATTCCAGAGAAAACAGAAGTCTTTGGCTTTTTTGGTTGCTGGTGGCTTTTGGTTTTGGTTTGGGTTATTTGGGTTTGGTTCTTTGGGGGTTTTTTGGCATTGTAAGGTGTTTTTTTCCTAACATGACTTAAGTTGCTTTTAATATTTACTATGTTTCTTCCACTAGAAAGCTACTTGTTTGTCGGGAAATTGTGATTTGAAACTATATTAAAAATCACATACAGGACAATAATTAATAAGTGTTATTATTCATATCAGTATTAAATAAGAGCAATATATCTGAATTAAGTAAACTTTTACATTAGGTGTTAGTACTCTTTGGAAACAGGGTTATGTATGCCATGCACATCTTATATAGGTACATGTAAGTAAAACTGTGGATAAAAATGGCTGCAGAAGTTCGAAGATTGTTTCTTTGCTGTGGAAGTTTGTGTTCCTCATGTCTTTATATCATGATTGAAGCTTTAGAAAAAAAATCCCATATATAGATGGATGTTTCAATTCAGACTTTTTTTTTAAGGCCTTAAGTCCAGAAAAGATGTGAAATCATCTAGTCTGACCAGCAGGTCATGACATTTCATACAGTCATCCAAGTTCTGGGCCCCCAAATCTGATTACAGAATAACATATGCACTGTTTTCCCTAATATAATGCATGCCATATTGTAATATGTGATATTCACCAAAATAAAACCCCATTCTTGTCGTTTGGGTACCAGTAATTACTCTAGTAATATCAAGTGTTCAGCAGGTTTTCTTAATAGGTTCAATTATGATATAATCATGTCTTGCTTCCCCTCAAACAGCAGGCTCTGTTTCTGCCTTTAAAAGTTTTAGCAGCTCTATTTCAAACCCATACTAATTATATTCAATCAATAGATATTTCTTTCATGATCTCTCTTAAGTAGCATGTCAATATATTCACTTCCTTAGCTATAGAAGTCCCTTGTTTCCAGTTACGTTTTAAAATATTCCAGAGAGATATTCCTCTTCTATTTTCATTAATATATTGATTTAAGGCAAGAACCAGACCTGGCTGTGTGATATACTTAGAGTAGCACTAGTCTATACAGTGGATACCATGCTTCTCCGTTGCTGAACGGACCAACACATTATTGACATATGAAGCTTTGGAGTACAACTAGTGCTTCCCAGTACATCTTCAGGTTGATGGGAATTGCTTTTGAGATGTTCAACTCCACTACCGGAAATGGCAAGCTGAGTGGAGGAGTTTTGAAGAGTGCCATCACATTTCCTGCTGAAGAAGGAAATCATTTAATATAGTTACTATCCACCCTGCTCTGTAATATCTCAGGTTCTTGATTTAGTCTGGGACTGGTTTCACACAGTTCTTTGAAGCAGCCATGAGTGTATTCATATTGTGCTTCTCAGGAAACAGAAGTTAACAAGACTGGAGACCTAGAAAGTAATAGTTATTCCTGTTCAGAACCCTGTTTCTCTTAAGTCGTGCCAAAGGCACAGTAGCCATAGTAGATGCAGTATAAAGAAACTAAGAATTGCTTCACTGATAAAAGGTTGCAGTGATAATCCAAAACATTTTTTGGGATAGTTTGAGATGAGCAGAGAGTGGAAAGGTTTCTGTGAAGATTTAGTGTGATAGAAGAGTATTGAGGCAATATATCCTCCCAGCAAAACCATCTTTGAAGAGAGGGAAGAAAATGCTAATTATCAGAATAAAATTAGAGTTAAATATGATACTATTTTGACTTGAAGTAATGTTGAAAAATTAGTATTTCAAAGCCAAGAATTTCAGAGAAGCTGGATAGAATGCCACTTAGCAACAGCTCAGTCTAATGCTAATTTAAAGCCTTAATAAAGGCCATCACAAAGAAAGTCAAAGTATCCTTTCTTATCAGGCAGCCAGTATATGAACATACTTTTGGTAATCCAAGAGCACTTCTGCCTTAGTTTATTTTTTTTTGCCATTAGTGGAATAACTTCAAACTTGGAATAAAGATACCCTATGAAAGTAATAATACTGATCTCAATGCCAACAGAATTTAAATTTCAGTATATTAAATTTCTAACATTTTAACATATTACATTTATAACTTTTTCAGATGGTTGATGACCTTCTCTCTGGTATCATTCATTAGGGCTTTTTTAAACATAAAATGTTTTCACTGCTAAACCTGACTTTTATAAGCAATGTAGTGGAACAGACTCTGTATTTCACCTCAAAGTCACTTGAGAGGGAGAGCTGAGCTTAAAATACTTACAAGAAGCAAGTCAAGTTGTGCCTTTTCCTGTTCTGATGCATCTCACTCTGTTGTACTGGCAAACATGTACTTTTGCAGCCACGTGGGGAATGCTGCTGGGAAGCTGACTGGGTTGGAAATACGAAAAGATGAGATGGCAGCTCTGGGTTGTAGGAGGTCGAGTGTGTCCCTTTTGGTGAAGGGCAGTTGGTTCAAAGTGTCCACTTGTTGGCAAGTATTGGGCTTTTTAGCATGGCTGTTGTAAACATATGCTTTAGGCCATGAATTTAATCAACTTTCACGTAATATTTGGAATTTTTAAGAAAGTTCAATATAATACACCTATATAGTGGCACAGGGGAGTGGAAATTTTGGGTGTGTCTCCCACAACTCTGCCCCACCTCTTTCTCTAAAAGCAAGTTACAATCTTTATGAGACTTAGCTATCTAATCTGTTTTCAGCATTTTTCTCTTTCTATGCTTGAATTAGGCAATATCCATCAGCAGTAATTTCCCTTTTCACAGAGAATATCTGAGGCTTGAGTTCCATGGCTTTCAAAACCACCATACCTCTTCTACAGAGAAAATTAAGTTCTTTTAAAAGACAAAACTCTGAACACTTCAGTTAGTGATGGCTTTTATTTCGTCTGTCTTCTTGGGAAATGAAAAAAAAAAAACCAAAAACAACACTAAAAAGCATTTTCCAGATTCCACAGTGACCCGTTTCCTTTAAGTTGTCTTGCCAGTACTTTTCTTGCAGCTTGCTCTTAAAACTTAAATTTTAAATGGGATTTTTGAAGGAGATTTGATTTTTGTAATTATTTTAGCAATTTTTGTTCCTTTTATGTAATTTTGAAAACTTTACTGCTTCTCTTGTGTTTCCCCATCTGTTTCTGTGTGTTTTCTCACATGATATTATTTTCTACTCCTGATGCATTTTCTGCTAAATGAAACTCTATCTTTATATGGGTAGTTTAAATCTTTTGTATTTCTAGGTAAAACTACTTCAGGCGTAGCTGAATTCTATGCATTTTATGTTTTGATAAAATAAGTTACAATTCTGTTTATCCCCATACATGAAAACTAGAACCCAGGAAATGCTAAACTAAGTTTAAACTTAAGTCTACCCCAGAGTTAAGGTACATTACTACTGAAATAACATTAAATTAGTCTGTGAGTTACAGAGTTATTATAAGAATAAACCAGTTTAGAATAACACAATAAATTGATTTCAGCATATGGAACATGTACTTCTCTTTTTTTGCTCCTCTGAGGTAAAAATGTGTTAATCTCTGAAATTTCTGGTGAATTCTAGTTGCTTCTGATGAGTATCTTCCCAGTGTAAAGGGATAAAAGGTCAGCAAAGGACATTATCCTTAAAAAAATTACTTTGAAGATTCATAGTAAAGTTCTAGACAAATTAATTGCTTAATTCATAATTCTTTTCCTCAGCATTAACATTGCATTTTAGGTAAAACATCACCCACTTTGTTTTGGAGGAAGGCTTTAGATGTATAACTTATAACATGCTCAATAGTGGAGCCAGACTTTTTGTGGGGGTTCCTTGCAACCCTTAATGAATGAGTTTTCTTTTTCTATGCAAAGAGCAAATCCAAGTCCTGAGGCCGAAAGAAGTTCTTCTTGCTTTTATTTTTTAAGAAGTTTCATTGTAAATTTATTTTTTTTTAAGGGCTAGATATGAGATGATAGCAGCTTAAACTTATTTTGAAACCTTGTCATTAGTGCAATACTCTTTGAGCATGTTCTTTTAGATACATGTGGAGGACTCTTTCATATATAGTTAACAGTTTAATTAATTTGATGTTACTTGCGGTTACAGGGGATTTTGATTTGAAAGTGGCACAACAATGCACTCTAATCACAATTGAATTAGAAATTACAGTTAAAGGAGTACATCAATTGCACCGTACAATTGATACAATGTAAGTGGAATTTAATTATCTAGAACAGGCTCAGCATCATGATGCTGAGCATCCCCCAGTCCCCAGAAAGAAATGTGTTTGCTGAAGTCAGCTGAAGGCCACAACTCTCTTCAGAAAAGAGTTACCTGGTTCATTAAGAGTTCCATATAATTCACATAAAGCTATGCAGCAAGCTCACCAGTGGGGTCCATATTCCTTCCTCCATCCCCCTCTGAGTCCAGTAGCATGACCTGTCCTCCATGCCTGGAGCTCAAGGCTGGGAGCCACACGGGAGTGGGGCATTTCTCCCAGGAGGTGTATCCCAGCTCAGCCCCATTGCCTGGAGTCTGCTGTTGCATCGGGGCTCCATTAGTCACTCATTGGAGGTGGAATCACAGCAGGCAGTGTCACTTGCTGAGGGCACGACTGGGCGCTGCAGAAAGGCATAAAACAATAATCTAAACACCTGTTACAGTTATATGAGTAAAATATACCCTTGATTAGAGTTATAGGATCATAATTTAAAAGCAGATCCAGTACATACAGAAGTTACATTATTTTAACCAGAAGCTAAAACTAGCTAAAACTAACTTAACCCCTGAAACTAATTTTGTTTTGCTCTGGGTCTACATTCCTTTCATTCAGGAACAGGCACTTAGGCAAACAGTAGAAATACTTTGCTGATACAGTCAGTTTGTCTAAAACAAAGGCACCCTTGGGTTTGCCTTGGCAGGGAGATGAGTTTGGCTTCCTTTTCAACGTTTGTGATCAATCATGCCATTATTCTCCCCTGAGCCTTCAGGTCATGTAGCCTCTATTTATCTCTTCAGAGTATTCCTTCATTATGGGTGTCTAAGTGAGTGTGTAGGGGGCTGTGTGGGGTGGGGGTGTCTTTGATCTGTCACAGCTCTTTGTCCCCGTATTTTACAACACATAATTGGAAATCTTGTTTTCTCCTGTGCAGAAATTTACCTTTTTGGATAATAAGCACTTGTGACACCAACTTCTGTAAGCAAAAGCCTGCCACTGGTTATCTACTCGACAGCATACAGAGTAAAACTTTTGTTTCTCTCGGTATTCCCTCAGTTTCTTCAGTCTGGATTGTAAAACAGCAGATAGCTGCTTGTAGTATATTTCCTTAGTTGCTTCAAAATGTGAGCTGTACTTCTCCAATTTCACCTCTGTTCCTTTAGTTGCCACATTTGTTTTTCCTGGACTTCTCAAAAAGCATTTTTCTTTACATTTTTCAGATAGTCTGATGTCTTCTTATGCATTACTAGTTCCTGTCTGTGCTGAGCTTTCCTTACTTGGATTTCTAGCGCCCTCCAACATAATGATCTGAGTAATCTGGAATGACATTTTGCTGCTTAAAGTGTGGTGTTCCATCACTCTAACCTGCAATTCATGTTGCAGTGTTATCCCATGGTCATGATTATCCATCTATCCCAACAGTAACACAGTGCAATTATGTGCCTGACTGTGTAAATAAGATTTAAATTGAGCTGTTTGTATACCATTACCAGCCTCTTCGTCCAGGAAATATTGTAGTTCACGTTTGCATTGCTAGGCAATTTTCAACAGATTTTTTCAGTGAAAAATGAAAAAAAACAAAAGAAAAACAAAAACAAAAACAAAAAAATAAAAAAATCAAAAACAAAAACAAAAAAAAACCAAAAAAACCACCAAACCACAGAATGGGAAAATTTTCTGACTTTATCTGTTCGGTTCTATGTATTTCATAATCTTCAGAGCCTTGATGTAAATAAGTAGGTTTAAGAATTGTACTGTATATTGCCTTGAAAGTGGTAAATATTTTGTTCACCCCCATCTGATTCCAGCAGAGTAACACATCTTGGTAAAATCCTGTTTATATTTTTAGTATATTGTTATTTTCTGAAGTACCTCTGTGCTTTAGGTTTTACAGCCCTGGAAAATACTATTTTCATTTTTCAAAGTAGTTGCAGGTTTTTTTTCCTCTTTTTTATATTTTTCCTGTACATAGTTAGACCCGTCTTTGTTCGGCTCATTGTCAATCTAGGTCATTATTTGAAGCTTTTGTTGACAGACCTCTTGAGGGTAAGTACATCTGATGCTATAAATAGGGCTGATTCTT
The DNA here is from genome assembly GCA_013397055.1 of Pachycephala philippinensis. Taxonomy (NCBI): domain Eukaryota; kingdom Metazoa; phylum Chordata; class Aves; order Passeriformes; genus Pachycephala; species Pachycephala philippinensis. The sequence continues at coordinate 319,468 of VWZT01014151.1, forward strand.
CATAATAAGTCAGCAGATTCACTTGGAAATTCTCGGCTTTGTAGTAGGTTTGATGAAATGGAAGATCTGCATTCTTCTGTCACCCAGTACCATAATCATGTTTAATTAATTAATATCTTCAAAACTGTGACATTCCAGAATGTAGTAATTTTGAATTAATACAAGACTACTAATTTTGTTTAGAAGGGTGAAATGGACTCCTTAAATGATCTTTTTTTTAATTATATTTTTTTAAACTTCTATTTTTATTTCACAAAGCAGTGCTTGCGCAAGAAAACCTGTTCCAACACGTTTTATGCTGTTCTGTTTGTTCCAGGTCACAGAAAATAGAGGATACTGTTTCTCTTACTGTATGTTTGCAGTAGCCTGTACTGTGAAAATGGATGACTCTTTGGATTAGTTTTTTGTTTGTTAGTTTACCATAAATTGTGGCAGGGACCAACCAAACAGTATTCATTCTTGCCATAAAGCAAGGTAGCTGCGTGGTACAGCTCCAAGATGCTGTTCTAGTGGCTAAAAAATTTCAGGCGTGGAAAAACCTGGGATAGGTTGTGTTTTCTGTATGGCTACAACCACAGGAATGGAGTTTAGACGCAGCTCTGTCTGCAACATGTGCATGGGCACCATTCTGAAACCTTTGACCACTATTAGTGGTGCTGGAGCTTTAAAAATCCAAAATTACTTCCTGGTTTCACGTTCTCTAATAGTCTTTCTAAGGCTTATATAAACAGTGAATAAATTCTTGAGATTAAATTAGCAATGTAGTTTCATCCTATGCCCTTTTTGTGTGCACAACAAATGTAAGGCTGTAAGGATTTGACGAAATGCACCCCACAGCCAAAGCGCAGCACCAGCATCTGCCTTAGAGATGTGGTACACTGAGGCTGCATGAGGGACTGAACAGTTGGAACCTGAGCAGTTGTCCATAATACATCTGATAGCCACCAAAACTGAGGTTTGAACCAGCGCCTGTTTGCTGATTCTGAATTAGCATTGCTGCTGGTGCTGTGCTTTACCTGCCAGATTCGCTGTCAGACACAGAAATATAAATTAAATGATAGCATATGCCCCAGTGATGCCTATCTAAATGCAGGAGAGCTAAGCTAAGTTTATAACTTAAATAAATTACTTATTTGTTTAGTAACCCATTAATATTTAAAGGCTGATGAGAAGTCCACTAAGTGCTTTCTATTTAATTTTAGAAATTGAACTACAGTTTATTCCAAAAAATTTTAAAAATAAAAACAAGTGAAAAAGTACTTTCTGCAACAGTGTTGTCTGAGTGATATGCAGCTGTATTCCCTTATTTGGCATGAGAAATTGTCCAATACGTAAAATCTTTGCTAGATTGTTTGTGTATGAGAGAGATAGAGAGAACATTTACACTATCAGTAGTTTTAGTGCGCTTTGGTTTGCAAAAGCCATCCCTAATTGTGTTTTCTTTATGCACTGGGAATGAAAGGATTTAAAGATATCTGTCTGGTTGTCATCAGTTTAGTCAGAATGGAAACAAGTTCATTCCCTCCTCTTTTCATCTTTTTTGTCTGTGGTGAGATTCATGTGAAGCTTATTCTTCTCAGTTTTCCCCACCACATACAATTTTGCTTCTGATTTTCTTGTGTTGACAACTTTGTTTACTCCCTCTCCATTAATCTGAGGTTGTGCAAAGAGCTACCTTATGGCTTCTTATACTACATTTGAATGGTTATAGGGTTCCTTGAGGTTTTTTTTTGTTGTTGTTCCTTTTATTTAATAAGGTAGGCTGTTAATCTATCGCTATAATGCAAGATTTATAGGTATAGTTAACAACTTTTATAAGGCTAACTACACCCTTTTCTGTGATCTAACTTACACACCTCAATGTTTACCTTTTTTTTTTTTTTAATACAGTCAATGGTTCCTTTTAGTGTAGCAGTGCACAGGTATGCATACAGAGAAGTAAAGTCTTTTAAAAAAAGAATACTAATTTGCATCTCTTCTGTTCAGAATTCTGTTCTGTAATTTGTGTTCTCTTCTGTTTTAGGTATTCATGAAGATTTCCATGTTGTGAAACTTAAGTTTGATTTTTTTTTTTTCAGTTGACTTTTTTGATCCCTACTCTGCATTAATAATCTCCATTACTTGAAAATGGAGAAACAGGCATAGAGGTTGTTTAAACTGTCACCACTGATTGTGGTGAGACTTGAATGGACTGACTTAAGAAAAGTGAAAATCTTCAGGTTAACATTGAAAAGGATTGTATTAACATTGACAAAGATGCACAATCTACTCAAATTAAAATAATTCTGATTTTAATTTGAATATTCTTGACATAAACCTTCCTAGTTGGGTGTGTTTATTTTAGCATTTGTTTTCTATGTGTGTACTTGAAAGAGTTATCAAATGGTGGCATCAGTGTGTCCTTGCAGTTGTGGTCTAACATTGCCTTTTTTCCCTGGAGTTCAAGATTAATTGGTTTAGATAATAAATTGCCATGAAAATTTTAAAATGAAAAGCATAGTATGGGAACGATAACTTCAAATCCATTCACTTTAATAAGTAAATTTAAAAGTTTATCATCAGCTGTATGTTCCCCCCCCCCGCCAACATCAGAGTAGTTACTTTATAGGAGGAAAAAACTCACCTGTTTTCATTTCTTCTGCAATGTTTCCTGAGACTTCTAAGGAATTTTTCACCTACTGGGTAAAAGTTTCAACATGTGTTGCCTCATGTCAGTGAAGAAAAAGCCTACACCATTCCTTCAAGGAATATAGAATTTGTTTCCTAACCTTAGGCTTATTATGATCTTTAAGTTGAATGCAAGTTTGCTGTAGTGCTTCATACAGTGCCTTTAATTTCTCCCTCGTTATTTCTGAAGGAAGCAAATTGAAATCAGGAAGGCCAAAGCCTACTTGGAGCTGAATGTGAAGGCATAAAATAATAGGAAAGGATTCTTCAAGTATTTTCCAGAGGGAGCTCAGGAAATTTGCAGGTCCATGGTTGAGTGTTGGAGGCAATCTAATGGTGGACAACATAGAAAAAGCAGATATTTTCTTTGTTTTTTCAGCTGTTCCCAGACAAGGGACAGTACCATGGCAGAGACACAGGTTCAGGACTGTTTAGAGAAAAAGGATGTATTCAGCTTCTTGGGGCTTTATGCCAAGATTGACAAGAGCTCATTTCAGTAATAGGACTGCAAGGCAGCTGTCATCAAAGATGAAACGTGGTAAGTGAGGAAAGTCCTGAGGATTAGAATTAGAAGGAGACTAACCTTATAGCAGCCTTTCCAAAACTAAGGAGAATGGTAGATGGTCAGTGTCACTCTCCAGGAGGATCCTGGAACAGATAGTCTTATTTCTAGACACGTGAAGGGCAAGAGTGTGCCTAGAAAGTGTCAGCAGAGATTTCTGCAGTGCAGTCAGCAATTTTTTTGGCTGTGAATGAGGGGAGCACATGTGATATAGTGTAACTGTAACTTCATTAAGGCTTCTGATTCCTTCTCCCACACTGTTGTCAGCAGTAAGCTGAGAAAGCATGGGCTGGGTGTTAAGTGGGCTGAAAATTGGCTGGACTACTGTACTGAAAGGATAGTAATCAATATTACCAACTAACCAATTGACCAACTATCAGACAGTAAGAAGTGAAAATACCTCAAGGGTTGATTCTGGTACTCCTGCTACTCAATTCTGCAGTGACTTGGATGACAAAACTGAACAGAATGCACCCTCAGCAAATTTATGAATGATACTAAATTAGGGTGATGCTTGGAAAGACAAATTGAGCTTCAGTCTTAAATCATTCTGAGACCTTGGATGAACTGAGGACTTAGCCAATAGGAAACTCACGTATTTAAAAAAGAGCAGACTGAAATTCTGCAGCTGAGGTGGAATAACACCATGGCGGGGAAGCACCTGTCTGAGTCACAGCCCTGCTGAAAAGGACTGTGATCATTAAGAATGTCAAGCTGAATAGGAGCCAGCAGTGTGCTTTCACTGCAGACAAAACTCGCCGTGTGCTGAGCTGCATTAGAAGGAAGGAGCAACATGACTGGCAGACTGAAGGAAATTGCTACCATTCCTACTTGGAGCTGATTCTTGGACAATGGAGTGTCATTTTGGTAACCCCAATACAGAGGGAACGTTGAGAAACTAGAAACAGTCCAGGGTACTAAACTGGTTGGACGCCTAGACCACATGATGTAATGGGAGAGGTGGGGGAGCTGTGATTTTTTAGGGAGCTGGGCCAGTGATGCAGAGGCTAAGGGTGTGACCTTAGGTTAGTTCACAATAACGTCAAAAGGAGGGACAAAGATGATGGCACCAAGCTTTTCTCAGTAGTGGTTTAGCAAGGTGAAATACCATAAATACCATAAATTACAGCTTGGGGAGTTCAGATTGGACACAGGAAAATTTTCTTCATGAAGAGGTTACTGTAGCAATGGAAGAGGTGACTAGAAAGGCTGTGAGTTTGATCTTTTCCAGTCAACTATATAAATCCTGATCTGGTGTTGGGACTGATCATGTTTTTAGTGGGAGGTGAGATTAAGTGACTTCCAGCCAAAATTTCTGTGATTATGTATTGATTCTATGATAATGTACAATTTTACTGAAATTATAATTTAAACCTTTTCTATGTAGAGCATGGAAACTATAGTTTGAGGGAGGACAGTGCAGCTTAAAATTTCCCCCATTGTGATTATTTAGCTTTTAATGCTTTAAAAACAGGATAGAAACTGAGGATGGCTGATTATTGAAGTATAATCTTAACACTTTTCACTGTTTATATTAAGTGGTAAGCAGTGAGATAGATTAGCCAACAGAATTGGTGGATAAAGGGGAAAATTAGCTAACACAGAGTGGAATACTGGAAGATTTTGGTGAGATTTAGGTTTTTTTCACCCCTGGAGATGTCATCTATCTTTTTAAATAGGTTTTAGACACCAAGTTATTAATTCTCAAACTATACCAGTTCTTAGTATTTGCAAGAGATAAACATGTGGAAATAAATAAATAGTGTTTTCTTGATGTTAATAATACAAAAGTGTAAAGTAGCCTCACATTTAGATTTGATACCCTTTTTGTCCAACTTCGTATGACTGATCCCATCTTTTCACAATGCCTTAGCTTTTTTTTTTTTTTTNCCTTTATTTCAGACAGCTTGCGTGTAGACGTACAAGAAGAAAGACAGTACAGGTCCCTCAAGGGAGATCGGGCACTTCTATCCTGTCAGTTGCTTATGTCAGGTTGAATATCTGGAGAAGAGCAAAATAGGTATGAAAACGATGTTACACACTTTGATATGGCAAAGATTCCTCTCTCTTGGGGGTTGAACCTTCCCTTCAGAGGATTCAGAGCTAATTCATAGAGACTTTGCATCTCCCCATGTGACTTGGACCTCAGGTCACAGAAAATAAGTCCAGGCATGTCATTTGGGCCTTCAGTAGGAACATTAATCACCTCATAGGCTGTGTGTAGCATATAAATAATTAGGCTGGAAATCAGAGGAAGATATCCCCAGTAAAGGAAACCGAGTGACTTCATGTTGCTGCAGTAAGCTGGCTGTCTGTGACTGCTTGATCTCAGTGGCACAGAGAACAGTCAACACTTCTTGAATGCATGATCAGGTCTGCAGGAGACTATTCTTTGTGTTAATCCTCAGATTCAGCAAGTGTTTGTTCAGCTCTCCCCAGAGATGAGGAAGAAATACGATGTAATTGTTGCAATGATGGATTTTAGGATATAGTATGTTGATTGTTATCTTTCTAATACTGAAGTGGTTGGCATGAAAATACATGACTGTTTCAAGTCAGACACAGTTCTTGTTCTTTTAGCAGTTATTTAGAGGAAGTTCCAGTGTCAGCATGCCAGATGAGGATTTCAGGCAACAGAAGTGTGATTGTGGCCTGTTTCTGCCTACTTTATCAGATTATTTATACAGTAGACATATACCAATACCTCTTTCTGCCCTCTTTCCTTAAATCCTAAGAAATGCTTGGTGCTTTAAAGAAAATCTATACTTTAAGGGCTTTTGTGAGCATCTTCTAGTTTACTGAGATGCTATTCGACAGTGCTGTTTTACCTTTTGTGCTACTCTTAATGAGTATTGTCTTTCAATTCTGGGCCGTACCCAATAATCCAATGTATTTGAGCAATGCCCAGAAGGGGGATGAAATAATAATAAAATTTTCTGCAGAATCTGCTGCAGCTAATGTACATTGTCAATGTGGAAGCATTTTCTACAGCAGTCTGTTCACAGTTAAAGTTTACTTTCTCCAATTCCTTCTGTTGCATCACTATCAGTAAAACTGATGTTCTGCATGTTCATGTGCTTGTAAAGCCTTATTGTCTTCAGCAAGTTTCTGTAATTTTGGCTGTTTAAAGTAATTTTGCTTAGTGTTCTTGGTTATTGCATCAATGAAGATGCTTTCCGACTAAGATACTGCCTAGATTTGGATTACAGATATCATCTGGGGTTGTGTTATTTTTTCAGTAGGTTTTGCATTTCTGCTAGTTAATTTTAGCCCTAATGAAGCTGTAGTTCTGCAGCACAAGAATTCCTATGCAGTTATCATGTTTGTACCTCAATTTTTTTTCTTTAGTGTGATATATTTTGTTTTAGGAGGGACTTGGATAGTGTGTGAAAAGCTTACTTTTCTCCATTAGCACTTTATTCCCAACACAGTAAAATTCTTTCCTATTGCTGGGACCTATGGATGCTGTCATGCAATTTTTGAATTGGAATAACTCAATCTTCAGTGTCTTTGACACTTTCATAGTAAGTTAGCACAATCTCTGGAAGCAAGTTTTTGTAAACAAGATCTTTTAATCTGCATACTTGTGTAATGGAACAACATAAATAATACAGGTGTAGCTCTCTCTCAGTGGCTTGACAGATAGTCAGTATCTGGGAGGGCTAGTACTGAGTTTGTTAACATGCTGAGGAAGACCTGAGGTGGCTTCACGTGAGCTGAATTCCCCATGGTTTTGAGCACTTGTAGTCTCAAAAGGAGACTACAAAGACTCTAGATTCCAGCATGTGTTGAATGGCTTACAAAGGCTTGGTGCTCTACCTGTCTCTTCTTGACCTCTGATCTTTCCATAACTCCATAATGTCTTGTTATGTTGCTATCTTCTGGGATTCAATTCTCTAAACTTAATTTTCTCCATGCTGCAACATTGCCTTTGTTGGACCAAGTTGTGTTCAGTCTTCTGAGCTGTGAAAGTTACCAAAGGTTTCCAGCTACACGGATGCTAGAAAATGAAATGGGACAAAAAGAAATGATACAAAAGGAGATCATAGAGCACATCTATTTGTCTGGATAGGGAAAATATGAAATGATCTTACTTCTTGGGCTGGAAAGAGTTACTCAGTTCTTCATCTGACCTCCCTGGCATATTCTTGCTCTACTTAGGCATCTGGGAAGTCCTTTCTCGTGTTACTTTTTTACCACAGAGGATGTGGAGAACAGACAGACTGATGTAGCTGTATTCATATGAATAGCTAGAAGTTAAATTTTCAAGCAATTTCTGTGTAAATATAATTGTGAAAGGGGAATAATCCTGCAGATCCTTGAGCATAACTCTGCTCACCTGAACATCATAATACAGCTGATGAAGTTACTTGTATGAATTGTTTGCCAGTCAGAGGGCTTAGAGATTTGAGTTGAATCCTAATTTTAATTCTGAAGAGATGGCTTTGAAGACTGGGATTCAAATGATGTTTAAGTTAATTCTTGAAAATAAATCCTTACATGAGAGTACAAAAGCAATTTTAGCATATAAATTTCCAAATGTAAATTATGTAATATCCAAATCCTATGACTTTTTACATCAGCTTTCTCTTTTTTTCTACTGTTGGAACTTACTTTGCTGTTTTAAAAGGAAGCAGGATATATTTACATAGTTTTTACACAAATTTTAAATACAGCAAATAACCTGTATGTGAATATTTTATACTAACTGTTGTTAGCTACCTTAAAGTATGTAGCGTGTTGTTTGGCTTTCAGAAGGGTTTTGTCTAGTTTTTCATCAATTTCAAACTTGAGATGGGTTTCAAATTTAAGACATCCATATCTGGGATATGTATTTGTACCAGAATTTGTAAATTTGCTTTATATTTTAAAATACTAAAAAGCCAGTAGAATGTTAAAAGTGTAGTTCACTGCTGAAAAAAGTCTAAATCAAGAAATTAAGTTAATACCTCAGAGTTTTGAGTAGGAACACTTGTTATTTCTCTCTTGGTAAAAAATACATTTGTTTTTGTGTTTTTCAAAGTATTTTGTTTGGTTGTTTGGTTGCTTGGTTAGTGGTGGTGTGTTTTTTTAATTGGTTTTTTTTTCAGTGACTAGGAAGAAATACCTTCAACTGGAGAGAAATATTTGAAAGCAAATGATTAGTTAATCATCCAGGTTAAGAACTACTTTAGGAGGTTATTATTAAAAATATCTGTGTGTCAGTAGAAAGTTAGATAGTGAACAATTGAGGACTGGGAAGCAGTGGTGTGATGTGTAGGTATGGCTAATGTTTTGAGGATTACTTGTTACTGAGTTAACAAGGTTAGTTTTCCTGTCCTATTATATAGTAAAATAGAACTACACTCTGCACATTCTTGTCCTCTATATTGCAAGGTCCCAGAAATGAATTGTGCAAAAAGATGTTTGGTCTTTCTCAGAAAAAAAAGAGTACTGTTATTTTCCAAAAATGCTCAAGATTAAACATGTCAGACTTGTTGAAATATTTCTTCTGTCTTCCTTTCCCCTTCCTTCCTGTCTCTTGACTTCCAAGTTGACATCTTCGCTCCTGACTAATCATCATTTTCCAACAAGGAAATATTTCAGAGGAATTTTTTAAGGGGAATTTAATGGTTAATACGGCTAGAATTTTAATATTGCCTAATCAATGTGCAAAGCAATTCTAAACCACTTGCACAACCCAATTCCACTGTGACAAGCAGTGAAGATTATAAATATTACCAACCTACTGATACAAATTAATTTACGGTTGTTTATTTAACATGAAGAGGAAACTGTTTTTAATGATCTTACTCATTAAATGCACAAAATCCGATGCATTTAGTGAAAACTGCAAGGCTATTTTATTCCTGCTGGTATGGTAGTATTGTGAAAGAGTGAACAAAATCCATTTTGTTGTCATGCATCTACTGTCTGAGCTGTTCTCTGAGCTCTGAATGTTTGCATTCTGTCTTCATTTACTCCTTTACAAGCTCATTGAATTTTATTAGTTAGCACTGCAAGCTAAATGAAATACAAGCAGTTGCACAGCTGCAGTGATATGAGTCTGAACTGCCTCATCATCCTTACTTGCAGTAATATGAAAAAAGGAAAAAATGAGCTTGATTATAGATCTCAGGAACTTTGCCAGAACCAAATCACAATATACAGGTGATTCCCTTCAAATGGAATCATTTTACAGTAGGAATCTTTAAAAAAAAAAAAAATCAACAAAACCTGGGGGGGAAAAAAAGAAAACACCAAAGAAACAAACCAAGATAGTCTCTTTAATTATCAGATGCTGAGCATTCTTTGCCTTCTCAAGTCAGTGAGAAGTGTCGGCTCCCACTGTCTTCTAAATATTGGACCAACGTGCAGAAAGTTTTGTTCATAGTTAAGTTATCTTCCCGTAACAGAAGTGTATCCTAATGCACTTTAGTTGAGTTTGTGTAATTGTGGCAGAAACAGCTGTGGCTGAATATTGATCTTGGCTATCACAATAAAACCATTTATTTTGTGTACATAGAAGTATGTATTTTAAGCTTCCAGAAAGAGCACTTTTGTACTTTGCAGTGAGGTAATTTCACAGTATTACAGCAGGCATAAAGACTCGAGTGAGGGAACATCTCTCTGGTGGGGTTGTACCTGTTGAACTGCTGCTTGTGATTCATATTTAGCGCAATGTGTGTTTGTTTTGGAAATATTATTTTCTGCAGTTCCTGCTCTGTAGGTTCACAAAAACTATGCCTTGAAGATTTCAAGCTGATTTGCCCTGAGATTTTTCCCAGTGGTGCAGGTTGGCTTAAGAAGCACAGATCAAGGCAGTGCTCTAAACAGGGAGCAGAAATCTGTCTCCTGAGAGTGGAGTTACGGAGCTGCTGTAAGGACTCTGAAAGCAGTGTGAGCTTTCACACGTGCTCTGTGTCTGTGCTGACTTTGTACCTACAACAGTCCCAAAGGCACAGCGCAGGTCAGGCTTTGCGAGTACCCGATGGAAACATGAAATGGCAAATGACAAAGGGAAGTCGTGGGACTGGCTATCTGTCATTAAGTTACCTTCAGCTTATACAGGGAGGAAGGGCTGCATGGTCTGTATAGACACAAGAGGGTATGAGATGCTTTTAGCACAAAGCCAGCCGCACTTGAAGGTCGTGAAAAGCTATGTAGCAGTAGAGCAGCTGAAAGGGTGTGCTGTTCAGAGCTGTGCATCATACCTTGCCTTCATTCCAAAAGAAGTTTTATAACAAGCTTTTGTCAGTCAGAAAGACAGTGTGGAGTCTCTAAAAGATAGCTTTAAAAGTAAGTTTTTAACATATATTTTGGATTTCTGTATTTGACTCCCCAGAATGCTACTAAGGATCACTGACAGATCATTTATGAATTTACTGGTAAAGAAAGAATCTATACCAGTTTCTTACTTGCTTTTTGATTTTAATTTCCAGGGTCAATAAATTAATATTTTGTTTCTTTAGTACTTTAAGAAACAGTACCTTAAGAAACAGACAACTACTTGAGCAGCTGTTTATTCTTCCCTCCTTGCACTTTTGTTAATGGCAGGTTTTGAAACTGAAAAGGAGGATTGAAGGAACAAATCTGCCACCCAAATCTTTTCAGTATTTTGTTACGGGTTATTTTGGTTTTGTATGTATTTATACCTCATGTGCTTAGTGTCAGTTTCAGTGAAAAAAATAAATACAATAATAATAATAAAAGAGGCATTTTGCAATAACATCTAAATATTTTATCTTTGCTCTTAGTAAAACATGGAAATTCAAATTATATTTCCTGATTTGATTGCAGTTTTTTATGTTCTTGCCTGAGGTGCCTGTGTACCCTCCAAGTAAATCTGTCAACAGTTTTTAAAAATGCTTTCCTTTTACCTGACAGATTTTAAAAAGGTGAAAGCTTTCAGTTGCTAAAATAAATCTTTGTTTGTTTGTTTTGTTAGAATAAGATATTATTCCACTCCAGGAAAAAAGTTGTTGTATTCCCTTGCTTGGAAAGTAGGAAAAATTTATTCATACATGGGTATATAAATAAAAATTGAAGTTTACACAAATGCTATGCTTTTGTCTCAAGAGGGGAAAAATATGGTTGTGCCCTTTTTTTTTTTTAATTTAGGATTTTATTCTTTGTTTCAAGTTTATGAGTAAGACATGTTTGGTGCTTCAAGTCCTGTGGGAATACATGCTACAGTGCTCAATGCTGCCTGCAAAATCCCTTGCCTCTGGCTGTTGCTGGCACACTGTGTGATAGAAATGGTTGCACACTGAGAAGCAAGGCAGTGACGTGTGCTGGCAACTTGGAGTTGCACTGAGGGTTGCACTTCCTGTTTTTCCACATAACCTATAGCATTGTCTCTTCTTTGGCCAACCTGTAAGGAACAGCCCTTACACATCCAGAGACATCAGTACTCTGCTGGCTGTCTGCAGCATAAGGAGCACTGAAATGTTTTGACTTGCACTTGTTAGTATTAGTAATTTTAAAATATGCCTAAGGAATCTGCATGGTTTGGTTCATCATTCACACGTAGTAGTTTTTGCATATGCTGAAACATGTCTATTTTCCATTATGGTTCACATATGGAAACACTCAATTTAATCTTTTGTTGCAAGAAATACATCTGTATCTCTCTTCTATTACATGCAGAATGCTGTGGAGAGAACATGAACATTTGAACTTCAAAGTATTTCTTTAAACTTATTTTAAAATTTTAGTGACCATGTTGCACTGATAAGTTATACCTTGTACTGAGAGAAACTTTTGCTTCTAACTCCTATAAGGATATTCGTTGTAGGAAAGGGAAACAGGATGGGCTCTTGCCTTGTGTCACTGTGGTGGTGCCTACAGAAACAAGACTGTAAAGATTTCTTTTTCTATAGTGTGATGGAGAGCATCAGCTTCCCCAGACAGGATTTTTAGTACCAAGCATGTGACTATTCCTAGATAGGCCAAGAAAAGTCCTTTTATTTTATTTTGGTTATCTTTTGTATAATCTTTCAGATTTTGGACATAGGAATTCACTTAGTGCTTTCACATAAATATAGGGGTTTTTTTGGATGAGAAATTAGATTTTCTTGCCAACAACCAGAGAGCAAAGAAGGCAGAAGTTTCAGGAAATGTGACACAAAATGACTGAAGGCTTCCTTTTTACCTACCTTTTGTAGTAGGTAGGGACAAAGTATGAGAAAAATTTGCTGTGTCCTTCAGGAACAATAACAGTAGGATGTCTTATTATTCTTGAGAGTTTTTTGGAGAGATTTCTGAATTGCAGGGGAAATAACTCTTCCTTACAGGATCTAAAGCTAAGAAATAGCCTATAAAGCTGTCTGAACTTAGCTACTTTTTCACAAGTATTGGAATTCCTAGAATAACTGCCTCCATTTATGATGATTGACATACCAAATAAGCAGGTGCTATATAGTCAATCTGTTAATGTGTATGTTTATTAAAAATATTTTTTTGAAGTAGAAGTTGAGTGTTGTTGAGCTATGAGTAAACCACTCTTGGGTTCATTTAAGAGTCACAATACTAATAGATTGTACAAATGTAAACACACAGAAAACTTTCATTTCTCTACATTAAACACAAAGGGTAAAATTAACCTTTATTTCAGTTTAAAGTATGAGGAGTAAATGACAAAGCATTACTAAATCTTTGTCAGAAGTAATACGTACTTTTTCCTGTTTATGGAATAGTTTTACAATAAAATAATTAAGCTCATAATAAGAAATAATTCCTAGTTTGGTTTAAACACAAGCCCTTATCTCAGTTAAAGTATTTTTATGTATACTGCATATTTTTTGAATTATAATCATTTCAATGGAAAGATCATTTAAGGCAAAATTACTGTGATTGTTTGTGGAAGTTTGTGGAATGTCGAGGGTAAAAAAAGATAAAACAGCCACTGAAGTCACTGGTATTTTAAGTTGTTTTCAATTCTCTCCATTACTTTTTGGTGCTTTTAATAAACATGGTCTTCAGTATAGTGAGTGAAAGAATACTCTTCCCAGCCCCTCTCCCCATATTTGTATCACTGACCTAAATATTTGTATCAGCAGAACACTAGCAATTACACCATTGCTTTAAAAATGCTGTAAATAACAATTCTTATGCCAGGTAGTCAAAGTGATATCCCAGTCTTGTGAATTCATGAAGTGCAGAATCCATGATTGATGATGAACTGATGATTCATGAACTTGGACCCAGAAGCAGTGAGCGATGAAATATGGTTTTGGCTTCTGGGAAGCATAAGAATGAGGCCTTATTGCTTCCATTCTTTTATTACAGAGACTATTAATTTAGCCCTATTCTTGTGTTTTGGGTCAAGTTGTATACCTGTGTGTTGCTATTTTGATTTTGGTTTTAAACTTGATAATGGCCTACCAAATTCGTGTTTGTGTGTATAAATAAATGACCAAATCTCCAGCGGTGGGACACATTGACACCAGCTGTTTCGAGCATCTAGTAGTCACTAGAAGTCAGTAATTCATGTGTGAATATGTTGGGGAATCCAGTCTTTTATTATAGTTGTAGTAGCAGTGTGTAGCAAGGGCCTCAAACTCTTAAGTTGAGGAATTTTTTTTTACAGTTTCCAGGGAGTTGTGTAAAACGAAATATAAAGGCAATCTCTCGAATGTTTCTGATCAATCCCTTTCTCTCCCCTAATGGTTTAAATAGTTCAAAAGGTAATTCTGGTCTTTGAACTTCATGGCCTATGAGTTTCTAGAAGATTTTAACTTGCCATTTTTATAATGCCCAAAATTCCTATATCTTCAAAAGAGTTCTTTTTTTCATTCACTCTGTTCCACTTTTGTTTTTTTTTACTTACAATTACAAGACAAGTCTTTTAAGCCCCTGTTAGAAATAAATTAAACCATCACTCAGTAGCAAACATTCACTGCCCCTACAAAGAAATTTGATTTAGAGTGTAATTTCAAATTAAACTAATATTTAATTTGCTGTCAAAATTACATTTAAATAACAGCCTTACTAGAATTTCTGACAGGCCAGCACAGGTACAGGTTTTAATCTACTTTTCTGGATACCGTTGTACTTGTGCAGAAATCTCAAAACCCGATTAAAGTGTCACAAATGGCGGAATTTTACATGGGCAGAAGGTCAAAATAGCATGACACCTGTTCAGCATAGACTAGAAAATAATTAAACAAGCTGAAAATGGGTACAGGTAGTTTTGGCCAATGCCATTTTGCTAATGTTTTATGGGGAATGATAGACCAACCTGTCCAAAATGTGTGTAAACATCAAGGAGCCTTAATGATGCAGTAGAGTAGTCCAGGACTTGATCTATCACATCATGTCATCACAGTCAGTAAGACTTACACTGAGGTATAAAGACCTTCCTTGTTTAAAGAAGTCATTACAAAAATAACAGAATGCGAAATTTCTGAGTGATAGAGGAGAAAAAAATCAGTGAAGATGAGGGTGGAAAATGTAGTGTTTCTTATTGTAAAAAATGTCATTGTAAATTTTTTTGATGTGGGGTGAATGCAGCAATTTGCATAGGAGTGTCTCAAATTCCTTTTAGCAAGAAAACCATGTCTAATAAAAATACTGGTTGTATAAGAATGAACACTTTAATACTATGGTTTTGCCACATAGTATTTCTGATGACAGGATAAGAAGTGAAAACTACTTCCAGCTGAAGTCTGTGGTCATGTCATAGTTAGAAGGGATTATTAAAGAGTAATTTTCTTGAAAAACAACACAAATTATACAAGCAAGCTGGTATTTTATTTTGATGAATGATTCAGTTTGCAGTTTTTGTTTACCCAGACACAGCCAGCTCTGCAGGTAGCTGAGACTAAAGAGGATGTGAAATTCTCACTGTCACCTCATTCTTAATTAGTGCATTGATCCCGTGTGATCCCTGTAGAGTAAACACTGAAATTTCACAACAGTTTTTCGCTTAATTTATTCCTGCCTGAAAATCCATATTATCTAATATTTCAAATAAAATACATAAATTAGATCTTCACTTTGTAGTCCACTTAATATATGGGCAGGCTTCACATTTTTCACATATTCTTATTCTCTAGAACCTTTTTCAAATGACTGTATTAACACAAGAAAATAGTAAATACAAAAAACCAGATCAGTATCTGCTGTCACCTCTGGTTGCTCCCTGTTACTGTAACCCATAAAAAAACCCCAGATCTTTACTCTGGCAGTAAAGACATATATTTAAAACTAGGTATATTCTCTACTTTTTCTGCTTTATACATTTCTTTAGTAAATATTTTGGAGCATGCATACATTTTCTGTAATACAGTCAGCTTCCTGTTACCTGCGATGCAATGGGAATACCCTGTGTCAGGGTACCCTTGGAAATGCAGCTGTCCCCTGGAACACCTGTAGAACTAGACACCAGGAAATCTTAGGCACACACACATCCTGGTGGCTGCCCAGGAGTAGGGTGCCCATGTGCAAAATGGTGTGCGTTAAACAAGGCAGCATAAATGGGTTGGCTAATTCTGAGGTAACTCCTACATTTGTGTGTAAAGCTCTATAGTGATATGTGAACCAGGAAAGTTTATTTGCTCACTTATGGCTTTTCAACTTAAATGGCTCCCTGTACGTGCAACGAGGCTGTTCTGGTAAATCTCTGTGGACATGAGCTTTGGGTTCATCATTCAGGTACCTAACTTGGGTGTAAGTCACTTTGTTGGCTCTGTTTCAGTGTTGGCCATACTGGAGCAGAGCTAACCTTTGTAGAGGGGCCCTCGAGAAAGTTGACACCTTGTCTTGGTTCTCATGGATCTCTGCTAGGGGCTGCTGATGGACACAGTTAAACCTGCCATGGAAACATGGGATTACTCAGTAAGGTGCTTCCTATCTTTGCAGGTTTAAAATCTAAACATGTCCATATCTCCAAAAAGGATACAGCTGCAAATCTCACCTGTGTGTCTAGTTGTTCATGATGCATTGCTGGGAATCAGAAGAAGATTTGCATTTCTGTAGCTTGCAGCTACAAAGCTCAGACACTGCTCAAATAGTTTTTGAAAGTCTGGAAGACAGTGCTAATAAGAAAATGTCATGTTGAAATGCAGTTTTCATTACCTAACCCATAGATTTTTAAATGCTTGTAACTTCAAGTGCTTTTCAGGGCCTGAAAATATTCCAGGCTCTGTTTCAGCTTGAGGTCATTAATTTTCAATTTTTTTTTTTTTTTGGAAAGGGAGAAAAAAAGAGGAACACCAAAAGTCTTTATTTCTAATCAAGAAGAGATTCTTTTTTCAACTACAGTACTAAAAAGCTAAAACTTGCTTAAACCTTCTTTGTTTCATAGACTGTGTAAACCTTTGAACAGTAATCCTCTCATAAAGAAAATTGGTGCAATAACTCTGGGCCTTTCCCTGTAAAACACTGTACTTTATGAGATATTAACTCTATACCTATTACATTGATTTGTATGTAAAGGGAACATTGCTGAAATATTTTTTGTGGAAAGGAATTGAACCTAAAATACTAGTACAAAATTGAAATGTGAGTGGTAATTCCATAAAATTTGAACTGTTTCATTAAAAAGTAATTTGTTGTAAAAGAAGTTATACTCAAACAGTTAGACTTGCCGTGGATAAAAGTTTTACTCCTTGAGACTCACTTTTCTAGGAAGGAGTGGTACAAAGGCAAAAGCTATGATTATTAGAAAGATTATATTAATTGAATGTTTACGAAGTTGTTTCTTCTAGACTGTTGACAGTTTGCTATGTAGAATTGTCACATCATAATTATATAGTATCCTACATACCAGAAGGTCTTCTGAATGAAATAAAGTCATCTCAGCACTCATCTGTTTCAAGGATTTAAAACACAATCCATACACTCTCTCATTTGGAGTTAAATCTAGAACAGTTGGGCTCTTTTGCTTACTCAGGTTTACTTCACTTTAAACAATATTTCAATACTTTTTAGCTTTGTTTTGTTTGCTAGGACAATGCTATAAAGATATACCTCTATTTCTGCTGGTCAGAATAAAGCAAAAACATAACAAGCAAATGTACATGGAAATTTTCTCTCAAATTATTTTTTTACAATTCAGATAGAGGTGTCCTTTTCCTTAGACATCCTTAGCAGTGAGGTGAAAGTTAAATGAGGTCCTTAAGTGAAATGCTAGATAAGTAAAAATACTGTGGTGGTGGATGGCACCGTGTGTATGATAGGAGGGATTGCGTAGGCTGAAAACAGTGTAAGCATAAGCTGATTATTTTCTTTATATAGAGTAAGCTGGGCATTTCAGTCATTATTTCAGTGCAGCTTTCTAGTAAAACTGTGTAAGTTTGGAAGCAGTCTCGGGAGGAGGGGAACAGTGCTGGCTATCAGACCTGTATCTTGAAGGCCACATTTCTGAGTATACAAGTAATTGAATTTGGTTTGCAAAGACAATAGATAGCACTGACAAATTCAAGTATGCTCTAAACACGTATCTTGTAATTAATCAAAGAGCAGTGCAAATATTTCCTTCAGGAGGCCGTGAGCACACAGGGCAGATGTGAGGATTGCAGCCAGGGGTTGTGGCACTGCTCTCACCATGACTTACAAGGATAATACACAATTGCAAACGGCTTCTCCCCACTTTTCTGCACTGCTGTGGGAGTGGCTGAAGCTGGATTTTTTCAGCTTAACTACTTAATGAGACTGGTGAATGAAATCACAGTTTTCATTTCAGCCTTAACAGCTTAAGGCATCTGTGGGGAAAAGTAATTTTAAGCATCTAACTCTTAAGTTTAAGCTGATTAACTATGCTGCTCCACTTCCTAATCGCTCATCCCTTTCAACATGTAGGCCATCACTTTTACCTTCTCCCTCACCCACAACATTTTTAAGTCATTTTAGAAGCTGATACTACTCAAACATTGCCATTTTCCTCTTTCCTTCCTTCTTTACTCCTGTGTGTGTATATCAAACAGTGTATCAGGGGACAACAAAAACTACTTTGTCATTGTCTTGGGGTGACTTTATGATGCTGTATTCCCTATGCCTGCTCTATTCCAGACATGAAACCTGTGCCTTTCTGTGTCTTTAAGCTGGGTCCGAGAGAAAGGGAGAGAGAAAAAGAGCCGAGGTTTTGTGTTTAAGGACACACACACTCCCCTGTGTTCCTGCTGCTACAGAGCTGAGGAAAGCACCTTCCTGATTTTTCCCACCTCTTGGCTCCTTTTCTCGGGAGAGAGACGGAGAGTTAAAACTCTGGTTTTTAGCTAGCCTGCTAGCTGAGGCAGGAACTTTTCTTGGGACTGTTCTGCTCTGGTCCAGAACAGCATCACCAGGAGGCCCCACACTGTGGCCCGGAGCAGCCCATGCCGAACCCTAGCTCCAGAGAGGGCAGAGCCACACCTACAGAAAGGACTCTGAATTTATCAGGTCTTCTCCACAGCGAGAGGTTTCATTATCTAATATTATTCATTCTTTTTTTCCATGCCTGCGTGCACCCTGCTTGTTAAATAAACAGGTTTTTTTCACTTTCTTCTGAGGAATTTCTTTCCGAACCTGGTGGGGGAGGGGCTGCTGAAATCTGCTTTCTAACAGAGGGACGTTCATTTCGGACATTTTCCTCCAAATTTGTCTCAAACCAAGACAGTCATTTAGCTCAGCTTCTATATTAAGTTGTACTCTCCTATCTACCATGTCTTCAGCTGTTCTTTCACTACCAAAATTTAGGATTTGTCTATCTCTCTGACCGTTTCTTTCACTTCAGTAAGTCCACAGAGAATTATGATTGTCATATGGCAACAGAGTAAAGAAAGGCAAAGGGAGACACTGAAGTCTTAGAGAGGAAAATAGGGAATAGAGTTTAAATGCAAATCTACATATAGCTACATCCCACTGGTTTGTAGGCCATATTTCTCTGTTGAGTGCTCATTCCTTATAGTACCTGTATCATGTTAGTATCTGAAATATGTATCTAGGAATTAGAACATGATGAGAGCCTTTGATTAGGCCTTCAAGTAAAATAAAACAATACAGACCTCCAAATCCAATAAACAAGGAAAAAAACCCCAAACCCAAAGAAAATTGATTTTTTTTTTTAAGTCTCTCTTCCTCCTTTTCCTCTTTCTGCCTCCCTCCTTCCCTTCATTTACCATCCCCCTCTCAAATTTGGATCACTGACACAACCCTTTTGAATTTTAGTAAGCATGCAATTTTTAGAAGACTTCTAAATCCTCCTTAAATGTAATCTTGATTAGACAGTCTTATAAAGACAGAGGCACAAAGGGTTCTCAGATGGATGAGAGTGTGTTATCAGACATCTAGAAAACAAAAAGGCTTATTCATCTCTGTGGTTGTATATCACCTGTCTCAGTGGTGGGGACACCTGTCTCAGGTACCAGTCATGCCTGTTTTCCATGTTTCATCCCAGTCTCCACCCAGAGTTCCCCTCAGTAGGCCTCTTGAGGTCTGCTCGGAGGAGCAGGGTTGGATCTCAGGACTGCTCACATCCACAGTGCCACAGGGCTGTGCTCCATCAAATGTGGAAGGACAAGGCAAGTAGCTTGCCTTGCCAGGACACTAACAAGGAACCTATGGCTTTGGAAGATAGCGATGTCAGATCCAAGTCCCTTGAGGCAGAAATGAAAAGACTTCAAACACAGATAGATCTGAGACACTCCTTTCCCCTACCCTCTGATGAACACAAAGACAAGAATTGTATCCACCCTGTATCCTTCGCAATAACTTGTGATCCACTGTCCTTGTGATCCACTATCCTTCTGGATATGAACATCAGACAGGTCTCAACATGCTTGGGTGAAGCCCATCATGTCCAGCCTGTGGGTCAGGATCTCTCAGGTAATCATTGACTTGACCCTCCTTCATGCCTAGTAATTCCTCTCCTTTACAAACTTCTCCCATGGAAACAGAGAACTGGGAGACCTTGTTGTTTCACCTTCAGAATGAGGCAGAGAAGGCATCAGTTATCTCAATGTGTATCTATGTCTGCTGTCATTAAATCACCACCCTATTCAACCATAGTCCCACATTTTCCTTGTTTCACTTTTAGCAGTAATTTAATGGTCTCTTTGTTGTATTCAATTTCTTTTGCAAATCTTATCTCTAGTTCAGCTTTGGCCTTTCCTCATACCATCCCTAAATGCCCAGGCAATGTTTTCAAACTCCTCCTTTATAGCTTGTCTCTGCTTCCATCTCCTGACGGAGGAAGGAGTTTTATTCCATATATATTTAGTTTTAGTTATGTGAATGCTCACTGCA
Source organism: Pachycephala philippinensis (assembly GCA_013397055.1). NCBI lineage: Eukaryota > Metazoa > Chordata > Aves > Passeriformes > Pachycephala > Pachycephala philippinensis. The sequence goes on from VWZT01014151.1 coordinate 339,905, forward strand.
TGTGTGTGAAAACTGGGAAACTGCATATAAATAGAAGCAGTTGCAGCTTGCACTTTAAGATGTACACAGGAGACTTCTACGTGGGCTTTCTCTCATCAGTTTGTACATAACAGTTGCTTGGTGAAAAAACATTATTAAGTGCTTCTGTAGGAATGATGTGATATGCACAATGTGAAATGTTTGCTTTCTGTTATCGTTTATGCTCAGCATCACTGGAGTGACTGTAATTTGGCCCAGTTTGTTTATAGATGCAGTACAAAAAAGTTGCATTTGACTAGTGCTTTTAGCAGTAATAAAAACATTCAGAATCATAGTTCTGTTCCTTTTGGAATAGAATAGAATCCTTTTGGAATATCACTACTGATACCTATCTCGGAGAAAAATGTATCTTTCTCTGGATTCTGTTTTCAAAACTCCTATATGTGTGTTTTTTATTAATGGACAGGGAAGTTGAGGATTTGAGGGCAAATGAATTTTTTAAATATAATTTTTCCAGTTAGTGCATTGGGTATTGACATTGATTTGGAAATTTTACATAAAATAGAGATATTTCAGAAGGAAAGATATGTTAGAAAACCTGTATGGAAAATGCAATTTTTTTAACCATTTGTAACTAAGCCTCAAGTATTTTATATATTGTATGATCACTGAATCTTAAGTATAGACTATACTGAAAGGAAAAAGAACCACTGAAAAATATCAGTTATGTGCATCTCTAGTTGTTTTGTGTAGTTACTTATCTAGTGTGTCTCTGGCTACTACTGTAGTAAAACATTTGTCTGAAAGAATCACTAGTTATTCTGTTCCAAATATTTATTATAATAAACTAAGCAATGTTCAATTACTATCTTGTGGTATTCAATATGATTACAGTTATAATCCACACGATGATCAAATGTTTTCTTTTAATAGTGTCTTTTTACTACCCACTCACAACAGAGACAGTATGTTGTTTATTTGTTATGAAATAGAGATGACAATAAGTGTTACTGAATATTCCAGAATTCATCATTTAAGGGGAGTTATGTAGTAATGCAGCAATTTAAAGGAGTTATCCAGTGAATCATATCAAGCCCATTACATATGGCAAGATACAAACCTTATATAGATACATGAAGTTTCAGCTGTTTATGTCTTTTCTAAAATTAGGTCAGCCATATTGTGATATGGAAATGTACACTTAGGGCACTCATGTAACTTTAAGAGCCCTATCACCAATGCCCACACAACCTTAAGTGCTTTATCACAGCTGCTTTCCGAAGGCACACTTCAATTTCACTGAAATCCTCAGGGCAGAATATATTTGAACACAGAAATAATTCTATTTTTGCATAGCAAAGCTTTTGTCAGACTTGGAAGTTGCTTGTTATATAACTGAAATCATTTTGGTAAGTCATCAATACCCATACTTCTTAAAAGGTATCCTGCTTTTGTTCTTTTAAATACAGGTTTGGAAGCCTGACTGCAGTTTTAATCTGCAGGTTATCAGAGCTAGGTGTTCCCTTCCAGCACATTTTGGGACACATGACCAGAGTACTGCAGCAGTGGAACAGACATTGTAAAAGAAAGGGCAAAGAGCTTGTTGGGGTGTGCCTCTCGAGTGTCACACAGGTGTTAATTTGAGGAAACGGATGACCTGAAGAGTGGCAGCGTGGTACCAAATGGTTCCAGAATCCTGAGTGTCCCTGCTGATAGCCTTGAGCAGCTACACTGCTGAGCAGACAAGTGGATGTCACAGCCTATTTTTACAAATATTAATTGCAGGAGTGGGCATAAAAGCAAGGAAGTGTGTGGGTAGATCCTTGCTATTCCCTTTGGATTTACTTGCAGTAATTTTAGAGCTGCACTGCATATGTCGATATTCTTGAACTGTGAGTATCTGTACATGTCAGCTGTAGAATACCTTAAATCCAGTTGACAATTGATTCATCTGAACTCTGTCGTATCGTGGAGAAACAAGACCACTTCATTTCTGTGCTGTCAAATTCTGTACCATTAAAAAGCCTGAGGAAATCACTCCTATTTTTGAAATTAAAAAAATGCCAGATTTGTTGGCCTGATGTTTTTATTCATGGCTATTTGTAATTGTTATATTGTGAGAGTGCAGGTCTGGGCTCACAAGATTTCTTTTTAAACTCCCAATGCATGAAGTATAATGTTGGCTTGTAAATTGGTCATTTCTCTCTTAGCACACCTAAATTCATATTTTATATTTGGTTTTACACATTTCTGCTAAAACTTGCTGTGTAGTCTACACACAGGTGAAGCTTGCATGAGGGGTTTTCTGCTTTTATTTTCTAAGTTTTCTTTATAGGCTTTGCTAATGAGGAAACTCAACTGCTACCCATAATAGAAGTAGCCTGGATAGTCAAAGTAAAGTAACTACATGAAAAAGGCAAAATGAAATATTCACGTAACTGAGAACATACAGTTTTGCAAAAAATGAAGGAAAACAGGGAACTTCAAAACTGGGTTTCTAAAGCCCTGAGCCTCTGTGTAGACATTTTAATATTTGCATCAAGAAAGGGGTATACTGGTTTTGGTTAGTGAACACTCTAAAGTTATTGATGTTAGTGGATACAGCAAGTGCTCCACATTTTAAAAGCAGCTATGTACTTGGTGAATGAGTAAAGATCTACTAGCCTAAACTGAGACATCAAGCTCTGAAAATTCTAGATGAAGATAATATTGATGCTTTTCATATCTTGTGGTCTTTGTGTATCTACAGGCACATTCTGATATAATGTACTCTTGAAATCCCACACTGACCTCTGCTCCTTTCAGATTCACCAGTCAAGCAAATATCTCTTGTAGGGATATTTCCTGTCTTCCACTTTCTGAATCCCTGCCCTGTCACTGAGCCTTCTGATAGAGGAAACCAGCTGTTACTGAAAGAGGCTACATTTGTACTTTATATATTGATTTTGTCGTTTACTTACTAACGGGTGGTAAAAACCAAACAAAAACATTTGATTTTTAAAAAAAAGCATACCCATACAATTTGTTATTTTGACAGTAATTACATACAGATTCCTGTTATCAAAGTATCTCCTTACCAATACATTACAAATTGGGCCAAATTAAACTATATAAAACCAACATACATTTTTGAAAGTATTCACAGAGGAATTAAATTTGTTCTTAAGAAGATAAAATATAACATATTGTATAGAGGGTTTTCATTTCATGTCTTGATCCATGTCATTTAAATCTGGCAAAGAACACTCTCTTTACTCATCTGTAAAATATTGAGTACAGGTGTTCTGGAGGATGCTAAGTAAATGCTTCTGCAGCCTTATTGTGGATAGCAGCTTGGTCTTGGATCTCAGCAACTATGTTTCAACCCCCTGTGAGGGAAAGGATGATATGAAATATGTGCCCCAGAGTGGCATTGAGTAATTGTTTGGAGTAAAATGGGATTAAAGAGTAAATCCTACCTCTATAGCACTGACTGACAGATTTCATAGTGTGAGGAAACAAGATAAGCGGTAATGAAGAGGAAGTGTTAATCTGCTGTATTGTGGTTTTTCCTCAGTGGTCATGATTTTTGATTTTTTATTTTAATATGGTTTAATTTACCTCATCACTTAACTCCTTCCACTAAGGATTATTTTGTTTTGTGGCCAAAAAGGGAGACCAATGTTCTCAGCTGGAAAGTTTAAGTGGTCTTTGTTTCTGTGTTGCACCTAAAACATATTCTCTTTAAAGGCTGAGACATCAGTTCCTGAGGATGCTGAGAGGCAGAATGCTTACTCCCTTCCTTTGTTTGAATGTGATAAATTTCCTTCATGTATAGGGTTTCAAATGGAGGTTGTTTGAGGTAAACAGTGGATATAATATATGTGCAGATATAATAGTATGTCCAGTGATGATGAAACTGGATGTTTCTGTAGGGGATACTTTTAAGAGAGTTGTCTTACCTGTTTTTGTGTTAAAGATTTAAAATAGTTTCATACTATCTGGTGTCTGGTCGTTTTTGTATTCATCTTGGCAGTAATGAAAACACAAGGGTTATTTAGGGTTTTTTGTTTATAAAAGACATGTGTTTAACTGAACAAGGAAATGAAATCATATATCTATATTGTGCTCTTTGTATTTTGGTTAGGCATGTAATCTTCTTGCTTTGTTAATGAATTTGTTTAGAAGCCTCACTGAATACCCACTCAATATTATTTAGATTTCATTTATGAACTAACAGTAGTAATGCTGTACTTAAGACCACATTGGGGTTGATATTATATCAAGTTTTGCCATCATAGCATCTACCTATATAAAGTTAATTGTAGCTGAACCGTTTTGCTACATAAGAATGATTTTTAAACTATTTGTACATCTTAGATTAATCAGGAGTTATTTTGGTGAGTTGTCCCTAGATAAATTAATAGCCTTAGTATTTTTCTAAAGATCCAGAATTTCTGCCAGTAAGCTGTAATACAATTAGTTTTGAAGCTACATTGAAAAAGTCGTTTCCATTGCTTTCTTCACTTATCTTAGAAATGGTTTCTCAATGTCCTATGTTTGAAAAGATGCAAGTTTTCAAACTTTGAAAATTTGCATGGGAGTGTCTTTCTTAATTTTTCTGGTTTTATCTTTTGTGGGTTTTAGTTGCTGTCACCGTTTGCCTGTAATGATGTAATCATGGTGAATTCTATTTTCCTGAGATGCTTTCTAATTTAAGGAAGAATGCCAGACACTTCAGCTTTTTGGCTTCTTAAGGAAAGCTGATTCAGAAAACACCTCAATAACTTCAGAAAATTCTTGCCTCTTTATTTTGATAACTTTTGATGATTAAGATTATGACCTATTTATATTTAATTATAAGATAACATGATTTTCTAAATAATGACTGGGGGTTTGATATCCAAGAGCATGGCACAACAGGTGTGAGGCAGATACAGGTTTTCCACACAGGCTAGAGTGACTTTGCCTTACAGTGACTTTGCCCTTTGTTAACACTGTTTGGTACAGCAGGTGCTCTTACATAATGTGGTAGAGTCCCATCTCTGTGCAGATATCCCATCGTATAAACTGAAGCTGCATCTTTCCATGTGGGTTGCTCATTGGGAATGAAGACATGTTTTTCAGTTCCTTTAATATGTCAGTTTTGATCCCATGCAATAGAGTTTATTAGCTGTCAGTGCCTTACCTTTCATCTCCTTCTACTCAAGATTGTTAAAAAGTACAACTGTACGTCTGAAGTAGCAAGAGGCCAATCTTCACTGTGTAAACTACACCCATTAAAAAATACTTCAATAATCTGGTAAAGTTTTTCTTTCTGCTTTTGGTGTATGTGGGCATCCTAAGACTCTGTGTATTGTCTGAATCTTCTCTTAAATAAAACATAGTAAAAGGCAGTGGAAAGAAAGAATCGTTTTGTCCCAAAAGCTTTCTGAATTTTCTTTGTTACAGGTCCCCTTTCTTGTGTACCTGCAAGAAGTGTGTACTAGCAGCAACTATTTCAGCATATGTACTGGACTGACTGAATTGTTACACTAATTTACATACTGGAATATGAGTCATGTTTACTTTTGCCACTACACAATTCAAATATGTGTCCAGAGTAGTTAATCATGAAGGGCTCAAAGTTAGGGCAGAATGTAACAAGATTAGGTTGGTTACCTACCAGCCAAAATAATCAATAAAAGAGAATCTAATTATCACTTGAACCCTGTCCTTGTCAAATCGACTGTGAATTAAAAAGGCCACTCCTAAGGCATGGCATAATAAATAAAATAAACTTTGAAATTTGTTTTAGGAGGGAAATAGGATTTTCTTTCTGCTTGAATAACTAAAAGGACATGCAATGTACATGCCTATACTTCGTGTATCTTGTCTACTAATGAACCAGTGTAATCTAAATGTTAATTCTCATTGTTAAAGTTTATGCCTAATACACCAACTTTTTTATTCTCGCTTGATGATATTAAATTAATGAAGAAAGATGGATCCGGAAAAAGCAAACAACATGCACAACCTCTAGGACTCCTGTCAGGTTTTGATTGACTTTAAGGGATTCCTTATGTGTGGTACAGACGTAAGGATAGTCTAAAGTACTCTCTTCATTTCCAGGATTGTACAGAAGAGTGTGCATTTCCTAAAAAAATAAATCTGTCCCTCCCCAAACCCTCTGTAGTTACAGTGTTTAAACTTGTCACGACAAGAATAGGTCAAAGTCATTGGAATAGACAATCTTTTTCAAATTACAAACACTGTGCATAAGCATCTTGCTTATGACTCATTTCAAGGAGATTTCTCCATGATCTCTCCCTTTGTTGTCACTTCTATAGTAAGAGTCCAAATAGCTTGGATTTTTTAATGGTACTATTTTTGGTTCCAGAACTAGTTAAAAAGGAAGATCCCATTCTCACTGCATAGTTGCTTCCCGCAGAAAAACTTCACTTTTATCTGACCATGCTGTAAGGCAGCTGGCAAGCTTCAAACAGAAGCTGAGAGGGAGCTTCTCGAGGAGGGGACACTTTCTTGGGATGCCATGTTCAGTGCAGCCACGACGCATTTCTCCTGTTACAAGAAGGGACTGCTCTTGACCTTTCTGTGTCTTAAAAAAGGCCAGCTAGCAAACAAATAAGCAAAAATTTCTCTAACAACCCATGGACAGAACCCTTGATTGTGTAGGACTCTGTATTTTCTCAGTTATTGCCCAGCAGCAGTCCCTTTGTGAAAGCAAGGGATACTTTTAACCCCCTAAAACAGAAAGAGAGCTCTGTTGAACATACCTGAAGGTTTCCAATAGAAATAAATTGCTGCAGTCCTGTGTTGTAGCCCATGTAGATGGGGTTGGACTGGGGAATTACGGAACATTGATTTTGTTTGTAAGGGAGGTGAAGGAGAATAGAAACCTAAGTGCCAGCAATTATCCATAGACTTTGGAGTTAAAAAAATAGCAAGTAATGATAAAGAAAAATATAACATTTGTATCTGCCTTAAGGTTATTTTATAATGGGTACAGAATTTATATAACTGTAGTACTGGTGCCTACAGTTGCTGCTTCGTCTGTTCCATTTAAATTAAAATGCTTAGTGTGAAGAAATAGTGAGTGAGTTTTTTTAGGGACAATTGTTTTTTGCTTCTTTTCTTTTGAAAGATGTGCTTTAATTTTGACGCTCTAATGATCTGATACACATCAACATTTTTTTTTCTCAGAGAGATCATAGCATTCTGTTCTCAGAAATGCAAACCACCATGTTTTTAGGTGGTCTATGATTTATTTTTTCTCCCCCAAGCCTCACATAGGTAGAATTTGCTGATACTTGTTAAAAATAAAAAAAATTATTTTATTTTGCTAGAGATGTTCCTTATCTTGCATCCTCATTAGGCAGCTTGCTATTGCATTCTTGGCTTTTGTTCTGTTTTTCATAACCTTTGGTTCTCTTTTGGTCTTTTTATAAGCATCAACCAGTTTAGGTCTTGGAGATGTTTGATTGACTATATTCTCCAACCTAGGTCTGCTGGTCATAATTTTCTTCCATTTTTCAACTGTATAACTTCTGATCAGGTGACTTAGTACTCCTTGACCTTGGCTTAGATACCTCATATTGTACATATTTGTCTTACACATTTTGCATAGCCCAGCCTCAGCATATCTTCCGAAATCTTGCTCCATCAAACTTCATTGTTAAATATTACCCTTAAATTTTCTGAGCATCAGTTGACACAGATGTTCAAGGCATTGTGATTCCTGTACTTGAGTTAGGCTTACATCATTTGCCTGAAGTAATTGCCTCAGGTACTAATTATATTCCTAAATACTTAGAGAGTATTTAATATATAGTTGCCCCTTGCAAGTACAAGTACTTCAGATGAAATACAGATTATAAACATTGAAGTCAACTTTTGACCTATGAGCAACAATGGGAATCATAAATAGAGACATTGTGAGAAGTTATCAAAGTCTTTTATGTATGAAAATTATTGGAAAAACCTGACATAGTAGCAAGGTGAGAAATAGGGTGTGTTGATTTTAATAAAGATACAGGGAACATGTGTCATCGAAGAATGTTAACACATTCAAGAGAGACCTGAATACAATTGCAAATGATAAAGTAGACTGATAGAACAAGGTAATAAAAAGGCTTCACAATAGAGAAAATCATACCTTTTCAGATCATCTCTAAGCAAAATGTCAAATCAAAGTGGGAGGCAAAATATCTCAGAACCACAGATTTATTAAAATCTACTTATATTATGCAATCTTGAAAATCTTAATTTTCTAAATATGCAAATAAAAAGATTTGGTGGGTGACTTTATAGCTGGCTTAAATTTCAGCTTTAGAAGAGAAGGGCTTGATAAAATGACTTAAAAAAAAATGAAAACTTGGGTTTAAGCCTCATATGTGTAATTATAAAGTAGCTTAGATGTGGTAAAATTTATTAAACCTGTCAGAAATTCTGCATTAAAATAACTGTAATTTTTTGATGTCAGCAGGGCTTTGAGAAACTGCTACCAGTTGAGTCCCTCCGTTAAGCAAAGACTTAGCATAAGCCAGGAGTAGCTGGTTTGTATATTTACTCTGCCAAATTAAAAGCAAAATATGTCAGGTTGCACCCTGGGCCTTGTTGAATGGTAAATCCTGCTGGAGGGTCTTCTTGTTTAAAAAAAAACCCAAACTTGTTAAAACTTTGCAAAATTAATGGGAAGCTACTTTTCCTTTTGTAACTCAATCCAATAATAAGTCAGTAGGGATAAGAATGATATTTTAATTCCTCATTTCATAATGAGAATAAGCAGTAAGTTCAGGAGCCTGTATCTTAATTCTGTGGCCAAATTGCATAAGAAAATTGCTTTATTTCTCTATTGATGCAAAGTTCTTTTAATCTGGTGGAAAAAAACCTTTGATTTTTATGTCTCAAGTAATGTGGCTCAATACCAATTTTAAAAGTGCCATTTAGAAAGTATGAAGATTAGAACTGATGGGTAAGCTAACTCAAGTACGCCTGCAGCTGCTCGTGCTGCCCAGTTTGCTGTTCTGTGCCTTCAAGTGCCTGATCTGAACTCTGCCGAAGTATGACTCCAGGGAAAGTACGTGCTGCAAAAGCTTGAAACAGAGAAGGTTTAAATTTCAGCTTTAGAAGAGAAGGGCTTGATAAAATGACTTAAAAAAAAATGAAAACTTGGGTTTAAGCCTCATATGTGTAACCATAAAGTAGCTCAGATGTGCTAAAATTTATTAAACCTTTCAGAAATTCTGCATGAAAATAACTGTAATGACTAGTTTGTCATCTAATTCTGTGGGAGTTTCTAACAGAGGCGGGGAGGGTCAGTCCCGGTACTGAGGGTGACACTGAGAGAGGGAAATCTGGCCTTGGTGGAATACCAGGTAACTGCTGCTTCAGGGAGATTCACTTTTTTCACTTTCTGAGGGGCCTGAGCCCTATCACCAGGAGTTATTGTCACCCGTGTCCTTCTGTCGAGCTGCTCTGCAGAAGGATTTGGCATACAGAGCCTGAGTGGGAAAGCTGCTGGGGCTGAAGGTGAATCTGAAGAGCTTTTGTCTTCCACTGACTTCCACCAGCTGAGGACTGGTTTGAATCTGGGCAGCTGCTGAACACACCTCCTACTCTTGGAAGCTTTAGTGTCTCAGTAAGTGTTTAGTACGGCCTCCAGAAGAAGATTTGAAGCCATGTTATTTCCTGGTATCACATGGACTTCTCCAAGAGCTTGGTGTCCTTTTGGTTACTGCGTCTGTTTCAGGAGTTTCTCTGCAGTGTTATTACCCCCATGCAGCCTTCCTCTCCCCTTTGGTCATTTGCTGTTAATTACTGAGAGAATTACAAAAAGCTGATATTTACTGGAGGAGAAGGCACTAACTCTCTATTGCCTTCTCCATGCATGTTCCCTGGGATTTTACACTTGCTTCTGTTCCCTAGCCAGTGAATCCTGGAAAGTTTTAGGTTACTTGTTCAAGGTTTCCAATGAATGTCAGGAGGCCTTTTTTTCTTGGAAGTGAAGAAAAACAGCCAAGGCAGACAAAAGTGCTTTCTCCTGCTGATCCCTACAGCATATGAAACAGAATAGGAAGCACAAGAGATACATGGAATACAAGACTGAGTTTTCAGGGTAATTCACAGCATCCAGACATTTTTTTGGATCTGCTAAGTCACGCAGGAATTGTGACCATGGGAAGGGCCAGAATGATAAAGCAGAAGTTAAGGAAAGAGGAGGTGTGTGCCCCGTGTGAATACAAAGCTACTTCTTGAGTTTGGCAAGGTAGGGTAGGATACACATTGAATATTTTCAGCCTCTAGCAAAATAGTCCTTTCTCTTACTCTCTTCCCAGGTTATATTCCACAGGTGTTGCTTCTCCAAAGAACTGTGGGTCCATTGGACTTTGTTGTTTCCTTGGTGTAACAATACGTATTATCTTTAGGGGAAAAGGATTTATGCTCTTATTCTTCAGCTTTTAATGTATTTATGAGGACTGTTGAAAAAGAAGAACAACCAACCTCTCCAAATAACCTAGAGCAAAAAACAAAACAAAAACAAAACAAACAAAAAACCCCCAACAGAACAAAAACAACCGCACCCCCCAAAAAAAAGACCAACACCACCAAAAAACCTCCAATGTCAAAACAGTTTTAAGATACGCATATGCCTGAAATCTTGTCTTCGTAGATTTAAAAAACAGAGGAAATTAAATACTCCAACCTTAGCCTTGTTAGTCTCTTGTTGCCAGACATGTCTGAGGCTAAAGTTTGGGGTTTTTTCTCATCATTTGCTGAGGAATGTATACATATATATGTGTATATATATGTATTTGGGGTTTTGTTTGGGTTTTGGGTTTTTTTAACTGGAGAGGTTCTGTTCTGTTGCTTTTTCATGGTTAATCTTTATTGTATGAATAGCAACTGTTGGCTGTTCCCTCAACTTGAACAATTCTCTGAAGGAAAGAAATGCCTGAAAGGAAAGAACAGAGGACAAGATTACCATTTTACACAAATGCATACTGTGGCAGGGAGGGTAGTTGAGTTGGGTGGAAAATATGGTTATAAAACTTGGATGAAATAAGAATACAGATCAAAATCCCAAGCAGAATTTGAAAACAAGCTGTAGGCCTGAAAAATTCAGCTTTTTGTAGTACATTTACATTTTCTCAAGAATGTTACCAATATTTGAAAAAAGACTGTTAAAAATCTTGTTTCTAATGGCTTAAGTTTGTGAAAGGAACTTTTACATTCTCTATTTTATTTGTTGTTGTGGGGCCTTTTTTCCCTCCGTTTTCCTTCCACCTTTTTCCCCAGAGATGGTTCCTAGGGAAATAGGACGCTCTTCTGGTGCTTTTTACTGCATGGTCTAAGGTTGGCATCTGATACAGATACCAGGGCAAGGGCAGCTTTGAGAACTTAACTGGCTGGCTGTTTGTGTTTTATATTTCCCTTGCAAGGACATCTCTGAAATTCTTGGTGATGTAGAGGAAGTGCAATATCATCTCATTGCCATCAGTTTTATTAATAGCAAGTAGTACATATGGCTGTGCAGAAGCATTTTCTGGTGAACCGTACTCCTGCTAAATGGATTGGCTTAGATTATTTTATAAATCCTCCTTTAGGAGCATAAGGAGCAGCTACTCAGATACCCAGCCATCTTTCTTAAATATTTTGCTTATAATGTTTGTATCATGTCTACTAAGTAGTATGAAGATAATTCAAACAGTGTATTAAGATGCAAGATGATTCACCAGCAGTGAGCTACAGATGGTCTATTATTGAATTACTAAGTAACAGTGGGAAGGCCAGGACAATAATTATGGCATTTACCTGCACAGGGGCCAGCAAGCTGTTCAGACCTAGTTGTCTGAGAGGCAGCCTTGCTGTTTTGCACACTAAACTTTTTTTTTTTTTTCCCCCACTTACTCATTATCAGAAGGCAACTGACAAAAAGAATCCCTTTTCACACTGGGTTACAATAGACTAAGAGTCTGTTAAGGATATTCTCCAAATTTCTACTTTAATACCAAGGGTTCCAGACAGTATATAAATAGTTACAATCAAGTTAACATTATGCACAAAAGATCATAGCCGTGTATGTAGCATCTCACCAAAAGGATGTGAGCAGTTTCTTGCAGGAAAAAAAAATGAAAAAAACCCGCTTTGCTAGAATTTAGCTCAAGTGTCTAACAGACTAAATTCATCTTTGTCCTTTTTATCATCTTTGATGCATTCTCATGTACTGTGCTTTTCTATTTATAATCTAAGTGCCATATAGATAAGCACTTCACATATAAATTCATCAGAAGAAGGATCAAATGAGTATGTAGCAATCTATAGTTACTATAGCAGAGAGTATAATTATCCATACCCAATTTATAATTGACTAAGAAAATAATGGATTTTTTTAATAAAAAATAACACCTAGGCAATTATCTGGGAAGATTACATCATTTAAAATGTATTTTGATGACTGTGTCTTATAATTTTAATCCTTTTTATCTCAACATTTAGGTAGAAATGAATTACACAAACTCATTTTCTTTTTAACAGTTTGACTACCTGTTTGCAAAATGTCTGTGGGAGAACAAACTCCCCAAGGTGCATTTCAGGATGTCTTCTGTGTGAGAAAACAGCAGAAAGCCTGATCACTCAGTAGTTTTTATTGACTGTCTGTGCATTTCTGTCTCTCTTGGTGAATGGCGTTTGTCTCAGATTCCCTCGAGTTCATTCAAGTAGCAGAATTACACAGTCCTGTTCAATGTCAACAGGTGCACCCAAATTTTATCTCTTTAAATAATTCATTGTTGTTTGAAACTCTTTTTGTAAACAACATCTGACAGTGGAAGACTGCTCATATTCTTTTTATTCTTTCCTCAGAAATGTCACTCAATCACACATTTGATTACATAGTTTAAGTGTGAATTTATTATTAAGCACATGTCCCAAATTCCTCATTCTGAATAATATATTGAGCCAAACAGATGCATATAGTATGTGTTTATGCATTTTATTGGAATAACAGTAACTGATGTTTTACTGTAGATTAAAGCCTTTTCTTTTACTTTATTGTCTCAAAAATCACAATTTAAGGCATAAAGACTGGGAGAGGATGATCAGTTGGATGGCTTGTTAGCTGTGGCTAATGACTTTAAATGGAAGAATCTTTTTTAAATGGTGGAAAATGATTGATTTAAAATAAAGCCTATTCTTCTCACTTTTTTTTCTCATAGTCAAAATGCTTCCCCCAAGCTGCTGCAGATGGTCACAGTCTTTTTTCAAACTTTTTTTGTCTTGCATTTCCACAGCATTAGGCTTGATTATTTCTGTTGAATTGCTTTAGGGAACCCAAAATCAACACTCATTTGCAATATCCAAGTAAGATGATGCAGTATGATAGCTTGCTCTCAAAAGAAGGTCATTATTTTTCCTTTAACCCTTCATACAGATATGCTATAGCCAGACGTATTATCAGAAATTCTAATAGCTCATTTTATTAAGGAAGGCTGCTGTTGGCAAAGGTTTAATATTATAAGCTTTCACAGTGTATTTAGTTTGTATGTCTTTTTCTGCATTAACATAATTCCATACAGTATTGGAAAGGGTTTATATTGTTCATTTAAAGATTCGTATAATCTGTCATTTCACATTGTTTCATTTGGTTTGTTTCATGGAATCATTAAAAAATTAAGCTAGAGCACACCTATGAGGTCATCTCGTTCATCCCTGGAGTCCAAAGGCGGAAGTAACTCTACAACTAAATTATTGTTGCCATTAAGTAAAATGTCATTTTTCAGTTCAAACTTTCCCAGCTTCAAATGTTTGATTAACTTAATCGTAAGCAATTTGCATGTTCTTTCTCATACATAACAGTATTGGCAGTACTGCAGTTTTAGATTATTCTGTCTCAACTGTGTTTTCATCTAGTACACTGAATGATATAATCTCACTTTCTATATTCCCTTAAATTGTTAAGGGAACACAGAATTCGTGTGAGCATTCATATTTTTAATGCTTGGCCAAACCTAAGCTCTTCAGTTAAGCTCTTTTAATAATAATTATGCTAATGCTAATACTAATACTACTAAAAACATAATAATTAAGTAGTCAGGGCTTCTTATAATAACCTCTGTTTCAGTGGCACTCTGTTCCCAACCCTTCATAAAATGCTAAGAAAACCCCATACCTCGATGTCTCCCCAAATGTTGCAATTTTAGTCAAGGCAAACAAAACAATTCTGAATTTAGCAACTGAAGAAAAGGGGAAAAAGAAGGTGTCATTGCCAAGGAGAAAAAGGTAGTATTTTTAACATAAGGTATTTTTTTAAAAAACAGTGCTTTCAGAATGAGAGATTGAGAGACATGATGATATGTACAAGAAAAACCCAAAACAAAACAAAACAAAAAAAATCAAACCTCCCAAAACCCAATGACAACCCCCAAAAATTCAAGAGGGAAAATACCTTTGTTATGCATGGAAAAATATATGACATGCAAGAATGTCAAATGAGAAAAGAAATGTAGAAGCAAGCTTATTTTGACCTGTTGAAGTTTTTATATCTCCAAAAGAGTTGTTGTTAGTACAAGGAGCTCTTGCGTGGGGCTGCTAAATGAAGCAAAAGTGCTGCTGAAGCAGAGCGCTTCATGTGTTGATTCAAGTAGGAATTTCCCTGAAGAGTAGAACAGTTTTTGTCTTGTCTTAGGTCATGGTATCAGAGGGAACCTAAAAGATGAAGTAGCACTGTTGGTGAAAGAACGAGGAAGAAGCTGAAAATTGCATTTTCAGTTTTATCTTTATGTAATCCCACTTGAAGTGTTGTGTGGAAGTGGTAATGGGAAGCCTACTAACATGCAGGATGTTATTGTCTTGGATATCATAAAAAGGGGTTTGACAGTTACTGGATTTCTCCCCGCTTCCCATTTCTCCTTCCATCATTATTTTTTTTCCAAATTTTGTTTCAGATATCCAGAGTCAGTGGTGCAAAGTGTGGTTCTAGAGACTGTTGTCACTGTACTCCAGCTGCCTGTACACACATTAGGAGTGGCATTCTGTCATATCACAGTCTCCAGGAGCCTTAAGGCATCTTGATAGTAGCTTTATGCAAGTGCTCAGTGTTCCTTTGCTACTGTCGTCTGGTCTCACCTATTTTCAGTGCTTATAATTTCTATTAATGAAAATTTCAACTCAAAAAGGTTTATTTACGCTTATGAGGAACAATATCTGATACTTGTAAGATAATAAAAAGCTATAACTCTTGGGGGTCTTTTTTAATTTTAAGCTTTTACATTACTTGGCAGTACATACATATTACCTGCCAACATTATACATGCAGATGCAGATTTGGTTTATGCACATTGCTTATAAGATTGCAGAAAATGAGCTTATTATACCTGGCATTTTTTTAAATCAATTACAGTCATTGGTGCACTCCATGTGTCTTGTGTATTTAGATCTTTCTATAATGTTAGGTCATGCTGCCATTCTCTGGACACTTGCTTCAGTGCCTTTTTATTTTCCTATATAGGAAACACTGTCAGTGGCATAAATCTGTGTAAATTTTCCAGATGATATTCAGGCTGAAAGGCACCTCAACAGGAATTTACTCCAACCTCCTACTGAAAAAGATCTTTGTCCTTCACATCCCAGAAACTTGCTCCAAGAAAACTTGCTTCATGATTTTCCTTTAGGCTGAAGCGGGGCTGACTGGGTTTGTTATGACTTCATCCAGCTCTTTAGCAGCCTGGGATGATGTGGTGCAACAGAGCCTACAGACTTGAGTTCTCACACGTAATCCCTCACCTGATGGCAATTCCTCTGCTCCTTGAACCCTACCTCTTAGTGCAGAGGTCCTGAAGCCTCAGCAGTATCCACTGGCACAGTCTCCCAGTTTCTGTGTTTAAACTTTCAGTGTAGCAGTAGAAGATCTAGGTAGCTGCTTGCTAGCCCAGAGCTCTGCAAGGAAAAGGAAAGGAGGTGCGAGTGCAAAGTGAACTAAAGAACTGTGGGAGCAGCAGTCCCTGTTCAGGAGCAAGGGGGAGAGGCTTTGCTTGTCAGTAGAGGTGCTGCAAGTAGGTGCTGCAAGACAGAAAAAAGGGGGCTTGAAAAGTGTGTGAATGTAGTGTCCATGGCTTGGGAGAGAGGGCAACTTCTTGGTGAGAGTTAAAGCAAGGGCAGAACTAGTTAATTATGCCTTTAGAAGAGAACCCTCTCAACAAGGAAGTCTTTTTGTTTCTCTCTGCCGAGTGAGAGAAGAGCTCTCCTCCCTCTCCTATGAGTGGCTATGGGTCTTCTACCTTAGGATGGATAATCTCCATGCAAAGGGTCATATTCTGGTCTGAGGAGTCCTCACACAGAAACGTTTTCTATTCTACGAAGCGTTGCTGCACATGGAGCAGTCACTGACCGGGTGCCCTGGTGCACCTACCACTAGGCTAAAGGGAGCAATTCCCTGAGTGGCCATGCACTTCCCAGCTCATGGTGATACATTGACACATCTGGGTCTGTGCTTCCTGTGTCACCCATGTTGTCCCCATACCCGAAGGATAAACATGTAAGGAGGGCATGTAGGAGTAATACTTCAGGGATGGATGGTGTGGTCTTTTCAGGTTCAGGTTCTCCCTCAGGGCAAGCCTAGACATTTGGGTTCAAACAACCTGCAGAGCTCAGCTCATCCCTTATAAGCTGGAGGGTTCAGTGATGTGCTCCTGTCTGAATTAAAGTCATACCTAAAATATTTTTACTTCGATTATGATTATTATTCCTTGTTTTCAAGAAACTTGGCATCACCTTTTTTGGTTTAATGAAACATTCCTCTCACGCTAGACTGCAGTCATAAGTTACAAACCTGCTGGTGCTGTCATCAAGCTGAACCACTGCCCAAGACACTTACAGTCCTCTTTTAGAGGTTAAGATACATAAGTAGTGTCATATTGTTGGGGCATGAAGTCATTTCTCTTTTTCCAAGAGTGGGAAGAGGTATCCATTGACTGATAGGACAAAAGATAGATAAATGTAGAAAACGATAATAGGTAATAGTAGCAAAAATTAGTTTAACCGGGGGTGATTGCAGTAGAAGAAAGTGCAGGTAAAAAAAGAAAGGCTTTCAGAGCAGAAAATGTGTGTGATTGAAGAAGGAACTGCAGGATTGAAGAATAAGCTGAGGACTTTCAGTCACTGGCAGTCACTTGGTATAGTGGAGGAGCCTCCTCATGTTTGCTGTGCTTTACAAACTTTTAGTGGTGCTGAAGTTGCATGTGGCAGTGTCAGCTCTGTAGGAGTTTGGACCTAATTATCCCCATCAAACTTGTGGAGCACTTTGGTGCAGCACTTGTAGCTGATTTTTCTAAAATCTAATTTGTTCTCAAAACTGCTCTGAGAACTGAGCAAGCACATAGGAAACACAGTGAAGCGAACCAGAGAATTTGGTTTGAGACTGCACTGTTTATCTAAATGGGATTGCTAATGTACTCACAGCCTCTCTGAAAAAAAGGGGAAAAAACTGGCAAAAAAGCATATTTTGCTTGTATGCTTGTATTCTACCAAAAGAATGGAGAAATTACCATTTCCTGTAAATTAAAAAAAAAAGAAAAAACAAACACCCAACAAGCACAAAACATCTCTGTTTAATTAAGGTTTCCAGATACAATTTTTCTTAAATACATGTTCAAGCACTGGACTTCCAACACCCTTTCTTTTACATCCTTTACACTTGCATTCACTGTATTGTTTCCGGCAATCTAAGCTGTTTAATGGGTTTACACAGCTTCAAAATACATTTGAATCGCAGGCTCAGATCATAATATGCTTGACTAAAAATCTACATTTACATAAATTTGTCATTTTTTTCTTAACAGTTTACTGTACAAACACAAAGTATTTCTTTGCAAGCTTAAAAGGTTACTTCATTTATATGTGACATCTTTGTTCTGACACTTGAATTTCTCCATTTGTTTAATAAAACAATGTCAGCTGTGTATAAGCTAGTAAGCAATCGACAAAAAGAGTGTTTTAAAATGAAATAGTAGCTCAAACCTGTTGGGCCATAGTCAATTCTCCTTGTCTTCTTAACTTCCTATTCTAAGGTTACTTGTTTCGTAATGCAATAGAATGAACACTGCTCAAAACAAAGAAAAGATGGAATTAAATCAACTTTCTGGCCTTCTTAACCTTGCTCTCCCCCAGTCAATGTAATTTGTTCTTTGTACAGACTAATTAATTGTTTGCAAGGCACTTCTCTGATAAGTGTTAAATAAATGCTTAATATTAATATTACAAGTATATTTCTTTGCAATTCACTAATTTAATTGACCTCTGTTTTACTACAGCTTATAATGACAATCAATTAAATCCTTTTTCAGCCTTCATTGATCTTCTTTCATCCCACAGTGTGTTTTCTAACTGTTTTTCATCTCAAATCCCTTTAGAAGATAGGAATAAATGTAAAATTGCTCAAACTTATTTTAGCTTCCCCCTCCTTTTCTCAAGCTACCCCCAGATTTGGAAGATTTTTACAGTATTTCAGTTACAGAAATTCAAAATAAGCACACTTATTAAGCCATATAGCTTAAATAATGATGATCAACTGAAGTGAAATAAAATTGTAATAGTTTATCAGTATATTTGAGAGGAGTGTGAAAAACACCTCAGCTGTTTTGTTCTTTTCAGTGGTAAAAGGGAAGTGAAACAGTCGTAATCCTTTTTATTTGTCACATGGAGAATAACTGGTCAGTTCTGTATTTTGGATGCAACACTCAGCAGCAGAAATGAATTTCTAAGAAATATTTTCATCTCTTTTGTCATAATTTATTTTGTGTTTTTCTTATTGCAGTACTCCTTAAAATGTTGGTTTCATAATATCCTTTATGGTAGCCTTAGCAAGATTCTTAGCTTGTTTATTACTTTTTTTTTTTTAATAAAAATTTTAACTCCATTTCATGAGATCCTTTTTCATAGAGTTGTAAAGGTGATTTGTCATTGACTGTGACACTCATTAAAATCTCTTTTCTGTGATACGTCTTCCATATTAATGCTTTAGATGACTCATTTTCCAAGATGTTTTCTACATTTGGTATTTCTAACTCTGCATATTCCTTGTCAAAGTAATTAACTAGGAGCTGGGTTTGTTTTACTTTTAATGGCAGATTCCCCTGGAACAGCAAAGCGTTTTGTATCAACTACGTGTACTAGAATGGAAATTCCCAATTATGCCATTCTTTTTCTGATTCTTATTCTCGTGAATAATTCGTAACAGTGAAAACCTTCTTGTCTATGGGATGGGATACATCAGAATTCCACTGCACAAAATAAGAATTGCATTGCATAAGAATGCATTGCATTTTCTGAAACTGGCTAAGAGCAAAAATGAGAAAGGCCTATCAAGATGAATGAAGAACACAGGAGAAATGCAAAGAAATATCTGTGAGCGAGATAGGTTTTAAGGTTTCTTTCATCTGTGGTCATATTCCAGAGTTACAAGTAGCTCAGGAAATCATGACTAAAAAACCCATCCTGCCACAGCAAATCGTGTCTGGAAAAATGAAGAGAGAGTATTCTTAGAGTTCTCAGATTGTAAGTGTGGAGAGGTGACTTTTTAAGCTTAAGTTAATAATTGAAAGATCCTTTTTGCATCTGACCTATTAAATAAAGGTTAATGAAATGACCTCTATAAAATATCAGATTATTATTTATTGCATTGAAATGGATTAAAATCTAAGTTAATAGGAATTATAGCTGCTGTTTCTAAATAGCTGATTTCATAACAGTGAGAACCATTATAAGGCATATTATCTGGAAGAAAGTATTTAAGAAACAAGAAGAAATAATAATTGGGAAGTAATTAATTTTCAAGATAGCTAGAACATAATGCCAGTTAGAAATAAACTGGGATAGAAAAGAGAAGCATCAAGAAAAATGCAATCTGAAGGCAGTTTAAAAATATGTATATATTCTTATGTGTATGTGTACACACACAAATAGATTAAAAGTTCAAGCCATTGGATGTAAATACAATCTGATGGAATCTGAAACATTTAGAAAATAGCTGGTAAGAACTATAAACAGAAATGTATTAAGGAAAGTTAAGGCAACAAAAGAGTGGGTTTTGAAGTATAATATGAGATGATATTGCACAGTATATTAACAGTCAAAAACTTACTTCAATTAATGGGGGTTTATTGTTGTTATTAGAATTACTACTACACTGTTCAAAGAGGAAACAGAATCATTGCTAAGAACTGAAGAAACAAGATGATTGTACTTTTTTTTTAAAATTGAGTTCAAATTGCATTAATAAACATGACAGAAATAGTAGAATAGGCTTTCATAATATCCTTGATTTAATATTATCTGTGTGCTAAGAAATAAAAATAACATGCATTAAATGATTTAAAAACCAGGGTTTTGATGAATTTCAGATGTGTCAGGGAAAAGCCTTCAAATGCATCTATGTATAGAGGACAGCAAAAAAACTTTCTCTTTTTTCTGTAAGTTTTTTTTGGTAATGTCCCAGATGACAAAATGAGCTTGTTGCTTTAGATATTTGCAGGTACCTTAAGGATGAATACTACATTTGGAAAAGGCTTATTATTGGTAAAGGAGCAGTCATGGCTAGCAAATTTACAGACAGGTTAATCAGTATTATCTCAGAAGGGACAAAGAAGAAGTCATGCATGATAGATAGATAGATAGATAGATAGATATGGATATATAGATATATCTTTGTATCTTGTATACACAAACATTTCAGACCATACTTAAAAGTAGTCAGCTTTATTGGGAAAATGATTGGAAGTCAGGATGGGACAGTTCCAAGTGTGACTTTAAAGCCAAGCGTATTATTTAGTTGGAGTGCAGTGATTATTTTAAGAGTGTCTTTGTTTTTGATTCAAGTCCTACAGGAGTTTACTAACTAGTTCTTATGTGTCAATAGTTCAAGAAAGATGGTGATAAACTTGAGAGTATTTACAGAATGAGAATGGCCAAAGATCAAGAAAAGTTCCTCTGTGGTGAAAGATTCGCAGAACTTGATCTGATTAGTTTATCAAGGGGATGATAAAAGGTACCTGCCTAGAAAAAAGATATCTGATAACAGGGTTAATCTGTAGTCCACCAGAATTAAATCATCCCAACTCTGGAAACTGAAGCTATGAAAATTCAGACTCGGGTAACAAATTGTTAATAATAAAAGTATAACATAATAATACTTGTTAATAATAAAAGTATATGTTAATAATAAAAGTGTTACAAGAATTTGATAAACTGNAATTTGATAAACTGTTACAAGAATTATCACATATGTACCATCAAGATTATTCTAGTGCATGTACTGTGTTTTAAAATGAATGCTTAGTTCAGAGAAACCTTGTAAGTTCTTTTTGTTTTGGAAGCCAAAGGGGATATAGTTACTTGCTACAAAATATTTTCACCAGCCCTTGATAATATAAAATATAAAATAATAAATAAGAACTCAAATATTACTGTTTAAGACAATTATATTACTCAGTAATCCTTCATAGTACAAAAGGATTAGGTTCACTGATATTTAGCAGTTCAATTTGTACTTGATATAATCAGTGTTACACCAAGCTAGTGCAAACATCCACCCACCTCAGTGTCCTGTCTTCAAACAGTCACAAGTATGTGTGTAGAAACAGGAATACAAGAGAGTACATATATACTGGTGCAGAGATCTGTGGCTTATGAGCCACATATTGACTCTAATGGTGAATTACTTTTGGGGGAAATGGAAAAAGAAGAGGAGAAATGCCAGGGGGACCCCACACTGTTAAGCTATCTGCATGCATATATTGATTGCCCAAATGTAAACCAAGAGCTACAATCAAAAGAGGGGAAGGAAGGAGTGACCAGTGATAGTTCCTTCCCTTGACAAGCACCACAAGAACACTGTTAGGGTCTGCAGCAGGTAAAAGGCTGTAGGAATAACACCACAAGAGCAATTGCATAAGAACAGCAGAGAAAATGCTGCCACTGAGGCTCTAAAAAGCACTTCCCTCACAGCTTGAGCAAAGGGATCCAGCCCCACAGCTGAGGGGCTCTTATGCCATTCAAAAAGCAAAGCATCAAAAGCACAAAATACATCTTGGTCTGTGTCATGAACACAAGTGTTTATCTCTAGTCATCTGTAAGTTGTTTTTCCCTTTCTGAAACCCAGTTATGATGTTTTACAGTCACTTGATGCACTGGCTGCTATTCATCATTGAGTAACACTGTACTGGCTGCATTAGTAGTCAGTCATTAAAGTCACCATGTCTTAGTTCAAACAGGATAAGCTCTATGATTTTTTCTTCAATACTTTTTTCCAATTTGGACATTGCTGTTTGTTTCCGTTCCACTTGTCATTCTCCTTTACTACTTCTTAAACAGTTGTCCTTTCTAAAAATGCAATTAATTGTTCTCTTAGTTCTTGAGCCATATATTGATAGCCTTTAATTTTATCCCCAACCTCACTTGATCACACTAAGACCTTCCTTGTTCATTTTTGTAATTAGCAGTTGTATCCATATTCAGCCATTTAAAAGTGAAGTGAAATATGTCTTAATTATTACTGACTAATGAAGTAAATTTTTCGAAGGATAGAAAAAAATAGAAAAAGAGTTTTAAAACTTAACTTAATTTCATTTTGATTTAAATCAAGGAACCATGAACAAGAATAAAAAGCATCTTTATATACTACAATCAATATTTATGCAAGAAGGTGTTTGAAAGATGTGGAATGCCTAAGAGGTAACATTAAAAGGGCAGTTTAAATAATTCTTTAGAACTTCAAATAAACATGAGTTTGTTTTTACATTTTATAAGCTGAATTGGTAATCTTGGCTGAGACAGAAGAGAATATTTTATCTTTTTATTCCACAGCAAATGGTAGAGAAGTGATAAGCCTGGTGTGTAGGGTTTTTAGTTTATTGAGGGGTTTTGTGTGTGTGTGTGGATGTGTGGATACTCACTCAGTATAGGGAGTTTTTGCTTTTTACATGCATGATTCAGAAACTGCTGCAGGTATTCAACGAAATCAAAACAAGCCTGTACAAGAAAAATAAATAAATAAGCACTGTTGGGTTTTTAGCCAGTGAGTACATTACGAATTTTACATTTGAATGTGAGAAACTATGAGAGGAACAATAAATCTTATTAAAAATGACATTTGATCTCTTATTTTTACACAGAATCATCTGATATCATCTGATATGAGAGAGTGTTTCTCTCCATACAAAAAGATTGTAAATCTTTAGAAAGGAGGCAAATCCTTTTAAAAAAGATTTGCTCTCTTCTGCAGTCTTACCTCTCATATGATTACCAAAAGCCAAACTTTAATAGAATCTGCACAAGATTTGTTCAGGGTTAAGGATTTTTTTTTGGTTGGGTGTTTTTTGGGGGGGAAGGGGGTTTGGTTGTTTTTTGTTGTGGTGGTGGTGGTGCGGTTTTTTTTTGTTTGGAGTTTGTTTGTTTGTCTGTTTGGGATTTTTTTGCTTTCTGTTTAGTGGTTTGTTGTTTTTCTCCAATTTTGGAGTCTGGATATCTCAGATTCTTCAATAAAAGCAAAAATACGATAAGGAAAGGAATTTAATTTACATTTATAATAGGGAGTTTGCTTTTTAACACATTTGACTTCTATGCAACTGAGGACTGATGCTTGCCATTGAAATCAGAGTACAGGAGTGTTCCTTTAATCAGGCTGTCCCCAGTGGAGGTCCAATTTGGGGTTTTGCCCTAGAACATAAATTCAGTTAGCTCAGCTGTTTATTTGCAGTATACCAACCCAGAAATACAAATGAAAAAGAACTGATTGAAGAAAACACAATGCTGATGGTATGAAGGCTGTGGCATCATATTAAATGGGTAAAGAAGGTGGATCGGGGGGGGTGGGGAGGGTAGGAAGGTGTCACCAGATACAAACATATGTGAGTTTGCTCCTGAAAAAAGACAAGCAATGAAAGAATGCATTGCTACTATAGTTTTTTTTTTCCCAAACAGGGAGATAGAGAATAATACCAAAAGGCCTATTTTACCTGCAAGTGTCACACTTCATTATATTCAGGTTAGTTGCCCAGATTCATTTGATTTAGGTATTTAAAGCTGATTTGAAAATAATATAATACTTCCATTCTTAAGGATTAGACACTATTATGAGGTTCTTATAGTTCTTTTTTTTTTTTCATGTTATGTAATATGAATATAATCATCAACAAATGTAACTACTGTTATTATAAAATCTAGCTTTAACCCGTATCTTTGGATTGTGTAATGTCTTACTCATTTAAACCAGTCCATTTTACACTGGTAGTAAAAAAATTCATTCAAGTAGGTAATTATAAGGGTAATAGAAAAATCTGGCAGGAAGCAAAAGCAGAAAAAAGAACAATGGTTTCAAACACTGAACAGTTGGCACGTAAAAAGGTTATTGGTGACAGCTAAATACAGAATAGGGACAAAGACAAGCAACTCTTGTTCACTGTGTTCCCACAAATGATCTCATAAGCACAACAGCTTAGCAGGAGCTTCTCAGTACACACAGCGGGGTCCAGCTGGTACCAAGAATTTGCTGCCCAAGGGTTGTGCGAGGGCATTGTCAGCCTCCTCCGCTTCCCTGCGAGATGTCCTGAGGGAACCCCAAGGTGGGACACTGAGTTAAAGCTTATAGCAGTGCTGGATGCTGGATAGCATCCTCTTCCAACAGAATGAAAGAGCTGGAAAGAGTGTTTCCTTGGTTTTAAATAGATGGAAAGGAAGTAGGAAGTTTAGAGAGAGGAGCATGCAAAAGAAATGGTGCAATGAAAAGAAAGTGAGAGGATTGAGAGAGAGAGAGGGGACAAAATAACATGAGGGGAGAATAAACAAGCTTTGCCATTTGATCTGGAACTCAACTCCAGTTATGCCAGTGAATGTCCTTTCCTGATTCTGTGCTAATCAAAGCTGGCAGAATTCTCTGGCAGTCAGATACTGGGGAGCATAAAATGCCAGAAGCTCTTCCTCCTATGTAGGGAAATTCCCTCTCAGAAATGGGAGACAGACATCTTGACAGTATAACCTAAGCTGCAAATGCAATTTCAGTCTCAAATGCAGAATGCTGAACAATCAATACAGTCAAAAGCTGCACTGGATGTAGAAAATTACTGGCTATGAGTCAAGTGTGATAAACACATTCATCTGGGAGAGCACCTAGAATTTACTATACCAAAAGTGGGTTCTGTAAGCAGTAGTAGGAAAATACTTGAATTCTGAAAAACAGACTGAGGGAAAATGGAATGATTTGAGGAAAACTCCATAACAACTGAAAGGTCTGTATTGGAAATTAAAGAGATATATAAATCTTGAGTAATCCATACCTGAAAGTCATACTGAAAGCCTAAAATGTGTGAGAAAGAAGCAAAAATAATTGTAGCTCATTATAATTAAGAACGCACTGAGAATATTAAAATGCAAAGAAGTAAAGAAAGAGACTGAACACTATTATTTAGCATTAATGGTGTAGAATTAGCATAAAGTATGAAATACAGAGAACCAGTAAACTGGTGACAGCAACCATGAGAAGTAGAATTTCTAGTTGAAAAGAGAGGCAAAGAAAAACAGAAGCTAGTTACCACACAAAAAGGCCTAAATGTGTAGTATTATGGCTGAAAATGTGATGTGAGATGCTTTTTTATTTATAGAGGATAAATACGGATGTATTGAAGTGAGAGGGGTTTTGAGAGGCAAGAGGCTAAAATTATGTAAGAAAAAGTCACACAATGAAAGAGAAAACTAGAACTATAGCTGTTTATAATACAAACCAGATCTGTTGCTGTGGTTTGGCTTTCCATAGGAACTCTCTCTTCTCTGTAAGATCAGAGGTCTTGTTTCTGTTCATTGCCCGTGCTCCTGCTTATCCTACCTTCTCTGCTTGTGTGCAGTTTTATGCCAATGTGCTCCTCATTCTAGTGGGAGGTATGTCAAGGTAGGTTTCCTGCCCTGAAATTATTGCTAGAAATTGTGGAGAATAGTTAGCAGTCCTGTATAATTGTAGTGAAATGCAGCTCAGGAGAAGTTTCAAAAATCTCAGGCACTGAGAGGTGGTCTGAGTATGGTTCTTTTCCATTCTAACACTAACTCAAATAGCCTTGGCTGCTTAAAAAGTGCATGTGGAGAAATTCTGTCTCTGAGGGGTTGGGTATTTATAAAAAACATAGGGCAGCTTACTTACCACCTGAAACTAGATGGTTCCAGCAAACTAGGCAAGAAACAGGTACAGAAATTATGTGCAGAGACCTGAGATGCAGTACAGTGAGAATAGATATAGCCTTTATTAAATATATGCATTACCTGCAAAGTATCTAATGTTAAAAAACCCCGGAGCTCAACTGTCCCTTGCTGTTATGAAGATTAATTAAATATTCAATACAGTGCTTGAGGTTTCTTAGATGGCACAATAGTTGTCTGAAGGGAGAGTAAAATGAAGAAACAATATCCCAAAGCCCCTATTTTGAGAAAGATGTGGCAGAATAACACCTAGTAAAACAGTTTGATAAAGGATATCCAGCATGAATTCAGGCAGAAGAGGTCATGCTGAGCTAATCTGTTTGAGTTCTTTGAAGATACTAGTGGTAAGAAAGATAAGGAAAATTTAGAGGATGTAGCATCCTTACATTTCAAAAAGAATTTGACAGGCTTTCATATCAGAGATAAATGCCTACGGAAAAAACTGTGGAGTAGGAAGTAAATGAAGATGCTGGTAAAAAATTATTTGAAAGTGAGGAAATGGGAGCTTTGTGAATTTCAGAGAAGTTGAATGACATTCTCCTGGTCATTCTGCTTTATGAAACTTGGACAATAGGACCAAATATGATATTGTTAATTTTTAAAATGGTTGCAGAAAGAGAGCAGAAGTGACTTAAGGTTATTAAATCAGTTGCTCAAAACTTGAGTCATTGGGATTAAAATTTGTCAGGAAACTATTTGTGTTCACACTCAGAAAATCTCCTGTTACATGATCCCAACACAATTTTCCACAGCATTTGCCTACTTTAATGTATAAAGGGTTTAGTATTCACTTGGCTATTCAGTAATTTGTTTTACCTTCTTTCAGCCTCGGGTCCTATTAATTATTACCACTTGTCTTGTGATTTAAGGTAGATTTTTTAAATTCCTGCTTGGCTTTTCCATGAGAGTTTCTAATAGCACAGACTGTACCACAATGGAAGAATATAGATTCCATCTTTCAGTGATGGGGAACTGAGGCACTGAGCAATTACAGACAAAGGTGTCTACTTATTTTGCATTTTCCTTCTGAGGTTCCTACAACATGACCTTTTAATGTACTGAATTTATACACCATTCTGTTTCAAAGGATAATGTGGTACAGTTTTTGAAGTGCATAGTATTAAAATTCTAAAGTTAGAAAGAGCCATAAAATCACTGCTGATAGCAAGCTTTTTTGCATGTTGAGGAGAGAGGAAATGGTAAAGTTGGGTTTTATAAAGTCAATGACACATTTTCTGATTACTGTTTCTCCTGTTATTCCTGCATACTTTGCATAAGTGGTCTCATGGTAATGTGATGTAATCACTTTCAGTTTCTATAATAAAGATGTGCTACTGTTTCTTATTTCCAAAGAAAAACTTGTTGGATATTACACCATCATCTTCCTCTCTGAAGTTCAGGCCTGTCAGGAAGAGAGCAGTATTTTTAGTCTTACTATCCTGATTAAAATCTTTCTGCTTAACTCAATTGAACTCTTGTATCTTCCTTGTCATTGTCTGTAGACTTTGTCTTATTGGAGTGCAACACCTGGAAGAAAAAGAATCTCATGTCTTTAAAGTGAGTCTGGTAAACTCAAACTGTGATTTTAATTGAAGACCCTTGGAACTCATAGAATAAAATTATTGTATCACACTGCTGTTGTTATGTCAGCACAGAATGAGCAGGAGATATAAACATGTAAACCAAAGTAGGTTTTTTACTTCTTTAGAAGCTTCTTTTCATGTGATTGTAGCTTGTTGTTAACATTGGGTCTGGCAGTATAAATAAAGAGATCACTTCTCCTTCAAGCTTCAGAGATTAGATCATGGATACTTATTCCTTGACTGTCACATAATTTATGTCTTTTGTTGTAAAATGTTTAACTGTCCAATTTAAATTGTGTTTTTGTCTTTGTGTTGAGTGAGTTCTGTCACGAGAGAGGTTGTTTCCTGCAAAATATCATTTTGCTGCAATATATAACAGGCTAAACGAGGCATGATTTTTTCCACTTTCCTGTCATATATATCACCTGACTGTTTTAATGCAGGAACTGAATTAATAAAAAAACAAAGGAATCAAAATCCATAAACCATTTTTTCTGGAAAAATGTCTCTGTAGAAAACATACAACTACTCAGATATACGTTAGAATTAACAACTGCTTATATTTACTGTGTTCCCTTGCTTTGAAGCATATTTGCTATGGATTTTTCCCTGGGGCAACAAAAGAGTCTTAAAATTACGAATTGGCAGCAATGAACAGACAGAGAATAATGTGTATTTCTGAAATAGATATGAATCACAGGTGTCAATTGTAGGTATTTGAAAAAAAGAAAAACAGATGTAGGGTCATATTGTGAGGAAGAAACAGCAGCTTGAAAGCTTTGAACATGCTGTAGTTACTGAATCTACAAAATGTATTGTGTTTACTTCTTTATGTTGATCTCAAAACCTTGAGGTGACAGTCATGCTTGTGTTCTTGAAGCCGAATCATCAAGAGATCATCTATGGGGGCTTGGACAGTTTGACTGTTTCTATGTTTCTTTAATGTTGAGTTCTGTGCTATCACATAAGTAATGCTAGTATTTTATAGTGATAAAACTGCATGAATGAAAATTGTCAGTCAGATCATCATTTTGATGATCAGGCTTGACTGAAGCTTTTTTTCAATCTAAAGATGGTGCTGTTAAATAAGCATTTGTGCTGTAATCATCCAGCTTGAGTCATTAGAAGTCTATTTCAAGAATTAGCTGAGTAACAAGTTTTAGCATACAGATTTCAGGATTTGGTTTGGCTTGTTGGTTTTGTTTATCACAAAATGGACAAGGAAGTAAAAGGGAAGGAAGGAGGAAAGGAGGGAAAGGAACAAAGACAGAGAAAGAGAAAAGAAGGAGAAGAGAGAGAGAAAGGAACTGGAATAATCAGAAGCCTTGGGTCAGTCACTGGTCCTCTGTTTCAATTCTGGAGTGCTTTCTTTCAGATAGTATTTCATTTACTCTTTCACACTTTTTTCACATCTTTAAAAAACGGTTTTGCCTTACTGAAAAAGATGTCTATAAAAACAATCATTTCCTTTCACTGTCATTTTTCCTCAGTAAAAACAAGAGGATATCTTTGCAGATTTCAGACTGCACCTCTGTGCACTGACTCATGTGAAATGACTGTCATATCCTATATTCATTCTGGTTTGTACTTCACAGTTTATTCAGGTTGTTAAAGTTCTGGAATTCATTGCTAGGCTTCTGGTTCTTCATATTATCACAGGACAAAAGGAATGACCTCTATGGGTGATTTCATTTTATTGTTGTTTTCTACATGGGTTGATGATGGCAGCCCATGGGGATGAGACACTAAAGCTTAAACAGTAAAGCTCTCTTCAAGGATGAAGCAGTAAAAAGTGAGGGTATTTTTCCTTTCTTTATAAATAAGAAAAATGGTTAGACTTGATGAGTTTTAGCAATGAAATTGGTGAGCTGGAAAACTTCAGTCAGGTGAGAGGGCCTCTTCTCCAGTCAATTTTTGGAGACTGCTTGATGGAATATGTCTATTTAAATAGAAACTTAGAGTGTAGAAGCAAGATTTTATTGAGTATGTCATCTTTGTGTTATAAAAGAAACTCTTGAAATTTAGAAGACAATTTGCCTTTAAGGAGCCTTTAGAAAATAAGAGGATTTTTATTTTTTAATAGAGAAAGGCTTTAAGAATATTAGAAAGGAAGATGACTTTTTCATCAGTACCAATTTTGATTTTAGAAAATTATTAGCTCCGTAATTGCCTGAGGCAAGAAACCAAATTATTTTGCTGTATTTCAGAAAAATGTAATTACAGTATTTATTTCCAAATATGTTTTTTAGAAAAGAGTTTGATTGAACTTTATTACTATCACTGCCAAGGGAGAACCAAAATGAAGATTCGTATGAACAGGTATAGCTGATACTGACCCCATGCTTAAAAAACCTGAGGAAATAAAAAGGCTGGAGGACTACACAACACCCAGCTAGCTTCAGCATCTTTCCAGGGTACACACAGAAATGGGAAAGACTGACCAGATCTAACTAGACAGTTAAAACCTCCCACAACAGTAGTTAATTGGACAAATGTGCATTTTTTTTTTCCATTAATTGAAAAGAAAACATTTTGAGGCCAAACTTCTTATCCTTCTTTAGCTAATAAACGTGTTGTAAAAAACCTTCATCTGTGAAGTACGTAGTCATATGTACCTTGGAGACAGAAATGAAATTGTAGAATCATAGTTTCATTTCAGTGGGAAGAGACCTCTAAAGATCATATGGTCCAACCCCCTACCACGGGCAGGGACATGGTTCAATGCACCAGGTTGCTCAAAGCCCCATCCAACCAGGCCTTGAACTTCCTTGAACAGGACATCTACAGCCTCTCTGGACAACCTGTTCCATATAACATATTTTATGTTCTCATCATAAAAAATTTGTTCCTTTCATCTAAATTTACCCTCTTTCAATTTAAAACTTTTGCCCCTTGTCCTGTCACTACAGGCCTAGGTAAAAAGCTTCCTTCTATCTTGCTTTTAAACCTCTTTTATATAGTGAAGGAAAGTGGACCTCTGGGCTAAGTAGGAGGCAGCAGGATGACAGTGGCTCAAAAAAATGGAGCCATCTTGGAAATGAGTGGTTGCTAAAGTTAGTAGACACTGATGCACAACTCAGATGTGGAAGAGGTCATTCAGAAGTAACAAGCAGAACCAGAATTACAAGCTTGCAAGCCCATGGTAGTCAACTGAATAGAAGTTGCAAATGTGTATTGCTTCAGCTGAGCTAAAGACTCCAGCTTGGAATCACACACCAGTGTCCTAGCAGAGGCTCCAGCAGAGGCCCTGGTCAGCTTCCCCAACAGATAAGCCATATTTAGTTCCATGTCCTTGCAACCCATTCTTATTTGAGCGTTGAGGATGTTCAATAAAATTATACCCATGTAACGTTTTTTTCAAAACTTCTACTCTTTGTTGGAAATGTGTTGTGCAAGAACATTGCCAGCATTTAAATAAGGAAAGTTTTCTGTTTACTTCAGCCTGTGTAGATACTTAAATAACTGATTTTTATTTACATGGAAAAGCTCTGGCAGCTGCTGAATATCTAGATGACTGGAACCAGTGATTTTTTTTCAGTAGTCAGGAAGAAATAGCTTCTTGCAGTAATTTTCCATGCATAGAGTGGTTCTTGCAACCAAGGCCAGTATTTCAAAAATTTGTCAAAATTTACCTTACTGCTTGCCTTGTCATAGGGCTTGTGCAATGGGAATCAGTTTAGCGTGTTTTATCTTAGAAATGTTGATCTATTTTTATCCGGTTTTTCAAATGTATGGAGTTTATTGGCAAAAACTGAGAAATGTACCAGCAATCCAGGGAACTTGAGAGTTTCCCTGCTGAGCTTAATATAAGAGCAGTTCTCACTCCACAGGGGCACTCTATTTTCTGCTAGCTAATGTCCACATGGTGGGCTTTTTTTCATTTAGTAAAGAAGATGTTTTTGAAATCTGCTCCAGAGCCCATTAACAGTTGCAGGAAAGCTTTGGAGCTCGAACCAGACGTAAAACATTTACTTAAGTGCTTTCTTGAATCTGAGCCTGACATGCTATCCCTAAAAATCTGGATTCTAAGTTTACACCTGCAGCTGTTACAAGTGGAGGTTTTAATAATATCTAAAAATATGTTAGTGTTATTATAAACAAGTCACACCTGTTAGAGGAGCAAGGAGCAAAGACAGGGCTGCTTTGGACTACCCACTTGCAACACTGGGTAATCTTACATGAGGAGTCACCGCAAGGGTCTTAAAATTCAGCAGCCTCAGACTGTAATGTAGCATTTCTGTGACGTGTCTCAGGTTAATGAGCAGCCTGACTACTTCAGTAGGACATCAGTTACCTGCCAGTCACAAAGACATTTTTTTCCTGGTCAGTAAGAAACCACTTCAAATGTTATGTAACAGTATTTATATTCCCGGGGAATTTGTTTAATTGGAGTATCTTGTGAAAATGAAATAGGAAATTTCCTCCTTAAATGCCTTTTTTAGACACCTTTAGTGTTACATATTAGTGATTTTAAGTTTGATACTGTTAGTTGGCCTTGAGCCATAGATTTCACTAGTCCTTACCTGAAATAGTATTCCCTCATGGTTATATTTTGACTTCTTTTAATTAAAAAAAAAAAAAAAAAAAAATATATATATAT
>VWZT01014151.1:372335-406136 GCA_013397055.1 Pachycephala philippinensis
ATATGTATGTATATGTATATATATATATAATTATTACATATATAATCTCTATTTTTCTTTCTCTGTTTCCCTAAAAAGGCTTCAGCATAGATTGGGAGGGCTCACCTTCCTGGTGGCGGAAAGCTGTAAGATGTAAAGTCACTACATATCTTCATGTAAAAATCACAGATCCCTTTCAGTCAGAATTATCTCAGATGATGCTTGTAATTATAAAATACATGTTTTTCAAATACAAATCTAGTGATTTTTCTCTTACACAAGATCACATAAAGTGCGGGAGCATGCCAGTAATTAACTTGGAGGGGGATAATATTAGTGAATAGTGTTTTCAAAAACATATTTTCTAATGTAATTTAAAAAGTAATTGGATCATAAAAGGTATTTCAAAAGCCTGTGGAACCAGTGCCATGTTTGTTGCTTTCTTGGTACATATGATCCACTTCTAAAGTGATTGAATTAAAAATGTCATGCTTGAAATGTCTTCAAAAGTCTGTTGAGAAGCAGTTTCTCACCCCGTGACAGGCCACTCTATTGTCTAAAACTCATTTGGGTTCCCAGTAATGGCAACAGACAATATTCTTGGTGTGTTAATCACTGAGATGCCAAGTCAGAATACAATTAGAAGTAGTTTAACATGCCCTTAAATCCCAATAAAGCCAATTGAAACCAACTATGTGTTTAAATGCATTCCTGCAATGAAGACTAAAGGAATGGGGGCAGACTGTCTGGACGCTTGCGAAGTTTCTCTGATCTGAACAAAACATCACAAAAGCAACTTAAATTCTTCCCTTCTCTGCAGTTCAGCTACGAGGCTCAGCAATACAAACGCAAGTCCAGACCTAACCAGCATTTATTTACCTTTTTTTCCCTAGTAGTATAGAACATAGTGTAGGACGT
Organism: Pachycephala philippinensis; assembly: GCA_013397055.1. Classification (NCBI taxonomy): domain Eukaryota; kingdom Metazoa; phylum Chordata; class Aves; order Passeriformes; genus Pachycephala; species Pachycephala philippinensis. Next base: position 373,233 of record VWZT01014151.1, read on the forward strand.
GGAGAGTGGCTTCCTGGCTAGCAGCTTGTGGTTTTGTTCTAATAATTATTTACTGCACCTCTTGCCATCTTATAGCAAGGATAACTGATAACTTTAATGGTGTAAGAAGTGGTCAAAGTGTTGCTGGTCTAAGAAAGTAATTTCAAGAAAGATAATGCATCTGTACAGTCTGATGTCTTTCTCGATTTTTGTGGGGCTGTTCAGATGCACTTGCTAAGTAAACTGACCACAGCAAGGGGGGATAAATCTGTGTAGGGGATTCTTATTTCAGATTTTGAGAAACTGCAATATTTCAGCTGTGACAACTGACAGGTTGTACTCATTTTTGTACAGGTGTAACATACACGTACATGTATGAAATAATACACAGGCTAATATGTAATCTGGAAAGCTCATACACCAGGCTAGGATTCAGCAATTCCTGAGTTATTTAGGGCTTGCTACCTTACAAGAGAATGCCAAAAATAATACTCTCTCACCTAATATTTGGTGAAGTATTTCCATGACTTAAGAGTTCCAATATCCCACACTGCAACCTAACACTGAATGATAAGCCTTTTAAACAGAACCTCTTATATATTGATTGTACATTAGAAGTGGTGAATACCAACCATCTTTTCTAAAGGAGAATGAAGTAGATACTTGAGTGAAAAATACTTTGCAAGTGCTGAAACTGAACTTGCAAAGTATTCCTACTTTTCCCTCTCAGGCTTGAAGATAATGCTCAAAGAACAGTAATTATTTGTGATTATGCCTTTTTGGTTACCCCCTCAGTGGCAGTCTGTATCTTGGCCTCCAGTTGGAATTCCCCAGTCCAGCAGCCTCCCACTTCAGTAAGCACAGGGATGCCAGTTCCTGAGTGGCTGATAGGGGTTAATTTGAGCTAATGTATTTTATGCATTTTAAGAATACCTGATCGGTTTGAAATGTGGCACAAGTGAAACTTCTTTGCTTTCTGATCACTTGCTAATTGAGTGTCCTTGCAGTTCTCTACCTGAGTGCTTCAAATGTAATGAATGAATATTAATGAAAACGTCTAATGAATTTAGATTATGAAATGTGTTTGATCATTAGATTATATCTTTGAAAAACTTCGGTTAGAAGAATGAGAAAGGATTCTGTGCTGAAACTTGATCCTAAATTTATGCATATTAGGTTTGCTTCTTCTTATGCTAGAAGGTCATTAGGTTTCACAGAACATGTATTCTGCAGTAAAACTGTGTTTTTGTAAAGGTTTTACTCAAAAGTGTCAATGAAGTTCTTTTCCACTTAAAATTAGTTTTATTGCAGTTGTTACTGTTCAGCTGCAATTGATTTTTAAAGAAAAAAATAAGGGATGAATTTCTAACCGTATTAAAAAGCTGGTTGATAATTTATATGGTAAACGAACTGGCTCCTCACAAAAGGAAATAAAAATGCTGACTTTGTGCCAATTCCTACCATCTTTATTCACAGTGTCTTATACTTTATTCCACATGAAAGCCCTAGCTGAGAGAGTTGGACTACTTGCCTAGAAAAGCAATTACCTTGATAAATGAAGATGACTGAGTCTTTTCTTAAATAAACATGAATAATCCTTCCACCCATTGAGAAAGCTGAACATACAGGTGCCATCTTATCCTGGCATAACAGTTAGTTAAAAAACCCCAGCCTTTTCATTCACCATTTCAATGGGCTGGATTAAGCTACACTTATTTCCATATTTCTTGCTCTTTATTCCTGGTTTTTATTCACAGGTAAGTAATAGTTATTACGACAATTCAGGATGAACTTTCTAATTTTTGCATAAATGGATCAGTAAAATAGTCTTTTCAAATAAGATAAGCCTTTGCAAATACAGTTCCAATTAAAGTTTCATGAAATCAGCAGGACTTTTTTTGGATAATCTCACTGCAGACATTTTGTTCCAACAAAAAATAATACTCCTATTTGATACAGTGAAAGAAACTAGGTAAACCCAAAATAGGTTACATTCTAGGTGAAGTGGTACTTTATATGTATCCTCTTCCTGGTCTTTCAAAATCTGTCAGACTTCCATATTCTATTAATCAGGTTATTTCCACTGTCTTTCATTGATTCATCTCTTGATTTAATTATTAATGAAGTTTTTCCTATTACAGAGAGGAGCATCCAAAGCCCTTATTCTTCCAACTCTATGGTATTTTTTACTTCTGGTTTTCTCCTAAAGGAAAGAGAAAGATTAAATGGCAAGATTTAACCCCTCATATGTTTGTATATGACAAGAGAAATAAGCCAAATTTTCCAGAGTTTCCAAATTACTTTTTCTTTTCTCTATATTGTAATATATTGTCTTCAGATAACGGGAGTGCCTTGCCAGAATCTACTTGGCCAATTCATACTGAAGCAATTAAATTTAAAAAAAAAAATGAAACTAACTAAAAATTTGTTCTTAACTGAAACTGACTGACCCATACAGATCCCAAAAATGCAGAATGGGTGTCTAGTTTCTGTCACTGTTGGCCAGCCTTTGTGCAGTGTGGCATGATAGAGCATGTTCTTTGTGACTCTTGTCATCTCCCAGGGCCTAGATGGCCTCTGCATGCTGAAGCCTCCCCTGAAGCAGCTACAGTCTCCATCTAAGCCTATGTTGTTCACTCCAATGAGAAGGGATGAGACAGAGATGCCATTGAAGAGCTGTCCATGCAGAAATGAGCCTTGTAGTCTTATGTCTCTGGCCAGGAAAAACCCAACCCAGTGCCTACCCTGTTATTTGCACTCAGCTCTGGGTTGTTCCAAGTCCCATTAGGCAGTCTTCCTAGGAAGTGTCTCCTCCAGAAAAATATTCCCCATCAGAAGTTGTAGTCAGCTGTTGTATCCTGGTCCCTATTAAGAACTTGGCTCAACAGCCAAGGTGCTGTGAGAGCAGAATTTCTGCCAGGCATTCTCTTCAAATTAAAACCACTAATCAGACTAATGGTTTTTTCTGTTTTGCACAAGATTTCAAGTATTGTTTTGGCTAAATAGACCAAAAGCAGATGTTACAGGAGCTGGTGCTGAATTCTCCATCATCCCTCCCACTCTGAAATCCAGTATATACAATTTTGCCTCTGCCAATAGGAGGTCACAGGCTTGGTGCTGACCTGACAATGTCTCAGGACATGTCTGGCCCTGCCTTGGTGAGAGCTGGGTTTAGCAGGGGCAGCAGTTGTCTGGTGGCCACAGGCCTGTGGCTTCCCTGCCTTGGCCTCACTTTGGGAACACCCAGGGCAGGGGGCTGGCACTCCTCTGTAGTCACTGCAGGACAAACAGACAACGGGGCTGGGGCAGGGCAGCGTGCACTCCCTGACCTTGCCTGGGAAGCATGCAGAAGGAGGTAGGCTGTTGTAAGAACATTTGTGACAAACACAAGCAGATTCCAAGACCTAGGAATAAGATCCCCACTGTGAACACTGTGCGGCTCTCAGCAAGTACCTCGGGATGCCCATAACTTGATTATTTTTTACCCCATTCACCCTCAAGAAGACTGAAACCTTAGGGTGCAGAGGAACGTTGAACGTGTGAGCACAGCCCCAGAGAAAAGCAGTAGGTTTTCTTTAGACTTTTAAACCATTAAATAGACTAACAATATTTTGAATGTAACTCCTGCACTGTAGCATGACCAGCTGCAACAGCTAGGGACATGGACGGTGGCATCCAGCTGGGATAGAGAAGGGTTGTCTCTAAAGCAGATTCCTAATGCAACCTGGGTTTGCCTGTCAGGACCCCCTCTCTACTAGAAAGTGATGAACTTGCAGCCTGTTTGATATCCCCTACTCCCAGTTGCATTGACTCAAATGCTGCAACCTGGCTTTCAGATGTGGCGTTTTTGCCTTGCCACTTTGGGCTGCCCTTTTTTGGATACATCAAGAGATTCAAAGCTCTGCAATATTCTGAAAGGCAGCATCCAAGCTGTATCTAGATGGTAACAAAAAATGCCACTACAGACCTAAAACAATATGGCAATCTATTATCTGTAACAAAATAGATTTTAAATGTACCACAAAATGGATCAAAAATTTCTAGTTTTTCTCAGATAGCTAATGTGATCTGCCATGCATCTCTTCTCATAGATTTAGCCTACACATCAGCCCCAAATTCTTACTGTTTAAAGTTTGTGTGAGCATTTACTCAGATGAGAATTTGGAACTAGTTAGTGAAGTAGTTTCTCTCATAGCTATTGTGATACCACCATGACTAAAACTGTCTCCCCTTCCTTCCTCTTACTTCTATGTCCTTTGTTGTCTTGAGGCTACATTTCAGTGATGAGTAGCTACAGTTTCCCTAAATTAAAGCAGTTCCAGCAGAAATGTGATCTGTGTGCCAGCATTCCTATAGTAGTTTGGTTTCTTTCCTCAAAATAGGGTTTCAAGTAACCTGTACGTAGGTTGGTTAAGGTGACATGACATGCCATCTCTTCAGGAGGAAACTGTGCTTCATTAAATTAGCATCTTTGTTGATTATGAACTCAATTTACTGTTATAGTAATTATTTTCCAAGAGCTACTTTACCATTGCTTGGATTTTTTCCTGAATTAATCTGCTGGAAAAAATTGTTCTAATTGCTTTAACATTTCAACGATCTATGCAATAAATCCACTTTAACAGTTCATTCAAATTTATAATTACTACCACTTCAACCAATATTCTCTATTTTGTGCATTTGCAATTAGGAAACGCCATAGGTACTGATAATACTGTTAACTCTTACAGCATGTTTGAACTGTAATCAACTATAGATGAAAAGTTATTTGTTAGAATAATTTAACTAGGGTCATCCCCTGGAATGAAAAATTTTCCATTGAATTAAAATGTACCTGTTAAACCGGACATACTTTTTATAGTTTAGTATGACCAAAATAATCCTTAATACTTCCAAAGCTAATTTTCTTGTCAAAAATTTAATTGACTTCAGCGGATTTCGTTCCTTTCTGAAGTAGGATTGGAACTTGGATAAGAGCAGTCTTTGCTACTTATTGCTGATTCATTTGTCCAATTCCCATAAAATGTGGTGTGGCTTCCAGCTTAGCAAAAAAGTCAGATGAGAGAACCATGAGTTCCAGCATTTAGTATTTTTTTGTGTTGGTTTGCTTGTTTGTTGTGAAGTTGATCTTCTCTCTACACTCATGCAAGACTCCTGTCTAAAAATCAGTCTTAGAGTTTAGCTTTATAACCAGATTTTATTTATCCTGCAGTATCCCACTCTTGGGAAATAAGATACACTTTACCCTTTATAGTGATGTAAAGAGGGAGTTTCTTGTATGTAAGACCCTCAAAAAACAAAGGTAGGTTAGTGTATGCTTCAACAGCAAGTATTTCAGCTAAGGAAAAAGAAATAATAAGAAAAATGTAAACTTTAATGTTGGCAGCATGACCACATAATACAGGGATATGATAATCAGCAGAGGTTTTGAACATAATGTTTTCTGTAAAGTTAGATGATTTATTTCAATATGAAGTAGATCGTTCTGTTAATAATTATAAACATCTTTACTCTCAGCTTCTGTCCACATAGGACTGAATGTCTGAAATTCTGCATGCTGAAAGACAAGCAAATAAACAACTGCTCCTTACCCAGAGAAAAATAAGAGAAAGTGCTTTACCCTTCCATCTGTCCATTTCCTAGCAACCATGTCTTCAAGTTATATTTTGTCCATAAAAAAGCACGTAAACTAAGCTTCACTCTTGTCCTAGCCTAATTAAATTTTTCCTTCTTTCTTTCCTTCTTTCTTGCCTTCTTTCTTTCCTTCTTTCTTTCCTTCTTTTTCTTTTTCTTTTTTTCTTTTCCTTTCCTTTCTTTCTTTCTTTCTTTCTTTCTTTCTTTCTTTCTTTCTTTCTTTCTTTCTTTCTTTCTTTCTTTCTTTCTTTCTTTCTTTCTTTCCTTTGATTAGTTTATTGACAATTTCAGCAGATACCATTATGGAACTCTGTCCTGGTGAGTTTAACTCTGGCAAAAGATTTGGAGCAAGTTGTATGAGAGAGAAAAACAATCATGCTGTTTTAAATATTCTGGATCATATATTTTCCCCTAATTTTTACTTTAACAGTGAAATATTAGGAGTTTTCAACAGGATTTTCAACCTTATCTTCACTGTACAATGCAATTTAGGCTTTGTTTCTCACTAAATTTTTAATATGTACAGTGGCTCATTACTGCAAACACTTTGCAAATCAAAACTCTGATCATCTCCAACACTTGTTAAATTCCTGTAAGGATAAAGGTCTATTCACTTAAGATAATTTATTACGAGAAAAAAAATACTATTTTTTACTATTTTGCTCCAAAGAAGTGGAAGGAAACTAAATAGTAGTAGTATGCTTGTAAGAAATCTTTGTAGAAAGAGAGTAAGATGTAAGAGTGAGATGCAGAGTAATATCTAAAAAGTCTAAAAGGCAAGTTGGCTTGCTGTACACCTTTCTTTTTAAAGGGTCTTGTTTGCAGAAGGGCACTGCTATACTTAGAGGCATTTCATCTTATGCGTATTTGGTGGGTAGGCAGGTGTGCTTTATAAGGAGAATACCTGTAATGAGAATGTGTTGGGCTTTACATGCTGATAGAGTGAGGAGAGAGACCCTAAAAAGACTGAAAAAGTCTGAAAGGTGTTTAAAAAGTTTTCGGGTTGAATTATTTTAAACACTGGCTTTCACACCCTTTCACTATTGCAAGGACAAAATATTTCATTTATAAGATCCAAGACAAAAGTTGTCTAAATGTTTTCAAAAGGTTTTATTAACAGACAGCATAAAAGTTTTGGTGCAGTCATATTTTCAAAATGGTGCCTCATGGGCAAGGCTGCGGGATTTATTGTTTAACAAAGGAAGGACTTAGCTTTGTGTTCTTGCCTTCAAATTCAAAATCAAACTAGTGAATTAGATAGTGAATTATTGCTTAACAGTCATAAATATAAGGCAAGAAACCAGTTTTTTTAAAAAGTCAAAATCTGCTATGGGTGAGGTTTCTTAAGCTTCAAGAAAAAATGTTACTGCTTGATCTATATGCATGCATCAAACTCTCTTCATGCTGCATTCCCTCTGAATGTATATACTTCAAACTTCTCCTTTTGTGTACTGGTGCTTGCATGATGAAGGATGGAGCTCAGAGGCAATCTCATCCATGTATGTAAGTACCTAAAGGGAGGATGGAAAAAGGAGGGAGCCAGGCCCTTTTCATTGATGCCCAGTGACAGGACCAGAGGCCATGGGCACAAACTGAAACAGTGAAGGTTCCCTCTTAACATCAGGAAGCACTTTTTCACTGTGAGGGTGACTAAGCACTGGCACAGGGTGCCCAGAGAGGCTGCGGAGTCTCTCTCTGTGGAGGTATTCCAAAGCCATGTGGACATAGTCCTGAACAACCTGGTATATTTAGGTGTCCCAGCTTGAGCAGGCGGGTTACAGCAGATGAGCTCCAGAGGAGGCCCCTGCCAATCTCAACCTTATGCCATCCAGTGGAAATGCCTGCTGTACATGGTTAGAGCCAGTGTATCCAGGCAGCTTAACTTCTGGCACTGGAATAATATTTACTCCTTTTTTTATGATCAGCACAATTTAGGCAGTTGACATTATAGTCACATGAGCAAAATCCTAAAGCATACTGTGAACTAACAAACAGTCATGATCTGTCATGAAATCCCAACAGGAGAGAAAGGCTGACTGATGAAATTATTTGAAGCCAGCCCTTTCATTGGCCCACCTGTTCTGGTAGTATGCTGTCACTGGAGGTAGAGAGTAATTTTCTTGTTACAAAGGGAATTACTACGAGACCTCAAAAGGCGTGCTGCAGGATAGCATGCTGTCTCAAGACAGCTATTTTAGTCACTTGACAGAGGGGTGTAATCAAAAGATTATGCAGTAACAGCAAGACTGTTGATGCATGTGCACTGCCACCTCTTACTGTATGCTCTTGATAAATGATTGAGCCGGACAGCCTTGGGGGTCAGTGTGCACAGTACAGCAAGATGCCCAGATCCAGTCATGGGGATTGAGGACAGAACTTCTGAGCTTTCCTACCTGCTGTTACACGCTTCTTTTGGCAGGTGTGGCTTTTGTTTCTCCTCTCCCAGTTGTAAAATGCAGCATTTTCTTCCCACTGTGTTGTAAGGATTAATTAGTTGGCATTTAGAGAGAGTTTCAAAGAGGAGTTACTAGGACAGTGTTAAATCTAAGACACAAGAGAGTACAATCTATTTGGTTTTTTATCTGAGCAATCTCACTGATGTCAGAGAGCCAAATTCCTTTTCTAATCTAGGAAGTGAAATCCTGGGAGGTGAAAAACCTCTGCAGCTTGCATTTGAAAATTTGATCTAAAATCTTTCTGACCATAATTTCTGAACTATGGCATGATGAATTAAATCAAAAAGAAGCTGAATATGTAACTTTATTTTCTGTTCTGAGCACTCAGCGGCTCTCAGTAATGTTAAGAGGAAATGTGCAAAGTTTCCTGGGTTTTTTTTTCTTTTTTTTTTAAATGAGGTCATTTAAACAGCTGCTTCAAGTATGGAATTAAGAAGCTAACTTTGGTTATCTTGGCTTCTCAGAATATTAAAAAATTTAAGAAGGGCTTTCATTATATAGGGAAATCATAATGTGCCTTCTCTGAAGACTTCATCCATAAATAAATTCTTGCAGGGCTTAATATCAAATGAATAGAGTCTGCAGCTACAGCAGGTGTTTGAAAGTCAAAGAGTGGCACCAATAGGCATAATTTAAAGTTCATTAGCATCAGTGGAAGAAAAAAGTATATTTTTTTTTAAGTTCTGTATTTTAGTTAGAGATTTATAAGGGCATATGTGCATTGGTAATTTTAAAATTATATATTTAACAGCAGTGTAAAAGTGCTTTTTAGTCATTACACTATTGTTTTGAAAATTCAGGTTTAAAAATAAAGTATAGATGAAAAGAGGACTTCAGTAAAACAATTAAATAGCCCTTAATGCAGGGCTTGGCTATGGTATCTCTGCAGGGCTTGTGCAAATAACAAGAATCCCGGGGGTGGACTCTTAACACCACAAGAGACATTTTGTCTTCAAAGCCCGTCAGCAGAAACCCTTGCATGCAGAATCTGCCTGTTCAATGCCCAGGTCTCCTGTGACTACAGAAGTAACACCCGCTGGGGGTGCGTATCCTGTTGGGATTGCACAGAAAGTGCAGCCTTATGTGCCACTTTCCCAGCCCTTGGGGAGGAAGTGGGGAGAGAAGAAGCCTGTCGTTCTGCCTGCCAGCCCCCCCGCCATTAATCTCCAGACTGTTTTGTTGCAGCTGTGCTGAAATGTATTCCATACACCAGCTGTCAGCCTAATGTGACTTGAAATGGGCTGCTGTAATAAACCATTATCAGAGCACTTGAGGAGAATGTGAGCCTTGACCTTATCTGGATAATTATCTAATAGAGTGCAAAGAGTGATCCCTTTAATTGGTGTTGTCATCCTTTGCAGCCACGGTAGAATGTGCTGGCTTGGGCACTTACTGATTCCTAGGGTGTCTTCACACTTTTAATATCAACATCCCCCTCGCAGTTCTGTAGACTTTGCTATAGATGAGAATCACACAGAACTGATAAATGAATTTTATTGGGAACATTTTAAAAATTCTGTTATTTAAATTGCTTGCTAAATTGACTCCAGCCAGTTCTTAACAATTACTAATGTTTTAGACCGTGTTATGTAAGAAATCCCTGAACAATACAATAAGCTTAGGTTATGGTCAGCAAACTGTCAAAATGCAGGTCTGCTTGGTCAAGACAAGTTTTTCTTGACCCACTGTCAAGAAGGCAAGAGGCTCAGCTCTTCCAGAACACAAATTTACACATTTTGCTTACCACACAAAAGCAATTTGTTTTGGCAAAGGATGGTTGAAATAGAATTCAGGAGTACATCCATAATAGTTTGTTTCCTTTGGTGGTAAATGGGGGCAAAGCAGAGGACCCAAACAAGTTCTGTTTGTATTACTTTATCTAAGAGCTTTCAACAACTTTGTTTTTCGACATGCAAAGAAGGCATTTTGTGAGAATCTGCATGTGGAGGTGGGAGAGTAGTTTTTAAGTAATTCTTGTCTTGTGTCTCTCATCTACTTTCTGTTGCAAGTTCATCGAGCGGGAAAAATGGTGTCACTCCTTTTTAAGTAGCAAAATACACTATGAGTTCCCATTACAGGAACTCACATTTTTTAGACCATGACAAAATTCTGTCAATGTTCATGTGTTAGTCATATAAAACCAATTAATAGTGACTTAGGTAGAATGTAACTGAAATATAAACCCAAATCCAGTTTATTGTCTTTGAAAGAAGACTCTCATAATCTGTATTGCTGTCATGTTTCTGGTCCATATTGTATTCTGAAAGGTCAGATTCTGGAAAGCAAGATCCATGGTTTTAATAGATGCTACTTTTTAAAAATACATTGGACAATTTTTTACTGAATAGTTATGGTATTGGAATACTATTTCATATTTTACCTTACCAAGAAGTCCTGCTCTAGTTCACACTCTTGGACTTTTGGCCTTGTATTTCCCTCAGAACCAGGTGGCCACTAAAAAACAGGCAAGTGTTCTCATTAAAGATGTTTACATTTTATTTTTTCATGCTTTAGGTATTTTTTCCTTAATATGTTATGAAAATACTCTGATCATCCCTTTATGTTAGCAAATTTATGTTGTTACTTTTGCTTGATTTCTGTGTTTTCCTAATGAATACTATATTAATACTATATTAATGTTATCAGTTTTTCACACCCAATGAGAGATTTCAGATGTGAATAGCAACTCATATTTCAGACTCTGAGAAGACTGGAAACTGAATGCACTGAGAATTTTTAAAAATGTTTGTAGATAGCAAAGGCATTTGATTTTTTTTTTTTTTTGCATGCATATAAATGAAAATACAATGTAAAGATTGTTGTTAGTTAACAAAACAAAGATTTAAAATGCAGCAAACAAACCCTTTGTGCCAATGCTGTGAAAATGGAGTAACTGTGTGAGTAGCGATGTAGGTCAATTCAGCTGCTCCTCATATTCGTTGTGACAGTTATTGGAACAGCTGGAGGCGGAGTGGTTACTGATACACTATCCTGGATCTAGAGTTTTAGATGCTATGGCATCAGCAGCAAGACCAATGGGAGCACTTAAAAGGATATTGGTGATACAGAGGTTGAATTTCATCCTGAGAGGAGGTAATGATTCTCATGGATTTTGGTGTTGAGACACAATTGACAAGGCAATAGGTACCAGATGCTTATGTTTTTTTTTTCCTGGTATTGCTTTTATGACACTGAATTTCTTTGTTCCCCAGTTGTCCACATTTCCCTACTTAATGGTGTACATAAGGAAAAAAACATTAAAAAGGGTTAGATATCAGATATTACTGTAACAGAAATCATTTAACTCCACATAAATCATAATCCCTGACTTCCTAGTTACATTGATTAAGCAGTCAAGGCTGAACATAGACATTCTAGTTACTGGGCAAACAGAAAATCACAGAATTTCCATCTTATCCTGAACAGTTTAGTGGACACACAGAGCATACGAGGGGTGCACCAAACAAGAATAGAAGAAATATTGTGGAAGTTCTGTGATGATGTTTTATGTGAGTGGTAAAGGTAGTGGAATGGAGGCAAATGCTGAGAGGGAGAGAGATGATGGTAGACAGGAAAAAACACAGGGTAATAAAACTGGGGTACAGTGAAGGAACAGGGATTCAAGGTAGGTCTGATTTTGCTGTTACTGCGTGTACCATTTTTTAATACAACACTTACAGAAGAACAAATTCATTTGAGAGGTGGACTATTTTTTTTTTTTTTAGCACAGACCACGATTTCAGGAGTATTAAGTAATATATGCAATTACCAGCAGAACTGGCATATTCTCAGCTCTACTTCTTGTGTGGAAATAAATATTGTAACTTAGAAACATATATACAGACCCCTAAAATGAGTGCAGATCTTCTCACTTCACATCGAGTCTGATGCCTAGGCAGACAAATGTCTCATCACTGCAGATCTGTATCTCCTTGGTAAGTAATCCCGTAGGATCGAAAGGTTGCTTTGGAATATTGTAAATAAAGGGCACGTAGCAAGACCTTTCAGCTGATGTTCACAGCTAAAGGTGAGAAAAGGGTAGGTTTCATGATGACTGATGAAGTTTGGAGTTGCACTATGCCTGCAACTTAATAGCAGTTATCAGTAGTCAAGAGAGATTGTGAATAGTCTGTTCTATTAATCCTACTTTATTATGCTATGTTCTTGACTGTGACCCTTTATTTACAACTGTTTGTCTGAGAATTGCCTTCATTTTTAGGCAAGTGAGGAAAACCATTTCATCTGTCCTGTCATGTTACAAATATGGATTACCACTTCACTGAGAGCTGTACTTCTTGATCATGGCTCTCTCCCTGACATAGGCAGCCATGCTAATATGAACTTGAAAATTTAGGACAAGGTGCGGGACCAATTCCATGCTGCACACAGAGCACGGTACCCAAAAAGTAAAATCAAGTGAGTTACCTTTTCTTTCAGTTATTAGTTATGCTGCCTTAATCTTGCAGCTCTTTGGATCTTCATGAGCCTTCTTTTGCAGGATAAAAGCAAGATTTAATTTGACATTGAGTTGACTTTCAGATAATTCATTTTTTAGCAGCAAGTAGGTAAGATTTTTTAATGCACTTGAATAAAATTGGTACTATGTGCTGATTCTCATTAAGGGATTAAACTATAAGCATTTTATGAAGTTATTCTTTATAAAGTTATTTTTATCAAGTTATTTTTAATTGACAGAAGAAAAAAAAAATAGAGGAACTCAAAATAGAGGGAAGTGCCATTATTCAGAAGCTTCCAACCAGGAAATTATTTGTCTACTTTGAATATAAAAACCCCAAGTACTCTATATTATACAGAGATCATGCTGGGCAAACTTTATTCAATTTCCTTTTTTTTCCTGGGCCCTCTAATAAAAAATTCACCTAGAGCATACTTCAATTTATTGGGTCATTATTCCCTATATGAGGACTTTGAGTGTGAAGAATAAAGGAGTTATACTTTCTTCCTATTCTTTTTCTTTACCGCTTCATCTGTGAAAACTGGCAGAATTCACAGTGTTGATCTGGGTTTATTCCATAGGAGGGTGAAAATCTACCTATGTGCAACAGGGCAGTGAAAGGGCTGTTGAAGAATAAACCAGCAAAAGCATTGTGATTTAAAGATAATTTCGTAGTGGTTTTCTCTCTGTTGTATGGAGTTGCATAAGCTGTTTTTATCTTACCTTCTGCCCTGCTGTGATAAAAATCACCTCCCTTCCAGCTCTCATTTAGTCTAGTCCCAGTGGTCCATGTACTGTCCCAGGAGGATGAAAAAGAAATCTGAAAGAGCAGGATGACCTGACTAGCCTCAAATGGCTAAGGATAAGGGAAAGGAATGGTTCAGGAAGGAGAATTGCAGGGACAAGGGTGAAGCTAGAAAGCTCTCTGAGTCTTGTCAGGAGGTGAAAGGAAGCTGTGCTGGAGCTCAAAAAACAAATGGTGATGTTGGGAAAAGCCTCGGAAGGAAACTGGTTTACCAGGTCAGGGAAACATCTTCAAATCCTTAAATGTTGAACTGGAATGGTTTTGTGCTTATTTATATTCTGCTAAAGAAAACCTGAATTGTTGTATTCTAATAATAGTAGATGGCAGCACCAGTCAAATGTTCTATTTAGAGAGCAGCAATCACCTCACAGAAAATGCAGAGTATATGAACAAGTATTAAAAAGTGGCCCCAGTGAGCTAGATAATTGTGAGCTAGTTTAAATGTGATACAAAATGATAAAAGCTATTATAAATAATAACTATTTCTTGCTATATAGTTATTTCCCATTTTAAGCATATGGTATATGCCTTTTTTCACTTCAGTCACAGTGCTTCTTTTGTATTCAAGCTTCATATACTGTTAACAGGTCACATAAATCCATTGAATTAAAAGATATTGTGTACAACAATTTGTTTTAATTACGGAATATCATGTGTTCTATTTAACTGTGAGTTTAATGAATGGCTATTTAATTAAGGGTTTTAACTCAGTAATCAGTTTGCATCACTGGGCAACAAGTAATCAGTTTATAACATGTAGTTGAACAGTCAAAAAAGCATCAGGCAAACATTTTCCTGATAGCGTTTATTGGCTAATTAAATGATCTGGACTCCAGGGTAGGTATAAAACAGGAAATAGATGGTAGGTAGGAAGGATGTCAGAGGAAGGTACTTGACAGAGCTTATTGAAGCCATGTAAATGTTGGTAGGGGCTTGTCATTGACTGTGTAAATATAACAATTCACTGCAGACACTATATCACATGTGGAAAAAGAATGTCTTGTACCTTTGCTTATCTTTTGCAAATACATTACAGCTCTAAAAACGAGACACTGAAGTTATTTATTGTTCACTATGATATAAAAGAACACATCAGTTAAGAATTTTTTTTGTGGTAATATTAAAATCCTTTATTTTCTTTTTTTTTTTTAGGTTTGTTGTCTCTTTCTACTTCTAGCACATCTTTAATGATTTCTGTTTGAATAAAATTGATTATTCATTTCAATGAAAAAACTACTGTTTACATCAATACGTTTCAGAGCACATGCAATAATTGAGTATACTCACATTCTAAGGCTGATATACCTTCTAAAGGTGTAAAGTGAGGTTAAAAAGACTTGTATTTATGATTATGAGCAATGTCTTCATTTGATGTCTCTGCTGTCATCCATTCAGATTTTTATTTCATACATTGTAAGGATAAAGGGGGCCATTCTGATAATACATGATATACTTTGTAGGCCATAAAATTTCAGCCAACAATCCTAGTATTTGTTTCAAAAGCTGTGGCTGATCTATTGAATCATTTTAGAACGACAATCAGTCTAAAAATAGGAAGTGATGTATAATCCAGTACAATGCTGGACAGTTACTCCAATATTTTTTATTTCCTTTATTGTTTATGTTTTACATCTTATTTCTCAATTTCTTTTACTTTTCTTCTCCTGAGCCTACTTGAGCTGCGAACTAAAGAGGCTTTCTTTCACATGTAGACCCTTTTTATACACCATAGCTAAAGCTTTTCAGATTATTTCTTCCCAGTAATAATTTAAATTAGGCAATTTCTAAAGGTTACAACTCAAAAGAATTGTTCGGGTGATGCTCATGGTTTATAAAAAGTATTCTAGTTTAACTGAGAGACCAAAACCAAGCATGATCCTGAAATGAACATGGGGAAGTGCCATGGATTTGGTTATTAGTTTTACCTTTAAGGGTTTTAGATTTAAAAAAACAAATTGAAGTCTGCTACACACCACATGCACATGAACCTTTTTTTTTCGTTTTAGGTTATGGGAAATACAGGTTTTGCATTTAGACTGCAAGAATAGATTTCTTCTCTCCTGCATCATAAAATAACTAAGTCATCATGATGGTACATGTGTGCAAGATAAGCAAAACATACTACATCATGAATAAGTGCAATAATATTTCATATATTAAAGTTCTTTTCCTAGGATCCTTTCTTCATGGCCTACTAATAAAGCATTTTTTTTCCTTTTCATTTTGCTAGGGCAGAGGAGGATGAGGTTTTTTGCTGCGTAAGATTTTTGGAAGGGGGTATTAGAAAGTTTTCTTTTGCTGTTCTAGGTACAACTCCAAAATAGTTATGTTTTCATATCAGTGTAACAATGCTTTCACAAAATGCTACGTCTGTTTGGTATGCTGACTGAAGAAACTGTTTTTCAGCTTTTATAGCTATTTCAGACTGAGATTTCTGCCTGGACTTTCTGCTCATATTACAACTTCAATTTTCAGACATTCAGTGGCTATTTGAGCAAATGCTAAAAATGCAAAGAAATGAAGATGAGTTGGAGTTTTGAGTTTAGATAAATCATGCTTAGATGTAATTTAAAAACAAGTGAAATTTTAATTTTGCTTACTAAGAGCCTAAGAGCTTCTGTAGTAGAAAAAAATGTATCAGTGATCATAACACATTTCACTGTCTTAGTGGACTAATGTTTTACAGTAAGGGCTACCTATAGATGGCACCAAGAGTAAATGCTAGAGGGGCCATACAGAAAAAGTGGTTTGAATCCAGTGTACCTGTGATTCTGAAGAAGCAGTACTCAATGACTTTCTGATTATTTTCACAGTGTTACAGCAGTTTTATTAATTCTTATGGCAAATAATTAAAATTCTTCATCTGACCTCAGCTGAATATAGAAACTGGGGACTGGATTCAGGATATATTAGCTTAAATGGCCTTTGCCTTAAATTTTGTCTTTCTAGTCTGTTCTAGGTCTTGTGACAGTTCTGAAGATTGTAATGTCTTGCAGCACTGAGCAACAGCATCACGAGGCTCTCTGCTCCTGTGTACGCTGCTGAAGAAGGTGGAGGGCTAGAACATTGTCTCAGATGTTTTTTCTTTCCCCCAGCTGCATCCTGGGTCTCCTAAAACACAAGCAGAAGCTTTCTGGGGGAAAACAAAGGGGTGCTGAGTTACATCAGGGATGGTCCCAGTGCTGTACTATTTCTTTACGTGACCCTGTGCAGTGAAATGTTCTGAGACATGCTGGGAAGCAAAATTAGCCTTTGAGGCAGTGTGGCACTTGGTTTCTGTGATTAGTGCATGCATCACTACCTTTTTGCTGTCAATCTCTTTGTCCAGATTGGCTCAGCATCCCCAGTCATAAAGCTTACCATGCCAATTCGAAGCATCATCAACATTAATAATGTGTTACTTTCCATCTTCAACTGTAAATATAATAACCAAGCAAAAAAAGTCAGCAGAAACTGCACAAAGGAGTCTGTCCCAGGGTTATTCACCTTTGTAACTCAAAGCAACATTACATTAAAGTACAGAGAAGTCAGGCTGACACTAGAGCAGGACTCTGGAGATTAGTGCAGCGATGAAAAGTCCATATTACAAGTTTTCCTGTTCTGTCTTAGGTAAGGTGGAAAACGACAGCATCAAGGCAAAATAATGGATGAAATAAAAAGGAGTAAAATTTTGCAAGGTAATGAGTAACTATTTAAATTTTTTAATTTATCTTTAAACCTGGAATTAGATTGTTAATAATGGTTTTCGTGATACATGAGTTGATAAAGTCCAGAGTCCTTGATTCAGCATAGGACTTATCACCACTTCACTCATTCTCATGAAAATGCTTTTTATTTATGGAATTCAAAGAACTTCCTAATTTTTTCCAGTTTCCTTAGTCTTTGCTACGATCTCAGTCTTTCATTCGTAACTTGAACAGTTATCATCTTGAGTGCCATCACACGGCACCTACAGGATGGCCAGGGGTTCAGACCAAGCCAGCATGGATTTAGGAGGGGCAGGTCCTGCCTGACCAACCTATCTCCTTTTATGACCAGGTGACCCACCAGGTGGGTGAGGGGAAAGCTGTGGATGGTTTCTACTTGGACTTCAGCAAAGCCTTTGACACCATCTCCCGTAGCATACACCTGGAAAAGCTGGGAGCCCATGGCTTGGACAGGTGCACTCCTCGCTGGATGGCCAGGTCCAGAGAGTGGTTATGAATGGTGCCACGTCCAGCTGGTGGCCAGTAACCAGTGGTGTCCCTCAGGGACCTGGGTTGGGGACAGTCCAGTTTAATACTTTTATTGATGATCTAGATGAGGAGATTGAGTCTACCATTAGCAAATTTGCAGGTGACACCAAGTAGGGGGGAGTGTCAATCTGTTGGAGGACAGGAGAGCTCTGCAGAGGAAGCTGCACAGGCTGGATAGATGGGCCAAGTCCAACAGTAAGAGGTTCAACAAGACCAAGTGCCGGGTCCAGCACTTTGGCCACAACAACCCCCTGCAGTGCTACAGGCTGAGGACAGAGTGGCTGTAAAACTGCCCAGTGGAAAAGGACCTGGAGGTGCTAATTGTCACCTTAGGAACATGAGCCAGCAGTGGGACCAGGTGGCCAAGAAGGCCAAGGGCATCCTGGCCTGTATCAGCAATGGTGTGGCCAGCAGGACCAGGGCAGTGATTGTCCCCCTGTACTCAGCACTGGTGAGGGCACACCTTGAGTACTGTGTCCAGTGCTGGGCCCCCCCAGCTTGAGAAGGATGTTGAGATGCTTGAACATGTCCAGAGAATGGCAACAAGGCTAGTGAAGGCTCTGGAACACAAATCCTGTAGGGAGTGGCTGAGGGATCTGGGGTTGTTTAGCCTGGGGAAAAGGAGGCTCAGGGAAGACCTTATCACTCCCTACAACTCCCTGAAATTAGGATGTAGCCAGGTGAAGGACCGTCTCTTCTCCCAGGCGACTAGCAGTAGGATAAGAGGACAGTCTTAAGCTGTGCCAGGGAAGGTTTAGGTAGGAAGAAGTTATTCACAGAAAGGGTGATTTGATACTGGGGTGGGCTGCCCAGAGAACTGATGGAGTCACTGTCCCTGGAGGTGTTTAAGTAGATGATGTTTAAGTTTAAGGCTGGATGTGGCACTCTGTGCCGTGGTCTAGTTGAAATGGTGGTGCTAGGTCATAGGATCTTTGATGATCTCAAAGATCTTTTCCAGCACAGTTCATTCTGTGAGTCTGTGATTCTGTAAAACATTGTGCAAGTGAGGTGAATGGCCATGTGCTACCACCCTTCTGGAATTCACCTTCTCAGACAGATTCTCAGTGTGTATAGATTGCACAGCAGAGGTTCAAAGAGCCTAAAAAAAAAATAAAAAAAAAATAAAAAGACAAGACTGAGGTACAAATATTTAAATTTATCTCATGGAGGACAAATTTTTGACATTGCTCATCTACTGTAGTTTTTCCAAGCACTTCATGTCTTCTAGCAGCACTGATCCTGTAAATATGGAGAAACTTTATTGTAGTGTTTGTTTTGGAGAGACTGAGAGAGTTCACAGCATTGAGGTCAGTCCATGAAAGGAAAAGGAGGGAAGAAAGGAAAGATTCATTTTTTCAGGAAATAATTGCCTCAGAGTACATTTTTCTTTTGATGTTGGCTTGAGTATTGTTTCCATCATACAAATACATTTTCCTTTCTTACTATTTATTTCATATCATTGGACTTCAGGCAACAAATTTTCTATGCAAGAGATATATACACAAGGGGGTTTTGATTCTTTGCTATCCTTCTTTCCAAGAGCAAGTCTCAAATACCTACCGTTTGGGGGGGTTTAATACTCTAGTAAAGCTTTATTCCTTTATCAAACAACAGATTTTCTGGTTTATTGGTTTCAAAAACCTTCCACAAAATAGGTTTCAAATGCAGTGCATGGCAGTGCCATTTTGGTTGAGTGCTGATGCAAAACGTACAATCTGTAAGGCTATTACACTGCTAAAGCCATGTAACTTTCTTTTAAAAATTAAACATTTTGTTTCCTAACAGACAAAGCCTGACACGGCATGTGTCATATTCTCATAGTACTGTGTCTCAGAGTATCTCAGCTGTTTTTAAAATAATGCATGTACTGTGCTGTAATTATTTTGATAGTGTTCAACAAAGTTGAAAACATTGTGTGCTATTTTAATGGTATTATTCCCTTTATTCTTAATTGGAATTTTATAATTTCATTCCGAATTCCTTCTCACTGAAAGAATTAAAGTTTTCACTGTTTTAGTGTAACTGCAAAGGGATGTGTAACTCTTCCTAGCCATGATATCTAACTTTTGAATACATGTGAGTAGCACTAGTGATATCAACTGAAACAATGGAATTATGTTAACAGCTCCTAGTGCCTATAGTGACACCGAGCCACCATGGGCATTTTGTGTTTGGACAGTAAATTACTTTGGATAACAGAGCAAAAAGTGAATACTCCTCATCTTCCACACAGCTGTTTAGTCCAACTTCTCTCTCATTGATACAGTTTTACATAAAGTATTATATACTGTGTGTGTATTTTTCACACATTTGGTTATAAATATATGAAATTATGGTGGAATGGAAAGGAAGTGTTATTGTTTGTACTTTAAAATTTCTTATGTAAATTCCATTCTTTTTTTATTATGCTCCAAGCTGATACACAGTTCTTGTTATTGCTACCTTTATCTTCATATAATTTTATATTTTTATATTCCAGTATTCTCTTTAGCCATAAGTGTGACTCTGATTTGTTTCAGTTTTCAATAACAAAGCATTAATTCTTAATGTATAGGGATGCTCTAGACTTATGAACATATTCCCACTTCTAAAATGTGTTTTTCCAGAAAAGAGTCAGTGTATTTTGATCTGAGAAATAATATTCATACATTTTCTCTAAGTCTACAAGTCATGCATATTATAAGACCATATAACAATGTCAACATTTAAACAGTTCTTTAGTGACCTTTAATTGCTAGATACAGCCAGCATCTACTTTGTGAGTTTATTCATGGTAAGTTTATCAAATTAAAAATATCTTCATATTGAGAAAGATATGACACATTTGGCACACGGTCCTTTCTATAATTGTTTTTTTTGTCTTGGATATTTCACTTAGCTAGATCAAAGCATCCTTCTTATAGAAGAAATTATGAAGGTATTTGATGCTTATATCTCCAGTGACAGAGCAGGAGATGACAAAATGTCTGGGCCACAGATAATTTTCCGTGTCTTCTAGGCCATTATCAATTTTTCCTTAATTAAACACTCAGTAGGAGGCTTGCAGTTTCTCTGTTTTATGCAAATCCTGAATTAAAAATTTACCTGCCATTTTTAGGTGAAATAGAATTTAATAGGTTTGTGAAGAAGTTATCTTAATTAAAAGGAAAAAATACTGCGTGGTAACTCTCTTATTTGCCATGTGAACTTCATACAATTTTAAATTTAAGTGAAGGAAGAGCATAGTTGCCCTTACTTTAGCATGGAGGAAAATAATTAGAGAGACACTCCAATAAAAACAGCAGAAGCTGTGAGAGATGGGGAAAAGAAACTGGAAAAGGCAGAATGAGAAAAATAGCTTCAAAAGGTTGCAGAGAGTCAAGAAAAAGCAAGCAAGGAAACACTTTCTGCAACAAGCCTTGTGTTCAGTGCTAAATGCTTCCTACCTCTTCACCGCCTCTTGGCTTCATTAACAGCACCAGCTGTCAACAAGAGACAAACACCCCAGAAAAGGCCCTGCCCTTCTGAATGACTGAGATTTACTCGCTCATGTTTTTCTCCATGATGCTCCACAGTCTTTAACATCAAGGTCCCAGAATGTTTCAAAGCCATGATGTACCCCCCCCCACCAAAAATGTTGCTTGTGAATTGGTGAACAGTATAAGGAATACAGCTGACTTCTAAAATGGTGTTTCCAAGCCATCGTCCTGTTCAGTGAAAGACTCCCCATGAGCACACCGCCACAGGCACTTGGTCATGATTTCCTGCCCTAATGCTAACAGTGAATTTCCCCCCAGGCTGTGGGAGCAGGGGAAATAGCCTCACTGGGCTCTATGCTCTCCTTACTCACTGCTTTCAATTGCCTTCCCACAGGCTAAATAATTTGGTTTAGGCTTATGAAGAAGTGTGAATTGATCTCCAGACTGACTTTATTTCACTACTTAGTGCTAAACAGCTGGCAAAAGACTTGTTTTTTTACTGAACCATTCCTCATTTTCTCATTGTCTTCAGTAAGATGAAGGAGCAGAAAAGTGGACATGATTATCAATTACGATTTTTGCTTACTTACATCTGCTTGAAATTCTAGATGCTTGATAAGTCTACTTGTTTTACTGAATACGGGAAAAACCTTTTCATTAAAAAACCACAACTTTTTGATTCTTATTTTGGTATATCTTACTGTATTAATGCAGTCTCTAAGAACATGGTGGTTGTCACATATTACCTGCTAGAAGGCTGTAGTACCTACAGCTATAAGTAATATAATATTCTGTAAGTTCTAAGCAGATTAATCTCTCGGTATCCTTTGCATAAAGATTTCAAGTATGGAAAAGCTTATTTAAATGGGTGCAACACTTTCTGCTCATATATTTACTTCTGGGATGCCTATGGCAGCTATGTCTGCATCCCAGTGTTGCATAAACATTTACCTGTTTCAGAGCTTTCAACATGAGCAAGTGTAACTTCCTTCCATGATTCTGCATTTATTTGCATTTATTTTTATTGTTAGAATAAGTAAAGGCCAAATTGGATGCTGTCTAAGCTATGCAGGTCTATTAGAATCAATTCTTTTGTCCTCCAAAACAGCTCCAGCTGACACGTATGGGGTATGTCTGTGTGTGACTGAGCAGAACTGCTCTCCCTGGGTCACAGGGAGCAGAACCCAGTCTGTAAGTGGAAGAAACCCAGCATGTGCCTGTGCAGTTACGATTTTTTAGTTTAGGAATGTGCAGTAGGCATCACCTTTCTCATCATGAAGGAAATTTCAAATGTAATTTGCACAAATGCCTGCAGAATAGGTCTCAAGATTCTTTTAGGCAGATACAATTGCTTGTATTCATGCAGAAAGCCCCTGTTCTCTGCCATGCCCTTGGTTGTAATATCCATAACGTCCTAGCTGGGAGAAATTCTGTCTGTAACTAGCAAAGCATAAAGGCAACTTCATTTACAGTAATTAGGCCCTATCCACCAGTTTATGAACACACCCAAAAGACAACCCTTTTCCTCTGGAGGCCAAGGGAAGGAGACAGTCTTTCCTGAGACGTGGTGTTGTCAGCTATTTCAAAGTTGTTTCAGGAGGCATGAGTTAGGGAAGACTTTAGCCATTCTTCTTGTACATGTATACAGTGCAAAAAGGTTCCTATTGGGAGGGTTAAATTCCTTACTCTGGTAAGACATCCTGGGAAATGTGTTGCTACTTTTCTGTGCCCACTCCCAGCAGATATTTTGAATGTAGGGAGTTTGAGCTCTTATGTGGGTCAACACAATGTAACTTTTCGTCTTCTAGTTTATAGAGATAATGTCCTCTCATAAATACAAGTTCTTAGACCAAACAGCCTCTCAGTAGTTTCCACTAATGTTTTCTACCCAGCATGTCAGCTTGGTTTACTGGTGCTTTTATATCACATGAGGGCAGCTACTCAAAAAGCTTAGAAACAGATTTTGAATTTAACACTTGTGGGCAAGGTGTAAAGGCTGACAGACAGCTCAGCATGGGCCAAGACACAAGCAGAAACTCTTGCACAATGTGTTGCCATAAAAAGAAAGGAGACAATAAATGTGCACCACAGCATGGGAAGAGGCAATGACCAAAATCTCTTGGCATCTCTGAAGAGGGAGAAGAAAATACTGTGGTGGAGCACTCTGTGCACAGAAAAATACTGATCCACTAGGGCAAAGTTACTTGTGGCTTACTGGGCACATAAAGGTGGGCTGAAGGATTTTGTAGGCAGTTATGTGTATTGTCACCCTTAAAGAATAAAAGAGGTGCTGTAGAACAGCCCCCTGCTTGGGGAGAACACTGCCCTGCCCATGCTGGAGGCATGTCTCTCCCTGCTCCGGGTACAGCTCAGCCCTGCTGCTCGCTGATGGTCACTGGAGCCAGCACCACGTGCTAGAAGCAGAGCTGGAATTCAGCCCCTGAACCCGTGGGCAGGGGTGTGTGCCCTTGGTGGGCATCAAAGGTCTGGCACTGCAGCCTGTTGGTGTTGCACAGGAAATGGTAGGTCTGGCTTCCAGGCTGAATTAAAATAGTTGGGTGTTTTGGGGACACTGGTGTTTTTGGGGTGCTAATTGCCTCGTGCTGTATTTTGAAATGGAAAGAGGCAATTAGCAAGCTGGATTTCAAAAAATATACTACTGTAGTTCATGCTTACTGCACTGTAAGTAACTAGCGACATAGTCTCCAATAGTGCGTGCAGAAAGGGCAGTAGGTGTTATTTCTTCACAAAATATTGTTGCATTTGTTTGAGGACACAGGCAGAGAGATAACATGCCGACAGAGGGAATAGTGTGCTTGAGTGTTGCTGGGATTTTTGTTTTTCCTTAAGGGAACTGGATTTACTGTACGGAGAGGTAAGTGAGCAAAGTGAAAGGAAGGAATAAGGGAGTGATTGAGAAGAGAGGAAGAAAAAGAGCTGCAGAGTGAAGACAAGGTGTGAAAAGAACATTATTTAAGTGTAGCATTTTTAAGTTATTAGAGTGAATGCATTATTGACTGGAGAATGTTAGCAGAAGTTTAAATAACTTAATTGGTCTGTTAATCATTGTCCAAGTTGCTTTCTCTTGGGTGCACATAACATTGTTTCTTGGTTTTTGCAGCAAAGATTCTACAGGTAGAATGTGAGGCCTTTAGTATTTGCTATGATAATGTGTGCCCATACTTCAGAACTTCCTGTTCTACAAAATCATTATATCCTTAATAAAATTTTTGAAACAGATGTACTGTGTGCTTTTAGGAGGAAAAAAGCCAAACACCTAAACCAAACCAAACCAAACCAAACCAAACTAAAACCACACCTCCATCCTTATCTGACTAAAAACCAGTAGCCAAGCAGTCAGTCAAAAGAATTCCCTGAAATAGATTTATTTTGCACCTGATATGACTGCTGTAGCAAATGAAGGTTAATGTGCCTGTCACCTCAAAAGGAATGGTGGGTGCAGTCGTTAACAGGTGCCTCTCTCTTTCCTGTTAGTATCAGTGTCTCATACACCTTTCTGAACATAAGATTCACTCCCAGCTTTTTATCTGTTCTCTTTTTATCCCTCAGCCTCCACAACTCCCTTCTGATCATGTTAACTTGTTTTCATTTGTGGCAATCATTCATCAGTTTATTCCGAGTACCTCTACAACCAAAGCAGAAATCCATTAAATCTATATAGCAGTTTAATCTCAACCAATAATTGCTCATTAATCTTGCTGGAAATACACATTTTCTTCAGCCCATTGCCAAGGCACAAGCTTGAGGAAAAAAAAGTAAAGTATTTAATCAGTTTTGTAAAGTTTGTTCATGACAAGTTCTGGCTGACAGATTAAAAATCTAGGTCCACTGCATTGGGGTGCATTCAGTTTCAAAAAAGTGATTAACTATATGCCAAGCTGTCAAAGAAATTTTGCATGAAAAAAGAGGAGTTGTCAACATTATTATGTCTGTGCCAAATGATTTTATAATTTCCATTTTAAATATACATGGAAAAAAAGCCAGCACCATACAGTAATTTTTAAAAAACGGAGTTTTGTAACTATCAATAGAGAAGCCTGAAGCATCTTTTATGCTCACTCACACCCTCCCCCAACTTCTTCTCCCATGGGTTTTACTTTAAAAACACTTTTGTCTTTCCCTCTAAAATTTTAGTTACATCTGCTAGCTAATTGAATTAAACACAGATTTTGGCTGTTCTGTCCTGAAGAACTTCTCCTTATTCTTGCTCTCCCATCAAACCACGGCTGCATCCTGGGACACACACTTTTCCAATGCAGTTGGATTTGCTGACACAGGTAGGTCATGGACTAGGCTGATTTAGAAGTGGCACACTTGCTAAATAATTCAACCTATTTTATGGCTATTTGCTTAATACCCAGTTTCTGTGGAGTTGGTAAAGTGTCTGACAGAAGGTCGAATTGATTGCACTACTTCTCTCTGTTGAACTTCTGCTGCTTCCTGATGCTGCTGTCAGTATATCTTCACTTCTGATTGATTTTCTTAATTCAAAAATTGATGCAAAAAAGTCTTTTCTAATGAAAAGCGTGTTTGTCAATATTCTCCACTCCCTTTATGGATTTCTGTTGTGTTCTTACTTTAACTACTAGCTCCTGACCTGTTTCTATTCTGGTTTGCTTGAAAACCCAAATCTTCATTCTCCAAATGTGTAGTTTCATTTTCAAGATCTTTTTGGGAGCAGAAAGCAGCCTCATGCTACCAAACCCATACCGTATTTTTATATTCAGAAAGAGAAGAAAAACAACCTATTGTGAGCAGCAAGTCTTTATCTGGTCAGAGATGAATTCCCAGATAAAAGGATATATTTCTTCTTTGCCTTGTGACACAAAGTCAGACTTTAAAAGCCTTCTACTTGTTCAAAGTGACTTGGAGGCTGAAGAAGTGACACTGTGTAAGACTGTATATGACACACCGCTGCTGTGCACTTGTTCTGTGCATTCAGAGTATTGAGTCTTGAACTCTTTTTAGTTTGATAGAAAACCCATCATAATGTTTTACTATTACAAAGCTTCAGCATCACACACGTTGAACTTTTCTTGATGCTTGTATACATCATACAAGATGAAACAAGTCAAACTGCGTTACAGACATTGTTTTGTGTTGTGGTGATGAATTATTTCTGCTGCTGATCACCACACCAGCAATGGAGCACATGGCTATAATAACACATTTTCACATTTCATTTGTTACTTCTAATATTGATTTAATCTTTTTCCTATGCACCCTTAGACTTCCTTTGCAATTAAATGCAGCAACTTTTGAGGATTCCTCTACTTAAACAATAATTTTTAACTAAAAAAAGATCTTACCATTCAAGTGAAAATAGCACACATTACCCAGTCCTCCAAGATTTTAGACAGTTGAGCACATCCTCTCATTAATTTGGTTTTCCAGGATTCTGTATTGTTGAGGTGAGGTGTAATAAGAATCCACATTTAACAGCAGCACCTTCCCTCCTACATTGGTTACTGTTGTCCTAGAAGGATGTGAACTTAAACTCTGAACTGGCATCAAATTTGAAAGATCAAATTTTGATCAGGAAATCTTTATTAACAACTTGTTGATGTGAGGGAAGTGAATTGGTAGTCCAAGAGGAGACCGGTGACAGGTGATTAGTATTGGGACTGGTGATGTTCGGCATCTTTGTTGTCAGCATGGACACTGGGACAGAGTTCACCCTCAGCAGGTTTGCCAATGACACCAAGCTGAGTGATGTGATCAACACAACAGAAGGAAGGGATACCATCCAGCAGGACCTGGACAAGCCTGTGGGGTGGACCTTTGCAAACCTCATGAAGTTCACCAAGGGCAAGTGCAAGGTGCTGCACCTGGGTCAGGGCAATCCCAAGCATAAATGTAGGCTGGGTGGAGAATGGATTGAGAGTAGCCCTGTGGAGAAGGACTTGGGGGTATTGGTGGACATGAAGCTTGACATGAGTTGACAATATTCACTTGCAGCCGGGAAGGCCACCTGTATCCTGAGATGCATCAAAGGAAGCAAGACCAGAAGGTCAATGGAGGTGATTCTGCCTGTCTGTTCTGCTCTTGTGAGACCCCACCTGGAGTGCTGCATCCAGCTGTGGAGTCCCAAACAAAAGAAAGACATGGACCTGTTGGATTGAGTCAAGAGGAAGACCGTGAAGATGCTCAGAGGGCTGGAGCACCTCTCCTATGAAGACAGGCTGAGAGAGTTGGGGCTGTTCAGCCTGCAGAAGAGAAGACTCCAGGGAGAGCCTAAAGCACCTTCCAGTACCTAAAGGGGGCCTACAGGAAAGCAAGAGAGGGACTTGTTACAAGGGCATGTAGTGACAGGACAAGGGGCAATGGCCCTAAGCTGAAGGATGGCAGGTTTAGATTAGATATGACGAAGAAATTCTTTACAATGTGGGTGGTGAGGCACTGGAACAGGTTGCCCAGAGAGATTGTTGATTCCCCATCTCTGGAAGTGTTCAAAGTCCAGCATGGATGGGGTACTGTGCAACCTGGTCTAGTGGAAGGTGTCCCTGCCCATGGAGGGGAGGGTTGAAACTACATGATCTTTAGTTCTTTCCACCCAAAACTACTCTACAATTCTACGATTCTTTCTTCTTATCCTAATGCATTGTATTCTGCATTGCTGGGTATCTAGTAGGTTTTTCTCATGTTGTGAACAGGCAATGAAGCTATTCTGGATGACTTAACTAGCAGTAATACCTACCAGTGCACCAATTTTCTTCTGTTCTAGCTATAAATGTTCAAAATGAAATATTATAAATAAAATAACAGGCTGCAAACTAGTCTCGTTTGTGCTCATTGCAATATAGCCATAAATGCACATAGATTGTAGAAACAGAATAGTCTTTTGAGGGAGAATTTCTTCAATTCCTCCTGTTTTCGCTGTATAAGTCAACAACCAAGATCTGAAGACAAGGGGAAAAAATTCCCCAGCGTCATGGCTTCTGTGTCCTGTTTTTATGCTTGCATTAAATCTTTACAATAGTAAGGAATACTAAGTAGTACAGAACAGCACTGACCATTGAGCTTTGCCTATGACAGGTGGGTGGTGTGGGTTTCTTGAGACTAAGGTTATCTATCAGATCCCATGGTTCTGATGGTGATTAAATCATCAACAGAAAAAAATATGCAGATTTCACTGTCTGGAATAACCTACTTCTTTTTTGCCTTTTTTTGTCCCATCCCACTTCTCTAACACAGTGCTCAGAGCAGCTTTCTGTAACAAGGCTCTGCATAGGCCAGGTGATCTTGCAGACATTCATGTTCTCTCCAGGAAACTGGGATTATCTTCAGCATGCCTTCTGAAGTTGTTTTGCTTTCTACTGTGTGACTTAAAAGTGGCTCACGTTCTGCAAATTCTTGCTAAGTGTTAAAAACATTTAGTAATACTTACAAAGCTGCTACAAAGTAGTAGGAAATATCTTAGTAGTTCTTTTAACAAAGCTGGTTAGAAAATAGGCATGTTCTCTTCTTGCTTACTGTTACTGAATTGGTTATTCCCTAAAACAGGGAAACAGAATGAGTCTTAAAGACTCTGTGGCCTGTAATATTATTTTTAAATAATTTTGCTATTCATTAGTGTTACAGAACATAAAGGGCAAAAGTTGGTGGAAGTAAGTGCTAGCTACTACTGTCTATTCAGACCCTGAAAAAGGCTTTCTTCATTTATTATGCAAGAAAAAAAAATCCCTGTTTATTCAACTTGCCTGATCTTAGTATGTCATGGAAGAAACATTGTAGGGATCTGCAGAGGCACCATGCTCAGTATCACACAAACCCCTTACCTACTCTTAGAGTGGTCGTCCCCACAGGGTTATCAAATCAAGAGAGAAACATGAGTAAAATATATTAAGAGATTGTGACAGAGGCCTGAGCTTCTGAAAAACATCTGAAGTTTTACAGTACTTGTAGGACTATTTCATGGTAATTCAGTGTCCCAGACCAGAAAATGTTAGTAGAGAAAAAGGAAGGATTCTGGAGTAATCTCTGTCTGCACATGCATAGATTGTCAAGCAGAAGAACAGCAAAGCATCCCCTAGAAAGAGTTTAGGAGGAAAAAAACCCTACCAAAACTCAGTACAGAAACTACTTCCACAAATGTCTTTATTTACTTTATTTCATTTAAATGAAATTATCTTATTTCTAGTTGGTACAGCAGTTTATCCTGTGCATGGGTCCTGTTGGCTCATTACACACATTAAGGACATCACAAGCTAACCCTTGACTCTGGCCTTAGTACAACTGCTTTGAAATGTTCATGGATTTATCTTTTCTGAAAACACAGATTTCAGTATTGATGTTTTTCATTCAAATTACAGTGAATCCACCTAGGCACTACACTCTTGATGTTTGGAGATGTTTTAAATGATTCTTGATGAGCCAACGTTAAAAGAATAGGAATGTGCATTTGTGTAGATTAAAGTGAGGTGTGGATGTTAGCATAAAAACACTGAATTGTGGTTCAGAGATAACCGTTCATGTGCTGCATGAATGAAAGAAAAATCACACATCTAATCTCCTTTCTCAGCATTCCAACTAAAAGGCAGTTTTCCTTTTATTCCAGTAGTTCAGGAATACATTTTAGGGTTTCTTTCTGTTTCTCTCTGTTCAAACTCTCAAAGTTTGCACAGCTTCAATGAGTCAAATACGAACAGAGCACTTAAGGAGGTGATCAATTTTAAGTGTGTAGGAATTTCTGTGATTCAGAAAAGGTAGGTATTCTACCCATATACAGGAACAGTATATGGGTTTGAAATGGAAATAATTTTCCTCCACTTTCATCAATCAGTTTTATGAGACAGGAGCCCTTTATATAAAGATAGCAATCTGCACAAATGTCAAATGATTGAACAACTCTTTCATGAATATGTGGCAATCCATTTTAATACCAATCATTGATTTTGGCAATGAGAGTGAAATCCGTTTGAATTGTATTGATAGGTTAAATTTCTCTATTAAATATACTGCAAAATTGCCTGTGTGTTGTGCACTGCTGCAATAGATGCCATGACTTTATAGTACCTATTTTCTTATTTTTTCAACAGAGCTTTCCTGAGATGGTGATGCATATTAGCTCACTGAAATGAAATAGGATGGTCGTTCACTACATTTTAATGAAAGAGAACATGCTCAGGCTGCTATGTAATTAACTATCCCTTTGAGATATTCTTGCATGTGGAGTAGATTTTTTTTCCTATTAAATTGCCATTTATTTGTGACCTTTAATGTATCATAAACAGTCTTCTTTCTACATCCTAAGCAGCACTGAAGAACAACAATAAACTGTTGTATTGCTCTCCTTAAATGACACTTACAGCTTGGCAGAGTTACAAGGAAGCTGGTAGGTTTGCCATTCAGGAGCTAAAATAAAGGACTTATCCGTTGCCCCCAGCAACATGTTACTTCCTTGATATTTTAGGAATACAATTAACTGTTGGATTTTCCGCTTCCAAGTTTCTGGGAAAAGTAGCTGATTGTGTCCTTTAGTATTATTAGTATTGTTGTTATTGTTGTTGTTGTTGTTGTTACTATTATTATTTCATTGGCCTTGGCAGTTGTTTAAAAGAAGTTTCTAATGCTAAACCCCTGAACCTGCTTTGGTCCTATCTGTTTCTTCCCTTTTGGGGGGAAGCTGAGGGCAAACCCTGCAGCCATGTCTGCCCCAGGCAGTGCACATAAACCCAGGGAAGATTGGTAGAAGGCAAGTCAGCTATTTTTTTGTCCCTTCAGACCCTGAAACGCTGCTTTTCCTTCCTCAATGTGTATGCTTTGTCCTGTCGAATCAGGCAAAAGTGACCACAGCTTCATTGTGACATTTTGAGAGAAGGCTACTGAAGTGTGCAGTGAAATTTTATGACTCCCAATCAGTAGTGGTAAATATTAATGATAGGGGATGTTAAGTACATGGTCATTGTGGTTCAGAGAAGGGGGTGGCTCTTTGTAAGTAGAAAGGAGCTGTTTTTTTAAGACCTGGATTGAATATGGAATTTTAAAGAAAAGGCTAAAATGCAAGCCTCTAGTCCAGTCCTGCAGCCTTTTACCTAAACATTGGCAGCAAATAACAAAGGCTGTGCACAAGGAATTCTTTTAAAATTAAAATGGGTATAAAAATTACATTAAAAACCTTGGGGAGGGCTCATTTTGGAGTCTAAGCTGACAGTTTATTCACGCAAAGTATTTGACTATGAAGCTTAATATTTATGTGAAAGGGAAGGCTATTTTGCCTGACAGGATCTTTGTATACAAAATAATGGAACAGTTGTTTTCCACCAGCATTCAGATCACAGAGGTGTTGACCAATGGAAATGCGTGGACTGAATAAGTCAGTTTAGCAAGAAATTCTCAGGAGCAAGTTAAATCTTTTTGACTTCAGCAGAATAATTGAACCACTTTAACATTTGCACCATGCTGAAAAACAACACCAATCTTTCATGAGCATAATTACACCTATGGGGGTCTTGCCTGGGGTTGTAGAAATTTGTCATGAATATTGATTGAGCTTCATTTCCACCTTTGGCATCTTGATCCTTGACCCAAGAGCTCTCAGAGTTCAGTGTGCACACACAGTCTTGCTGCATTCAGCAGCGGGAATGCTGTACACAGATTCGATCCTAGCAACATGCTTTGGAACCTCAGAGTTGTCCCTCCTGGAGGCTGGGCCAGGCACTTATCCCCTTAGCTTGTGACCTTGCCACCTGTTGCTTGGCACATATCTAAAAATTTGAGTGTAAGTAAGTTTTATTTTCTAGATGACTGTGTATTTAAAAGTTTGACAGCTTCAGGTCATAGAGTCTGCAAAGCAGAAGCTTAAAAGAAAAATTAAAGAAAAGAATATACGCCCCAAAATGCAATGTTGTGTATTGTAAGAGACTGATAAGACTTGTAAGTCTGATATGGAGTTTAATTCATTCAGTGTGAACTTATGCTATGCATAGAATCATAGAATGTCTGAGCTGGAAAGGACCCAAGGAACATCAACCCCTGGCCCTGCACAGGCCAGCCCCAAGACATCACACCATGTGCCTGAGAGCATTGTCCAAACACTTCTTGAACTCTGTCAGGCTTGGTGCTGTGACCACTTCCCTGGGGAGCCTGTTCCAGTGCCCAACCACCCTCTGGGTGAGGAACCTTATTCTAATATTCAGCCTAAACCTCCCCTGACACAACTTCAGGCCATTCCCTCGGGTTCTGTCACAGGTCACCACAGAGAAGAGATCAGTGTCTGCCCTCCTGCTTCCCCTCATGAGGAAGTTGTGACTGCGATGAGGTCTCCCTTCAGTCTCCTCCAGGCTGAACAGACCGAGTGACCTCATACACTCCTCATGCAGCTTCCCCTCAAGGCCTTTCACCATTCTCGTGGCTCTGCTTTGGGTACTCTGTGAAAGCCTAATGTCTTTCTTATACCGTGGCACCCAAACCTGCACTCGAGGTGAGGCTGCCCCAGTGCAGAGCAGAGCAGGACAATCCCCTCCCTTGCCCGGCTGGCGATGCTGTGCCTGATGCCCCCCAGGACAGGGCACTGCTGACTCATGTTCACCTTCCCATCGACCAGGATCCCCAGGTCCCTTTCCGTGGCGCTGATTTCCAGCATCTCGTTCCCCAGTCTGTCCATACACCCAGGGTTGCCCCGTCCCAGGTGCAGAATCCGGCAGTTTCCCTTAAACTTAACAGGGTTGGTGATTGCCCAGCCCTCCAATTTGTTCAGTAGCAGCTTACCGACTTCCCTCAATTAGAAAACCTAACTGACTATACATATGTGTGGAGATTGATGTGCACGCTGGCGGAAAAAAACCATAAGTGGCTGGGCCAGTGGCAGGGCCAGGGGCTGCAGCCTCACCCGGCTCCCAGCCCCGTGTCGCCGAGGGCC
>VWZT01014151.1:406153-440943 GCA_013397055.1 Pachycephala philippinensis
CGGCGCGGGACGCTGTTGTTGTCGGCCGCCGCCGCCGCGCTCTGCCCGCGCTCTGCGAATGGCCGGGTGCCGCCGCCGCCGCCGCTTCCAAGTTTCTTCTTGAGAGTGTTAAAAGGAAAGAGAGAGGGAATTAGAAAGAAAAAAAGAGTAGAGCTGCTTGTGCTGCCGCTCCGGAGAGGAGGTTAAAGTCGGCTCGGCGGTGAGGAGGCTTCCCAGGGCGCAGCTGAAGTGATTCAGGAGATTAATGTACAAGTGGGCGACAAAAGGTAAAGCCTTAAAGATGGATCGCTTGTGTGAGATTGAATGGGAGCTTTCGCGGAAAGGTTTATGACTTGTTTTAAAGCGTCACTTTTGAATGTCTTACGGATGTTTTTCGACTTCAAAATGCTGTAAGTCTCTTACCCAAGAGTAAATAGGTAGAATAATTGGCCAGATTTTAGCGTTCACATTAAAGGCAAGAAAGTAAATGTTACTCTTCAGTACCTTATTTGCCCCAAGTGCCTCGTGTTCTCATTCAGCAACAGTTGATTTGACCGCGGTTATTTCTTAGTGCGACCCATCTAAAGCAAAGCTTTAAGAAAATCAGTAATTCTACTGAGTTAAAATAATTCAACCAGCCGATCTTCCTTGTGCAAAAATTGTGTTTCTGTAGATGTATGCTTTTGAGTTTGCAGACCTGTTGCTTTGTACTTTCACCCTAGAAAATGTTCTCATTAAAATACTACATACTCAACTGTACTGATAGCTCTCTTTTCAGATTATAAACTTAAGTAGGTGAGAACGGGATTTGCATTTTTTGTAATTATATTTAGCCTTTCAGACTTTGCTGAGCTTTTCAGGTAGATTTTTTTTTAGATGCATCAGCTAATTTGAAATTCATTACAGATAGTAAAAATAATGCATGGTTATGACCTGCTAGTTTCATCTGGTGCTGCCCAAGTCCCAGGGAAATGTGACTGACTATTCAAGGGATTAAATAAATGAATTTCATGTGAGAGTCAGTTGCGTGGAAAAAGTCCCGACAGCCTTCTTTGACGCAGATCTGTATACTTGTTGAAGTAACAGTTCAATGGTTTCATCTTTTGGCTGAATTAAGTGAAATACATAAATGTAAAAACCAACCACCCTTCCCTACGTCTAGTACTTTCTACCAACAACAAGAGCAAAGATTTTAGAACGTATTGTTTTTATGTATTATTCCTGACTCAAAACGCTACAGGAATGTGGAGTAATACTGTTTACTAGGTGACTGCATTTGTGAGATCAAAGGAGTAAACAATATCCTCCCAAAGTCTGTAATGAACGAAGCACGTGACTTTGAGGGAACTTTCTTCTAATACACTTAGTTTTTATCAGTTAAAATAGGAAACAAAAGATGGTCTAGATGAAAATGGTGTAACTACTCAATGTTAAGCTAAGTTCTGGGCGGCTTTGTGGTGTGGGTTTGGGGTTTTTCCCCTTTTTTTTTTTCTGGTAATCTAGAGTATTCATCTTTTAAAAAATCTTTCTTCAGATGTACGCATCTTTAGTAGACCAACAGAACTACTGTAATTACTTCAAGATCAAATTTATTTCAAAAAAGGTTTAGTAAAACAAATTCAACATTTGACTAGTGCTCAGTAGTTTAAGCGCTGTGTGCAATTGATCCAAGCTTGTTCCTACTTGATCCAACTAGTTTTAACTAGTTTGTACCACTAGACTGATTTTAGTAAGACTACTTAACTTGTTATGTGGTATTTTTCAGTTGATTGTGGTGTCTTAAAGCATTCTCATTCCTGTGGATTCTTTCAGTAGCTTTCTAATTGCAGACAAGTTAATTTTAGTGGCTTCTGAAGTCATGTGCAGAAACTGGCTACCTTCTTCCTCTCCCTCCTAAGATGTGCTGCATAAAGGCCCCAGTTGGTCTTGACTGTGGGAAGAACATTAAAGTGACTTAGAAACACTCATGAAGTGCTCGTGAAGCCTGTAGTGTCAGAGTAGTACCTGAAGTTGTTACAGCAGTTAATTCCAGTCTCCTTTTCTAAAGTCCTTTGAGTCAGGTGTAGAAATAAAAATTCAGTGAAGTTCCTAATAGAGTGTGCTCTCAGTGGAACCTCCTGTGGTTGATAAATATTTCAAGAAGCTGAAAGTTAGTGATACATTTTAAATGCACTGCTAAGCTGAGATACTTCATGGTCCTTTGCATACACATTTGCATTATTCATTTGTGTTGTGCAGGTAGATAATGGGCCAAATCTATCTTTGGTATTACTCCACTGATTTCTGAGTAACTGAGCTAATTCAACCATATGTGTACATCTTGCATTTTGGAAGTCCAAGGCAAAGCTGGAATTACTTCGGTGATTTTATTATACTGGTAAGAGGTGTTTGTATACCAACTATTAATCTTCGGTAGCTTAGGCATTTCTTCATTAAGATAATTGTAAGCAGAAGGTATAATTTAATTTTTCATCTTTTTCTGAAAAAAACCCTATGCTTAGTGTTTTATTTGCTGTTTCTGAAGTGACTGAGAGATATGATAAACCAGCTTTCTGTCATTGGTAAAAATTCATCCTAATAACCTACTAACGTAGAAGTTCTTGGCACACTTCTTTGTACCATGATACACTCTCTCTGCATATTTTAAGCAGCCTTCCTTCCATGCCTGGGTCCATGCTACTGATGTGCTCCATTTATGTGTATGCAAACTGCACATATATCTGGATTTTAAATAACTAGGTACTTGCTTTAACTTACAGTGAGAGGCAGAGGTAACAGAAAATGGAAAGCCTTGATCTATCAGGATGCACTAGATTTAAAATGCTGACACTGAGCAGGTCATAGAGATGGCAGAGTATATAATGCATTTGATGGAAGCTACTATCCCTACATTGAAATCTGTATATGAAAGAGGTTATTGTTTGTGGGGGAGCTTTCTTTCTTTCTTTCTTTCGATAATGATGTCGTAGAAATTTTCATGACAAATTTAACTATTTAATTTTAAGATCCAGAGAGATCCTTTCAGAAGACCCTTAGCATGGGGTTCATGCTATTATGAATGCTTTCTGCCAGAGATCAAGGCCTTTATATGGCATTCTCAGAATGCTCATTCCAGTAATTGGCTTTTGAAAAAAGCTGACCTGAAAATTAAAGCAGGAACTTTGTCCTCCCAGCTGTGAACAGATGAAAAACACCTCTGTCAGTGTTGAGTGCTACAAAAATGTACAGTTTTAGGGATCTGGAAGAAAAAGTAGGTGGAAACACAACTGCATGTCAGTCAGTTGAAGCAGGGCTCTACTTAGTACACCCTGTGTCTAACATTTTCTAATGACAGTGTGCGTAGCCAAGTTATTCAGCAAAAGTCCTTTGTTTTATCACAGCACAGTGGAGCAAATCAGAACTTGGGAGTCAATAAGAAAAACACCCGTACCTTTAGGATGTTGCCAAGGAATTATCACCGTTGTATGTAATTCCTGTTAAGACCAGTTCTAAAAGTTTTATTCTCTGTGGAATGAAACATGTTGAAGCCAAATAA
Source organism: Pachycephala philippinensis (assembly GCA_013397055.1). Classification (NCBI taxonomy): domain Eukaryota; kingdom Metazoa; phylum Chordata; class Aves; order Passeriformes; genus Pachycephala; species Pachycephala philippinensis. The sequence goes on from VWZT01014151.1 coordinate 409,668, forward strand.
CTTTCGCGCCTTTAGCAGTTGTCAGAGAAGCTCAGAATTGGGACACCTCTCTCTTTTGCGCTAAGGAAGTCTGTAGAAGTTTATTGAGACTGCAATAAGCATTTATTGACATTTTCTTCAAAAACTATAGGATGAAAAATACTATCTTTTTGAACTGTTGAGCAATTACATTAAATTGTTTGGTGATCAGCAGACACTCAGACAGATGACCTCACGTTTTTGCTTTTTTTTTCTAGTTCTCGCATCAGTTTTCCTGGTAGTGATGAATAATGATTTATTTTTTTTAAAGAAAACTTCAGTTGTTCTAAATAGTATTACGACTGAGCGGGTGTGAACCATGTGTTTTAAGATATTTTGATTGTGTAATAAATAAATTAATACTGATTATTGTCATTCTCTTAGCTTTGTTCAAGTGTTGTGTAAGGATATGGACGTGTGGAGTGGTACCAAGCAGTCAGTTTGGAAACTGAGGGCAGAAGATGCCTTTGCTTTCCAGTACATACAGGTTCTTGTTCCGGCATATGCTCAGGGCTATTTCACCTGGATCATGTGCTCATTCCTTGTGATCTTTGCATGCACAATGGCTCGAAGATGTTGGTTACCGTGGTGGGAGAAGGGCAGGGTGCTTGTCCAGCCTACTGGATGGCCCAGCAGACTATGTATAAGTAACAGCATCTCTTCTACAGCCTTGGTTGTGCAGTTGCTCATTTCTATTGCGTTGGAAATAGAAAGTTGGAATCTGTAGTTAATCTGAAGTCTGATAAATTTGTGTTGGCTTTTCTGGGTTTCCAACTCTTTCAGCATTTCTTAACTGACAGTCCATGAACGTGCAAAAGGTACGTGCCAAAACCTGATACAAATCTCTTGCGTAGAGAATTAAAATGACTGCATCATGAATAATATCAGAGAGATGTTGTTGACTAAAATGTAGAAAAAAATGTAACAGTGAAGTGGTAGTATTACACACTTGTTGTTTTTCTGTTAATTTAATGGCCATCTTCAGAAGGATCAGTATTTTATTGCTGAGCCCAGTCTAGCATGAGCCTTCTAATCGTGCTTTTATCTTTTAGAGTGTTGAAACTGTTAGCTGTCACAAGATGGCCTTTAAGCAATGGAAAAGTCAGCTTGTTGCTGGAAACTAACTTAGAAAACCTAAAACATTCTTCTAATGCAAGAGATGGTTAATTTTCAATAAATAAAGACAAAGAATTAAAATAGAAGGATAGCAGAGATTTTTAAACAAACAAACAACACCCTCCAAACCCCAATAAACAGTTTTGCAATTTTTTTTTTTTTCCACCCCCCTTAAGGTTACAGTGCTACATGTCTGCTGTGCCCTGATTTCAGGTTAGATTTCTTTTGGCTCCACAGTTGACTGTCTCAATTGGTTTTTTTTGTGATAAAAATTGAATAGTCAAATTTCAAATTGAGAGTCAAGCGTGGAAATGTCTCCATAACAGCTTTCTGCGAGGAGCGCGTTCTCATCTTTGTCCTTGGTCTGTGCTCCTTTTCTCCATTTCAGTCTGCACAGTGGCTCTGTTGTTTTTCATTGTCTGTCTTTCTGTGGCATTCAAAGCCATTACGTGTTCACAGCCCTATGCTGCTAGGCTATGACTCTTTTTAAATAATTCCCACCTAACTGATACTCAGTCACGTGGGTAAAGTCCTGCAAAAAAGCTCCTATCAGCCCCGTCCCTGCCATTAGCTGGGGAGAGAGATGCTCTTCAGTTCTCACGTGAAATTCCGAGCCATTAGGGAGGGAAGTTTGTGGCTGCTGAGTCAGAGGAAATATTTTTAGTGATTTGTCTGTAGTATTTTTTTTTTTCCTAATAAAATCAATGATATTCAGTCAAAACCAGAAGTACTCAGATGGTTTAAAATGAGGTATCAAGATCTGCTGAAATTAGGGGAACTTGGCTTACTTTTTAGGAGGTAAGTCTCTGCTGGGTTGCCGTATGATACCCTTGAAGTTGTGGAAGACTTGCCTGGGCTGACAGAATCCGTATGTTTTGTTGTGCTCTTGCTGAAACTGTTCCATGACTGCTTTAAGTAACTTCAGCCATAGTAAACTACACCACATCTTGGCATATCCTGTGGAGGAGGTGAAATGTCACCAGCTTTATCTGTGTAAATTGTATTTGAAAGCATGAACTCAGAAGGATATAATCAAAAGAAGAAAGAAAGAAAATAATATATAAACTGCGAAAGCCCTTGGGCTTTCCTAAATAATTTTACAGCATCCTCACCGTATTTGTTCCCTTCTAAACAGTCATAAGGTTAGGCATTGCACTGGAAGGGTGTGTGCTTGACATTCATAAAGTTTCAAACACTGATGTATTTTGGGTTTAATTTTAACCAAGCACAGATGCCTAAAAAGTCATTTCCAGTAAATGATTTGCTGGTGCTAGGATCGGATGAATAGCTTGCGTTCCCTAATCTGTTAATTGAACAAACATATAGAAAGGAACTTAAAGCAATTTTATTTTAGTATAATTGTTCCTGTATGAGATTAATGCTACATGTGAGTATTGAGTAACCCCACCGTTAATCATATTTCCTTCTTCATAATTTTTGTTCTGCCTCAGTTCACTGTAAGCCTATATGCTCCTGTCCAGCAATGATTTGTAATTTTCATCACAAATAACAGAGACTGTATTCAGACCAAAATATGAAAGGTATTGCAATTGCATTTACGGAGGTGGGGAATTTTCCTTCAGCAATAGCATAATGGATTGTATAGATCTCTGTCACTTTTGTCATAGGAGTTAGGCTTTAGATATATCTTGCATCCACTTTTGAGGCGGTCAGGTTATACCTCCATTCTCTCATTACTACACTCCTAATGTGCTGGCAATCCATGGTTTTGGTTTGGTTTTGTTTGGTTTTTTGGGTGTATTGTTGTTGTTGTTTTTTGGTGGGTTTTTTGTCTGTTTGTTTTTATGACCATTTCTTTAATTTTGTTTCATAGATGAAATAATTACTTTGTTCTCTTTCCCACTGTAATGTTGTCATTGCTCTGGGTACCCTGTGTACTTTGTTTCTAGTAAATATTTACCACCAAAAAAAAAGTTACTTAACTATTTTTTTAGTGTACCTATAAGTGGAGTTTTTTAAGTGCCATTGCCCCTCTTAAATAAGCTTCTGCAGTTGTTTTAAAGCCCATGTACATACACATACAGTGCTGAATTACATAAACAATGGTATCAAAATTAGCCATGTCCAAATTAGCTCTGCATTTAAATAGGAACTTTATCTGGAATATGCATCTATATACTCTCTCAGTGCTCTTTGCTCAAGTTGCCTGTCTTTGGAGAGTGGTGTTTCACACAACATGATTCCTATCAAACTGTTATTTTCACAATACCTTTTACTTTGAAATCTATTATTTTCACTGTGTTTAATAGTAGTTTAAAGTGTATTTTTAAATTAGTATTAAATATCATAATGAACCTGTGCAGCACATCATAAATAAGTTATCTCTAATATCATAGGAGCTGTCTGGCTTATACTGTGAATTTTGTACAATGAGAATTTGCTGTAAATCAGACACATGCTCCTTGATTGAGTTGATGGAGTAGGCCAAAACTTCATTTGCTCGGTAGCCGTAGTTCTGTGCTGAAGAGCTAACAACAATAGGTCACAGCTTCAGAGGGCCAGGTAAGGGGAAGGGGGAAACAACAAATAAAGTCTTAAAAGGTGCTGGTGATATTTTTCATTTGGACATCTAGCTGACATATGGGTCCTTCCAACTAAAGAAAAGAGGCTGTTTTTATTTTAACAGAGCAATAAAAATGTATAGACAGTTTCAAGGAAAGATGGAATCAGAAGGGTTTATAGATCCATCACATGTTGAATGAGACCCAGAGCACCTTTGCAATGTCCCTGTAGGCATCTCAGGACTGGGTTACACTCAGATGGAATGGGCAAAATTCCTCTTTTTCCTGTGGACTATGACAATATGCTATGTACTGGATTACCTGAAAACATTCCTGAAAAGTTACAGGATTTCCTTTAATGGATAAGCTCCTGTGATAACAGCTTCTTGACACTTGTATCTTTAGGCTGTCTTCTTTAGCCGATCATGACAGGATATTTTTTTTTTTTTTAAATGTTGTCAGTTTATTCATGTGTTGGTGATGACTTGCACACAGACACAATAGCATTGCTTCAGTGCATTACACATGTGAATTTATCTCTTTGCAGAAAACGTTACCTCAACTAATATTCTGGAAACACCAGGAGTCTACTTCAAGTATGAGAAACTGTATTTATAGCCTTGCCATCTGGAAAGACACAAGGCACCTCAGCCTTGTGAATGTGCTTGGTGATGTTTGAGGAAAAATAGAGGAAATAAATTTAGCTGTGGCTCCTTTGTCATCCATGTTCCTGCACTGCTAACATGAAGACAGAAGTGGAGGTGTTTTATAGGATAAGATGCTTACTATTTTAAATAGTAGCAAAATTCCACATACTTTGGAGTGTAAGCCTTTGCTATGATATGTAGACAAGTAAGTTACAAAGCAGCTGCCTGTCACTTGCAAGTGTTCACAAGTGGAGGACAGCCCCTTACAGTGCAGCTTGAGGCCGTTTCTGTTACTACCTGGATGATCAGGTTCCAGGCCAGTAGGCTGGCACCATCTGAGCTGAAAAATCATGACATCCCTGGCCTGAGTTTGCACTTCTGTGCTTTTCTGGAGAGTAAAATCCAGAAGCAGCTTGACAAGTTTGGTTAGTGTGCTAAGCAGCCAGCGTTTCTGGGAGCCAGGTGATGTTAAAATCAGATTGGGGTTGTTGAAGTGTTCATGTGCTTGAAAGCGTTTCCATGGTTGATCTCAGATGGTTGAGGAAATATCGGGAAGTTGGGAGGGTGTCTGCTCTGTCAGGCTGCAGGATGGCCTTGCTTCCATTGGGTCTGCTGGCTCTGAGAGGTGTCTCCTGTGGTTTACACAACTTTCAGAGAGGGAATTTTCTTTGTCATTACTTTTTCTTTGCTTTTTTCCCCCAGGAATAATTGGTGCATTGGGAGTAAACAAGTACAGCAGTGATTCCAGCAGCGCTGCACCACTTTCTTCTCCCAAACTTTTGCTGTGTTCACTCCCGCCGTTCTGTACTGATGTGTTATGTATGGGTCTTGGTGTGTTTTTGAAGAGTTCTCTAAGTTAGGGGTGTAATTTTCTTGTGTGATATTGTGTATTGAACCATTTGTTATGTTTTTCATTAGGAATTGTGTGTCTGGAAAGATAATGAAATTCTGAGTTCTTTTTGAGTTATTGGAATGATTAGAAATTGCATATATGGCTGTGGTAAATGCAGTATTAGATATAAGTGGACTCATTTGCTCCTAATCAGGAATGCATGTACAAATAGCACCTGCATCCATCTGAATAAGGCTTTATTTTGTCTATATATGCATGAAGATGAAAGTGGGTTTTGCATATTTCTGATTTGGTTTTTCCAAACAAAATGGGCTTTATTTGCTAGTTTGTTTATTTTAAAATTTCAGATATTACTGAATCCTACTATTAGTTAGTGCCCTCCTATCAGTCACTGTTTTGCATACTTAAAATCTAGGACATTATTTGACTGTCAGTATCTCTTTACGCTGCTTCCTTTTGTAGTGTGTTCGGGGGCTACTGCATGGCTTCAACTCAGAAAGTCTGGTAGCAATAATCTCAACTGTTTTCCTGTCCTTATTTTCAGTTCTTTGGCATCTGTGTTATAATGCCTTAAAATGAAAATAAGCTTGGATAAATGAAAAGGCAGTGTCCGGACACTTGTTTCTGGAAATAACTTCCTTGGGTTAGTAAGTTGTACAATAGAGGTGGCTGGGGCACAGCTGCAGGGTAAGCAGATAAAGAAACTGCCTGGTTGGCTGTAACCTCCAGATAGACTCTGGATATCTGTTTAGACAAACTCTAAAAGGCCTTATGATTAAGCTTTTCATTGTGCCAGGGCCTCCTAATGTTATCTTTTAACATTTTTAAGACAGGAAAGAGAGAGAACCTAAGTTTCAGTTAGTGCTGGCTCTTGTAAAACAGCTGTCCATAAAATCAGTGAAATTCCTATTGGGACATATGTACATTCTCCAAACTCTTACACAATCTGCTTGTGTAGGTTTCTCTCTTTTCTTCCTTTAAACTTTTATTTTTTAATATTCATGTAATGCTTTAAAAGAATAATTAGCCATTTTGTTATTGGAAGGGAGAAACCAGACACAGATTTGAGACAGTCAGCATTGGGGCTTGGCTTGTTATGATTGATTTTTCTGAATGACAAAGTAGGTTTATTAAAAAAACTGAAACACACTCTTCCATCTAAAAATCAGTATATTTGAAAAGGAATTTGGAAAAAAATGAAATACAAGTACTGTGAAGGGATTGAAAGTGTTTCTGGGAATGGGAGCCCAGTCATTACTGTTTGACAGCACTGTCCTTATTGTTTCCGAATATCTTTGTGTCATGACATAATTTTTTTATATAAAGGAATTAATGTTCATTGTGATTTTTGTCATTCACCTCATACTGATTTTAGTTGAAGTTTTGAAGCATGCACCAGTAAGGCACAATATAACTTTGAAAAGCGGTATTTAAAAAAAAAAATCAGTTCGAAAAGGAATTTTAAAAAAAATCAGTTTAAAAACAAAATCAGTTTGGCTCAGTTTACCAAAACATGAGCAGGATTCAAAAACAGCTTGTTGGCTGAGCTCAACAGCAGGAGAAGCTGTAGTCGATCAGTTCTGCCCTCTTCAGCAGGTGTAATACCATTTGATGGAAATTGCAATACATGGTTTCAGGGGACATGTGGATAATGTGTCCAGATGATAGCAACATCAACAAAGTATAGAAAAAAACATGGGCAGATGTTTGGCTTATTCTGTCTACATGGTTACATGTACTTAAATTGACTGTAATGGAGTTTATCTACTGTCGTGTTGTGGTTTGCTCTCTTACAAAGAAGGATTTTATGGCAGGCTGCTAATCTTGCAAAACAGTTCACCTGTTGCAGCAGCCGTATTTTGCAGCCTTAGCTGCAGGATTTTTTACCTTTTCTTCAACCTTTTTTTTTTTTCCCCTACTCTTTCTTTCCAAACATATTGAAGTGCTAGGTTTGGCTACAGTGGGATGAATTGCTTTATGGTTTTGACGTACAGCAGGGTATTCTTGCAGTGAGACTGGATACTTCAGACCTTCACAGACAGAAGAAGACAAATTGCATGCTTTTCAAATGTCACCCTTAGGAAAAAAAGAAGCCTCTAGGTTTATCTAACTGAATAACTTTTACTTTTGATTTTTGTTTTCTGCTGTGTGTGCCAGTAGTTAATCCTGAAATTACTGAAATAAAATGTTGACTAAACTTGATCTATGGAATACTAAAATATATCAATAATTACTAAAAATATTTAGATGGATAATTAACTTATGAGTCATTGTTCTTCAGATCCATTTACGTATAATTAAAAGTGGTGGTGTATCCAGCTATTCTGTAATCAGGAGATCCTGTTGGCATGGGTAGAGCATCCTATGTCTATTATCTGCTCCTGTCTCTTTTCATTCCCACTACTAGAACTCCTTAAAATTCTAGATCAACACAGCTTGCAAATTTAAATTCAGTGCTTTGTAAGATTAATTCAAAAATGTATCAAACTATAATTTTGAAGCTGATGTGAGCATTTAAAGAAAAGGGGGTTTATCTCCTATTCATTTAATGCAGCATGAAATTAACATCTGAATCAAACAGCAAAATTTTAGTAAATAAGATGCAGCATTTATTATGAGGCCTCATTATTCCATATGCATAGTAATATTTTCAAAGTGTAATTTTTTCTTTTTCCTAAGCTGCTCAAAATGTTTCCCCCTGTTTTTCAACAAGGCATTGTGTGTTGGTGTTTGTAATTAGATCATTTGCGTACAGTCATTGTCATTAGAAAGTTAGCAGTTTTTAGTTGTTACAGTTGTCTGAGTTATCCTAAGCTTTCTCATTTAGAAATATTTGAAATTATAATTTAGGTCACATAGTTTTTATGCTAACCATTATTTTCAGTGTTATTTCTCACATGACTGCTTCTCAAGCTTAAGCTTGTTTCACTGTAAATAATTTTGTAGTCTCCATTCTAGTGGGATTCTAACTGTATTTTTTTTAGGGAACACTGAATTGTGAGTTATTTAGGTGAAGTACTGCATCCAGAGCCATGTGTACTCAGTTGCCATGGAGACACCTGTCATCCTGTCTTCCTAAGAAAGTGATAGTCCAGCCTGGCACCAAACATGCCCAAAGCAGTGGTGTGCAGAAAATTTGCTAGCAGGTATAAAACCTGTGGCACTGGGTTGAGAGATGCGTTCTGTAAACTCAGGAAAGGAAAGTAAAATCGTAAAAAATCCCAAACCCGTCCACTTTGGCTTACCTCCAGGAGGTTATGCTCCCCTCTGTCCAGTCCTAACAATAATCAAGTTGCCAAACAGCATAAGGCAATTAGGATTGTCCAGAGACTGTGTACCCTATGCAAGTACTGGATCTGAAAGGGCTCCCTGCACCTCTCCTGGATCAAACATGAGCTGGAAGAACAAAAGGTAGAAACTGTTTGCAGTGTTTGTGAAGCTGTTTAAAGGGAAGGAAGCTGATTTATAAGGGTTTAATTTTCAGTCCTCCTCTTTAAGTGGTATTACACTGTTGGAGGAGTTTGCTCTTCCAAAAAAAGACATGAAAAGTGGTTAGAGACACTTTATATTCCGATGATGCTGTCAAAGACATCCCAAACATTGTTGCAAGGTCTCTGCCCGCTTTTCATTAATGCATTCAAGGGAGGGTATGCTGTATTTCTCTCTCTCTGTTTCTCTCTTTCTGGCTTTTCTCTGCAGTGGATATGAGCCAGAGAAATGTCTTTCCTGGTCAATGCAGTCTCTTGTTTGAGGAAATGAAGTAGAGTGCATCCCATTAAATTATTTCTTTCATTCTAATTTCAGTGACTTTGCTTTTGGAAAGGATACACACTTTGCCAGCCATGTAATAAGAAAAACCAGTCTGTACTAAATAGAAATCAAGCTTTAGGAATGGGAAAGTAACACAATAATAAGAAAGCTTCGGTACAGGTGAAATTTGGCTTAAAAATCCTGACTTTGGTACACTAAATATGTACTCTTCCTTTTTTAAGCCAGAGAGGATCTTACTCTATGAATTTTCAGCTCTTGCTAAATCAGTTTGATGTCACATTTTGCTTGTCATATGATTGGATAATGTAAAATACACAAGGAATAGACAACAGAACAAGCCCAGAAAGTTAAGTAGCTTTTCTTGTATTCTTGCAGTTTAGCATTGCAAATGTTTCTGGTATTTGTGTATTCCAGTCTGGTGAGACTCTCTCAAAAGGGTCTGAATGCAAGGAGCCAGACTTACTCAGCAAACAGGCTTCTCAGGACTATATCCAGTGCAGCTCTCAGAGTAGGGAAAGTTAGTGTTTTGCATGGCACAGGCTATTGTTTAAATTACAGTGTGTGAGCTGAGAGGAATGAACTTTACAAGGTAAGACAAGCTGGACCAACTGTGATCAATTCAGAAAATAAAATAATATTCTCCCGTATTGATATAATTGGAGATCCTATCCATTCCTAGCCCTCAAGCACACTAGGAAGAAGTTACACCTCTCACACTGGTCAGATGGAGAAAAATTCTAGAAAATCTGCCTTTTACTGCGGAAGTGTTCTTAGAGGGAGAGTAATTTTGATGGCACAAAAAAAGTTATCTAGTATAGTGTTCCTGACAACTGTCTGGTCAAATTTTTCTGCTTCTGGGATGACGTGGTTGCCTCGGTAACCTTGATAAGGTTAGTTTCAGACAGGGTTCTGCCCAGTAAGTCCATGCACCAGTACACACTGGGAGCAACCCAGCTGACAAACAGCTTTGTCAAAAAGGTCCCGAGGCATCCTAGTGGACACCAAGTTGAACATGAGCCAGAAATGTGCCTTTGTGGCAAAGAAGGCAGCCAGTGTCCTTTGCTGCCTTAGGACGAGGAGTATTGCCAGCAGGTCAAGGATGGTGATCTTTCTCCCCTGCTCAGCACTGGTAAGGCCACACCTCAAGCACTGGGTCCAGTTCTGGGCTTCTTAGTTCCAGACAGATATGGACGTATTGGAGGGTGTCCATTGAAGAGCTGCTAAGATGATTGAAGGGGCTGGAACATTTCTCCTTTGAGGAAAGGCTGAGAGCTGAGACTGTTCAGCCTGGGGTAAAGAAGGCTTGCGGGGGAAATCATCAATATGTACAAACACCTGAACAGAGGGTGCAAAGAAGAGGAAGTCATATTCTTTTCAGTGGTGTCCAAGGACAGGACCAGAGGCAGTGAACACAAACTGGAACATGGAAGGTGCTGTATGAACACTGGGAGACACACCGTTACTGGGAGAGTGACTGAACACTGCAACAGGTTGCCCAGAGAGGTTGTAGGTTCTTCTTCCTTAGAAATATTCAGAAGCTGGCGTGGTCCTGGACAACTTGCTCAGGGTGGCCCTCTGTGAGTTGGTCAAGGCCTCCAGAGGCCCCTGCCCACCTCCACTCTTCTGTGATCCTGTAAAGATGCCTGCCACGCACGGTTAGGGCGTGTGTCTAGTGCTGATGCGTGACATCCTGGTTTGTGAGCAGGTTGGGGATTGGAAACAGACAGAGTAATCTTGCATCTTAGTTACGTTGTGTAAGCAGAAATTGCAATTCCAGAGTCTCATTATTTCAGGCTAGTGAAGATCATTCAGAAGTGTCACATCGCATCTCATTTCTGTCTTTGAGACATTTGGCTGTGCAAATCATATGGCTTTGACAAATAATCCCAACACATGCACAGTTCTGAGATGCTGAAAAATCCAGCTAAAACTTTGGTACCATGGGTTTAGTATTTCTGATTTATGAAGTAAAAACAAGGTCCCCTTGTGCTGCTTCAGTTCATGGCTAGTCCATATCTCTACTTCCCCTCAGCCATGGAATGGCCAGAAATCCATCTACTGTACAGTCAATTGGCTCTTGGAGGGTGGGAGAGCCAAATGCTTTCTGGCCATCGCAGATCTGTTCCCACTTACCAGCAAAACTGGGCACTCCGTCCACCCTGTCACATGGGCTTGAACCACAGCAACTCTCACCAGACATGAAGGGAGATTTTCAGGCTGCATGGTGCTGCTGGGGCCCTCAGTCCCACCCAGGCTCTGCAGTCAGCTTCACTCTTGTCCCTGGTTTCTCAGAATGCCTTGTCCAGGGAGGTGAGACAGAGCTTTGCTGGAGGGGTGATTCTCATTCTCTCCCTCCCTGACCAGTTTGGAATGACTTTCCTGTCGCTGCCATGGAAACGGTGCCTGGAGTCACAGAAGAGGAAATATGTGTGGTGTTCAGCGGCTGCCAGGTGTGGGGAGGAGAGAGCCCTCATTTTACCCAGTCCAAGTTCCCACTGGGGGAAGAGATGTCAGCTTTAAGATGGGGGGCAGGGGGAAGAACAGTATGGCTCTAAACCACAATTCAAAAACCATGTCTGGAAATTAGTTTGAATTCCCCCTCTTCTATTAAATTCACTTAAAACACTGAGTTTAAAATTCTGCAAGCATGGCTTGTTTTCATTTACTTTGCCTTTCCTTTTCAGTACTGTGACACCGTGAACTTTTTTTTTTCTTCTGAAAAAGGAGCTACAGCTCCTCCCTGCTTGTTCTGCATTTGGGATCAGGTGCTTCAGTAATATGCATTGTATGAGACAGGTCTTGGACCTGTTATCAACACTGCTAGAAGGTTCCTAGCAGGAACCCAGTTCCACAGGGATAGATGTGGTTTTGATGGCTGTGTTTTGCTGTAATAAAGACTTGAATTTCAGATGACTTTCACAATACTGTCAATGAAATATTCTGATTGAAGTAATGCAACAAATTGATTCATTCATTATTTCTACTCACTCTGTCTTCCCTCTTTTTTCTTTCCGCTGAATCAATGAAAGTAACAATGATTCCTATGGCTCTCTTATTTTGTAATTGTATCATAGCAGTAATTTTGATATTTCTTCTGTAAGGAACATCCCTGTAGAGGTGCTTCTCTCCGTTTTAGTCTGCTGACAGTTTCCTCAATATCATTTTGGTGGCAGCTGAGTAGTCTTTGAACTGAAATCTGTGCTGTAATTGTGGAAGCAGCACAATTGTCTTAGTGAGGCATGGTAATTCTGGAGTGCAGCAAGTGTTGCTTGTGTGTTTGATCTCCCAGAGGCATAACCACAAATCCAGTATATTTAATTATTCTGTTCTATTCAGTGAACTACTACTACACTACTACAATGAGTAGTACAAATCTGGAATCTTTCTGTTTGATTGTTTGAGAACTCAATACCAAAAATCTATTTAGTGTTTTATTGAAAGAATAGCCTGGATTCCAAATCTCGATGTTTTATGGATGAAAATCTGTTTTTCTGTAGAAAAACATGGTACACTATGTTTTCTGGTATCTGTTTGGTGGCAATAAATGTATGTTTCACTAGTAAGAATAGCCATTGTTGGTCGGATGAGCTGTCTTCACTGATGACCTCAAGTATATGCTGAGAAAAGAGTAAGAACAGGGACATAATATGGAATACTGTCTTGTACTCAAAAGCCACCCATTTTCAGGTTTCCATGACCCAGTGAAGTTATGATGTACTTAGCAACCATCAAAAGCATTCCTGTTACATAAAGAATCCTCTTTTTCATCTGTTTGCAAGTCAGTAGAGTGCTTCTGGGTCAAAATCAGAGCTACTGAGAGAAATCTCATGGTGTCTGCCATGGACCTAGATGAGGAAGAAGAGGTGTATCAAGCCTTCACTGCCAAGAGGCCTCAGGCTCTGGTTCTCAAAAGGGAATTCAACCATTCTGGTACTGGGAAAACAGCATGGTGGTGCATAACAATCTGGGATATTTCCTGGGTGCGTTGAGGACAGCTTCTTCATGTGGTCGTGGATGGGCTGACTAGGAACAGTGCACTCCTGGAAGGAATGTTTACTAATAAAGACCTCTTGGAAGATAAAAATGTCAGCAGCAGCTGCAGAGACTGTAAGAGTATAATGATCAAGGACTTGAGGAGCACAGGTGATCAAATAAAGACCTGGACTTCAGAAAAGCAGGTTTCAACTCAGTCAGGGAACTTCTAGGAGGGATCCAAGGGGAGCCTGTCTTGGAGAGCAAAGAAGCTCAGGAATGTTGGGAGATATCCCAGTGCATCTGCTTCTCGAAGTACAAAAGAGCAGTCTATCCCCCTAAGCAGGAAAAGGAGCAGACATAAAAAGAAATCAGTTGGAAAGGCACCAAGCTACTAAGAGAGCTCAAATGAGAGAAGGATCACAAGAGCAGTGCAAAAGGGGACAAACTTCCAAAGAGGAATATAGAGATACTGCTTCAGTGTGCAGAGTTGCAATTAGGAAGGCAAAAGCTCAGCTGGAACTCAAAGTAGCAAGAGATAATAAGAGTAACATAAGAGTTTCTGCAAGTATGTTAGCAAGTAGAAGTACAAGAAAGATGTAGCTGTGCTGCTGATTAGGGCCAGCAAGTTCATCAAAAATGGCACAGGAAAGGCTGAGGCCCTCAGCCTCTTTTCATAGGTAATGTCAGGGCCCAAAACTCCATGTCAAGAGCAACAACAAAGCAAATGGCAAGCCACTGATAGTACGGAAGGGTCAAGTGTTGTTGCCCTTCAGCCCTACTGTCCTGCATAACTATTGCTGTCTAACTTTGTTACTGTGTTGTTCATTCCTTGTTTCAAGTCATTTTATATGTATTAAACAGTGTGGAACATGGAACCAGAGTTTCACTGGTGGACACCTTCAGCTGGGAGAATTTACCATTTATTTCTTGATTTGACCTCCTATTTAAGAAAGAACTTATCCGGGCAGAAACCTTCTAGATAACTTGGTCATGTTTAAGTTAGAGGCCACGAATTCTGTTCTGTATTACAGGTTCTGATAATTTGCCCAATAAGACTATCTGGCTTGCTGCTCTGTAGTCTTCTAGGTCTCCCTGAAACTGGCATTGCATTCAATGTCTTAGAGTTTTCAGGTACTACATCTGTTTTAAGCTATGTATGTCTTAGTTTGTCAGAACTATTGAGAAAATACCATCTGGTCTTCGCTTTGCTACAGGTTGTTTTGTCAGTTTGTTTCATGATCTATTCACTTCAGTTTCAGGCAGATCCTCTGATAAGACTCCCCCAGTGATTTCTTAGCATGAGAATTCCCCATAAAATAGTAAAAATTTTCATGAGGAATTCATTTGGCTTCTTTCCAACAAACTTTTTTATATCCTGATCACCCAGTGGTTTTACAGACTCTCCAGGCAGATTCTTGCTCCTGAAACATTTGTAGAAATATTTGTTGGTTGCTTCAATGCCTTTGGCTATTTGTCCCTTAAAATCATACTGTGCTGTCTTGTCTTCTTACGTTTAACCTGTCAGCATTTATGCTTCTGTATTTTCTTCACTTAAAGATGATTTCAACTTTCAGAAAAAGTGTTTTTTATTAGTAACAGCTTCCTTTGCCCTGCCTTTTTGTGTCTTAACCTTTTCTTGATACACTGCCTTGAGCCTGGGCATTCATCATACATTTCCAACAATTCGTTTCCCTACTGCCTATGAATACTTTACTTCTAGCTTTAAACAAACTTCTTTATATTTTTTCTTACATATTTTCTCTTTTTATGTGGCTCCTAACTGGCAGTTGTTCTGCTTTCTGTGGGGATCTTGGATTTAAGGATAGAATGATCATTGAGGGTGGCTTCTCAACTGCAAGATGTGAAACTTTCTTGCTTGACCAAGTCAAGAATTTCATCTTTTCCTGTGGGCATCCCAAGCATCTGTGTATGACATTATCCAAAATACAGCTTACGTGCCAAGTCGTTCTGTTACTTTCTTTTTTTTTTTTGTACCAAGTATTGGGGTAATTGACTCCCAGAACTATTGCATTTTGTGCTCATCTTTCAAAATACATCTCTGCCAATGCCATACTGTATCAACCCATAAAAGGTATTTTTATTCACTAAGATTGTTTGTTTTACTGGTTCTAAACTCTTTCCCTATCTATCCTTGCCCATACTACAGATGTTATCCTGAAATACATATTCCTTACCTATTTGTTTTCAAACAGGTGATTTTTAAACTATAATTTCATTATGAAAGCCTTTTTACTTTGCTCAAAAGATGAGCTATTCATACCAGAAATTAGAAGAATAAGATTATAATGATACTTCTTAAAACTAACATTTTCATTACTAATTGCTTTTCTCTTTCATAAGGAACAATATGAATCTGTTGGGAATTTCCTGAAACTGTGGTATTTCTGTAGGGTAGCCAGAAAAGGAATGAATTGCCTAATTATTTTACTAGTTCTCTTCTTTGTAATAAAAGATGTAATAAAAGAGGAAATATTCAAAAGCTATTAAAGTTAACTGCTACTGCCACAGAATCATCTGTGAGAGAAAATGTGCAAATCTCAAGGGTTTGCAGTCCTTGAGTTCAAGTTTTTTTTAGCCCATGCTGGTTTTTTTTTTTCTTTAATACTTAATAGTACTTAGTAGCAGAAATAAGTGAATTATTTGACTAATCAGTGTAGTGTCTGCTAGAATACTAGAATTTTTTTTAATGAACATCCCTCTATTTGAGCTGAATTTACAGCTTTGATGTAATCCTTTATTTATTTGAAAGTCCATCCACATTCAGTTAGTGTATAAAACTGCGTGTCTCAAGTGCGCAGAAAATCAAGCTTCTATGTTGTTAGTTTCAAGACTAGAAAAAAAAAATCCTATAGGTATTAATTTGCATGTGCTAGGTTCTTAAAAAAAAAAAGCCCATCTTGCTTTGTTAGATAACTTTTGAATCCCTTAGTAACTTGCTAAGGACTAGCTTTTTAATAACTACTCATGGCAATATTCAGATCTAGTATCCTAATTAATTCAGAAATTCAGAGATAATTGCAAATAATGGAGTCTGTTCTTGGATATGCTGCACTGACAGTCTACGTATGGATTGAGAAACAAGTCTCTCTTACAAGGCAAGGAAAAGCAAAAGAGAAAATTGTTCACCAGAATAATTTTTCCGATGCGAGAAAGGGAATAGATGTCTGCTCTTTTAGACCATTTTGGACAGGTGTAAAGCTGATGATTTATCATGCTGGTTCTCCATCTGTTCCTAGTGCCTAGGCTGATGTGTATTCTCACAACTCTGGAAGGGAGAACTAGTTCAGAGGCATATAAGTAGGGAACCAGAGAACTCCATGAATAAAATGCTGGAGAAGACTTCAGATCTCTAAGCACATAGACAGGCTGCCCAAGAAGTGGTGTGTGTCACTGCAGTGACACCTCTGCTGCTATTGCTGGCATCTTGGCACATTGCCCAACAGAGCACAGATCTAATCAGATAAGAGAGGGAGACTAGAAGATGAGGATGTTGTCAGAACCAAAAAAGGCTTTCTTAGTGCTTCAATGTCTAGGGCATTTTTAGAAGTTTCACATTTTGAGACCATGTTGTTCAAACTTCTTTGCTTTTTGCATGCCTTTATACCATACAAATAGATGTATAATTAGGCATCTTCCATTTGCAGCAAGATTGGGTTGCTCTTTCAAGAACAAAATTACTCTGCAGGTATGCACTGGAAAATCAAGGTAAAAAAACATCAGTCCACAGTTCTGTCTGATATATTAGATCTGCTGAAAATGTAAAGTCAGGCTTCAAGAGCTGCTGCTGTAAATGGAATTACCCTTTTCCACTTAGACATAGTAAAGCTTTTTGCTTGGACAGCTAAGAAGTGAATAAGAACTACAAGCTCAGGCCAGTGTAAGACTGAAGAGTCAGGGTCTGTTACTAAACTTCAGCTCTACTTCTCTTGCTCTCCTTGGAGAAGACCTACCATCTCTGAGGATTTGTTTTGCTCTCACATTGAGCTTTACAAATAATAACAGTAAGCCCTAAAGCAGTCAAAATTAGTAAGGTAGAAAGTCAATTTAATCTTACATCCTCCTTAAATTGCTGCTGCAGAGGGTGGAGAAGCAAAACTATGACATTAGAAAGCTCCTAGTAGTTCTAATCCACTCCAGGGTTTTTACTTACTGTTTACTGCTTTATGGACAGAAGTAGTTTGCATGAGAGGAAGTGGAATAGCACAGCAGTCGTGGTGGGTGATAAACCATTGGGAGTGGTTGGCAAGGGATGCAAAAACAAGTGAGAAGAAGAAAAGAGTTAGCTTAAAGACTGAAGCTGAGTACAAAACAGAGAGAAGAAAAATCGGTATAAAAAAGGACCAGGCCATTTGTAATACAAAAACTGAGATAATTTTAAAAACTCTGGTGATTATGCTGGAAAAGAAATAATGCAATTTCCCTAGGAACAGAAGGCCAGGCAGCTGGGCAGTGTGCCTTCAGAGAGCAAGGCTTGCCTGTAACTCACAGAGGAGCAGGGCAGTATGCCTGAGCTAAAACACGCAGTGGAATGCAGTTGTCACCATATTTGTATCAGGATCCCAAAAACAGAAAATAAAATAGGATCTTATTTCTATAAAAGTTGTTAAAGGCATAAAAGGGACTTCTTTGAAGTAATTTTAAATGAAAATGAAGGAACAGTTTATTTTTAAACACTGTAATCAGCCAAACTAGTTCTTTATCCCATAAATAATCCATATGCATAATAGCCTAGATGCCATGCTAATCTCTTGTAAAGAAGCATGGGATTGCTAAATCAGTCAGATCAGGTGAAGGAATAAGCTAGAGAAATTCAGGCTAATAAAATACAAGCATTTACATCAAGTGAAACATGTCTTTATGTAATCATCATGATCAGAGAGTTTGGTAGCCTCTGATCTAATCAATAGCATTGGTATAAAGACTTGAAAAAATATTTGGAACTCATCAGTTCTAGGATCATGAAAAAAATAGGTTAAAAGAGACCTGTGGAGGTCTACTCCAAGCAGGTCTTGTTTCAGTGTTAGATCAGATGTGAAGATGACTTTTAAAATCTCCAAGAATGGAGATTCTGCATGTACAACCTGTTCAAGTGTTTCAGTACCCTCATTGTGTTGTTTGATTTTGGAGTTGGGTTTTTTTTTTCATTACTGTTTTTGTTGTTTGTGTTTGCTTTTTTACCTTTTGTTCAGTTAGAAATTACTTTATTGCAACTTGTCGCTGTTGCCTGTGTCTGCTTGCTGCATATTTCTGGCAAGAGCCTGGTGATGTGTTCACTATAATCCCCTTCAAGAAGTAAAAGTCTGCAACAACCACGCTACAGGCTGGGGACAGAGTGGCTGGAAAGCTGCCCAGCAGAAAAGGACCTGGGGGTGTTGATTGACAGCAGTTGAACATGAGCCGGCTGTGCCCAGGTGGCCAAGAAGGCCAAGGGCATCCCGGCTTGGATCAGGAATAGTGTGGCCAGTGGGACCAGAGTGTGATTGTCCCCCTGTACTCGGCACTGGTGAGGGCACATCTCAAATCCTGTGTTTGGTTCTGGGCCACTCCCCCCAAGAATGACATCAAAGGGCTGTAGCGTGTCCGGAGGAGGGCAACAGAGTTGGTGAAGGGTCTGGATGGTTGGTTATGTAAGGAGAGGCTGAGGGAGCTGGGGTTGTTTAGCCTGGAGAAAAGGAGGCTCGGGATGACCTTGTTGCTCTCTACAACTGTGTGACAGGGGGGTATAGCAAGGCTCAATCCCTTCTTCTAGGCAGCCAGTGAGAGGACAAGGGCACAACAGTCTCAAACTGTGCCGGGGAGGTTCAGGTTGGGCACCAGGAAGAATTTTTCCACTGACAGGGTTGTTAAGCATTGGAAGAGAGTCATCCCTGGAAGCATTCAAGAAATGACTGAATGTGTCAGTGCTGTGGTCTAGTTGAGACGGTGGTGCTTGATCAAAGGTTGGACTTCTAATCTTGGAGGTCTTTTCCAACTTAGTGATTCTGTGAAATATGTCCTCCCTAGATCGTCTCTTCTCCATGCTAAACAAACCAAATTCCTTTACCTTCTGCTGGTATAATATGTGCTTTAATCTTCTGACCCACCATCTTTGTGGCCCTCTGGTGGTCTTGCTTCAAAATCTTCTCATGTCTTGTCCTGGTGGCCCAAAACCAACCACTCTACTTGATATAAGCTTAAGGAGTACTGAATAAGAGGGAATAATCACTTCAATCATTTCCTTGTTCTCCTAGTGGCTCTCTTGTTAGTGCAGTGAAATGAGTGGTTGGCCGTTGTCACCCCAGGAATGCACTGCTGAGTCATAACTTGGTGTCCACCACACCTTCAGATCCTTTCTGGGGAGATGCTGTACTGTTACATGGGATTCCATCCTTTATGCAGGACTGTTTGTTTTTCTTTCGTGAACTTCGTGACACTGTTGTTGGCCTATTCTTCCAGCTTGTCAAAGTTCATCTGAGTGGTACTCCTGCCCTCCAGTGTATGAATTACTTCCTTCAGGTTGGCTATGATGCCTTGAAGTGCCTACCTGAAAACAGAGGCTAGATAACATTAAGAGAATAAAAGCAGGTATTTGTTTGAAGGGCCTTCAAAGATACACCTTGGGCAGTCAAAAGCCTCCAAGGGGCTCCACCCAAGATGGACCCTGGGTCACGGGATTTTTGCATTTTTATAAGTTTGGTCTATTTGCATATCAGGGTTAATTTTCCACTTGTAATTTCAGGTAGTGATGTAATTATCCCCTGTCGGAGGCTTTAGTTTATATATTTTGAGGCGTGGGACAACGAGGTGTCCTTGAGTTCAGGCCCAGAGAAGGTTTGTCCTGTCTAACCAGCATGAGAGGACAGTAGGTAACAGGCTGTATGAAGTTTCAGAGTTACATAGTGAGCAGCACAGGATTTGAAAAATATAAAAGTTAAAACCTAAGGCATCAGATACCTGGAAACTTTTCCTTGCTTGGATAGCTTGTAGGTGCAGTCTCCTCTCCATTAAGATTCTTCAAGAATGTACATACACACCAATGAGTTTCTGAATCTGCTGCCTCTCTGCTTGTCTGATTACCTTTCTGTGAGCTTTTTCCATGTTATTCAGTACAATGGGAGAAGGAAACAATCCAGTGGAAAAGGATAAGAACAGAACAAGTGAAAACACAGTCCAACAATAGAGAGTGTAGAGAATGTCGAAGATATTGATTGGTACATTCTGAAGCCCAGTTTTGAAGCTTTTGAACAATATTTAGTGTCAGATGATTGGGGGCATTGCTAGTGGTGTTTTTTCCTGTTTGAAAGCATGAAGACACTCTGTTTTCCTTCTATTTACAGGATGGGCTGTCAGGTCTGGTTTGTGTCTGATGCTATCTGTCCCTAGATTTTTGCCAATTTGGACTTTCCTAGGTTTTGCTGTTTTCCTTAGGAAGTATGTGCTCCAGTTTTCGCTGTTGATGTGTGTTTGGTACCATAGGTTAAGAATAGTTTGTTACCAACATCACTCTGAGTAGTGGCGTTCACTTGGAGTTTGTAGATGTGGAGTATATGGAATTGTGCATGATGCCATAGGATGTTCCTAGGAATATACACTTACTGCTTGTGGCGTTAATTGAGGAATGGTTTTTCTTGTTTAACAGGTTACAAAAAGATAGAGCCAAGGCTGTACACTTTTACAGCCTGGGTACTTTTTGAAGTTCTGTGGTTTCGAAGATAATCCTTTGAAAGACTTCAATCCCAGAGACGATTTATTTGTTTGTGTAGCTGAAATCAGACTTCCTGTATTCATCTCACCAGGGATTCCCAACCTGGATTATCAGTGCTATAATTTGTCTGTATTTGAAGATTCAAATTATCACCAGTGCCCCAATTAGGTTTTGTATAGCGTATTTGCAATCAAAAACTAAACACTTCTCCACTTTTAATGTCATGACCTAAAGATTCTTAGGAGCCCAATAATTTTGCAAACCTCTTGTGCCTAAATTTAGGTTGGGTTTTTTTGTTTGTTTTTTTCTTTTTTTATCAGCTGCTTTTTACTGTCACTACTGATTTTGCTGTCTTTTGCTTAGCATTGATACACATCTCTGTGTGAAAGGATTGAAAGATTACTTTAAGGTTGTAAAGGATGAAGTAAAACGAGATCAACTCCAAATACCAGCCAAATTTCTTTTGCCCTATTTTACCCTTCTCAGCATTCAAATGGGTGAATACAGATGACCCAGCAGATGTAAAGCATAAAAAATAATGAAATGCCCTCTGGTTTGGTGTGCCATGTGCTCAGGAGTTCCTAACTTGTCCGAAGGCTGTGAAGATTTCCATCATGTTTGTTCAGTGTCTAGACCACTGTGAAATGTTTTGACCTGGCTCAAGTCTTATATATTTCTTGAAGCTTTGGTGGCTGCAGAGGACAGATAAAATACAAAACTCCCGCTGAGAAAGAAAGTGCGTTGAATTGCCATCTACGGAATAATGAATATTTTTTACACAACAAACTCCACCATGGTAGTGGACAAATACCATTTTTTAAACATAAATTACTTCAGGCGCTAGCAGATAAATACCTTGTATCACTTCAAAACAATTTGATAAGGTTATAATGAAGTTTCTCCCTTTCCAAGTTGCTCTCTTGAGTGATTTCTCTGGATTACTCTCATCATTATCTCTGATCTCTGGTGGCTTCCCACTCCCACACCTGCTCCTGGTGCCAAGTGCTAAGGACTGCCAGGCTGGTCACTGCACTTTGTAGCGCCTTTGCATGGGCACTTGCTTTGGCGTTGTTGCCCTTTGTAGCACAGTCCTTGAGGCTGCTCTTGACATGTTATTAAGTAAATTAACTTTGATGTTGCATTGTAGTTTCTGCCGTTCTTCATTCTGCAACTGTCTCGACAACAGATTTGCATAATCAGTGAGTAGGAATTTGTTTTTAATTTTGATGTTCTGATTAGCTTGATTCAGATAAATAATAGAAAGTTGTGAAGATAACACAATGTGGCGTGAACTGGTGAAAATGATTGTAAACACAACAAATAGGACAAATGATGGAGTCAGGTTCAGTGATTATTTTTATAAAATGTAAGCAAATGCTATTTCTGGTTTCTGTCTTCTTGCACCGTGACAGATGCTTGAAATCTAAACATATGGATTTATTCAAATATTTGTCACTCTCACTGCTTCCCAAACAAAGAGAAGGAAGCTTATTAATTTGTTTTCTGCCAGGCTTTCTTGGTATGGAGGGAAAACAGATTCACAAATCTTACTTGAATTCTTCTTTCCTTTTTTCAGTCCAAAGGCAACCCTGTGAACCTCCGCCTTTTTCATGGCATGAGGGAATACCAAGCACAGTTGCTTATTAAATTTAATGTAGAGGGTAATTCTTCAAGTAGTAATTGTTTGGCTTTGCACATATCCCACCTCCCTACCTTTAGTCTCCTTCCTTTAATTTCCAACTTCTGATGGCACCTGACAGAACATAATTAAGTAAGAAATAGTAGCAATTAAAAAGCCAGTAATGACGTTCTTGTTCATGTTTTCTAGCCATTTTCATGCATTAGAAACCCAAGATTATTTCTTTCTTAAGTGATCGAGTACCTCTCTGCTTCCTGCTTGAGGAGTAACATAGATGCAACTACCCTTTTCTGGTAATCTCTGCAGGGCAGGACTTAAATAATGTGGGAAGTGAAACCAGAAAACATTAATTTGTACATCTTGAGAAGAGCAGAGTTTCCTCAGTAAGGAACCAGGGAGAGAAAGAATGAGAGAAACTCCTTAAACCAATCAGTTTAGGACATTTGCTGGAGTAGCTCTTAGTGTAATAGAACTGAAAGAGATTTAGTGGAGGATGAGTCATGAAATGTGCTAGGAAATGAAAGAAAGATGGAAGGCAGAAGAGAACAGAAAGCAGTAAGTAGGAAAGAAAAATAAGTGACAGTGAAGAGTAGAAAAGTGTATTTTGGAGACTAGAATCATGAGCAAAATATGTTCTGTGGACAAAGTAATCATGACAAAAGGGTATTAGTTGAGGAAATGCAGAAGTTTCTGGAAAAGTTGTCAACCAGAGTAATTAACTGAAGGAATGCAAAGCATAGAAAAGATATGAGAAGATCCAGACAGCTGAAGGAAAAAAAAAAGGCAAAATAATATTTACTTTTGAAGTATTTCAGTAAAATAGGTTTGGGACATTTCTGTATTTAGTTGGATTGGGATGGACAAAAGGAAGAAACTGAAGAAACATTGTTTGCACCCCTACTAGGCTTAAAGAACACAGTGAGCTGCACTTGTTTGTCTAGGAAAAGGCAAGTGGACAACAGGGAGTGAGGAGCATTTGTTCCCCAGTTCTTGGTTCTTACATTCTCTTAGCAGCATTATGGGGACAGCTGCACCTTCCTACTAGGCAGGTGAGACAAGTGCCCGTGCTAAGCCATGGCAAAGAACACGTCTGGCCTGCCTCACCTGGGATGGTGAGAGGTGAACTGACTGCATGAAAATCTATGCTAAGCACCAAAATGTGCATCATTGCGATAGAATCAAGTAGCTTAAAAATGCGGTGGAACAGAATAGCTGTTAAAACTTCTGCTTTTATTTTGAAAGTAAACGTAATACTCAGTTTGATTTTCTCAGGTATTTTATACTATCAGAATTTCTCCAGGCTTGCATGCTTTGATGTAAGCATGCTGGCATGGCAAATACCATACCACTTTGATTTTTCATTCTTCAACAATTTAGTAATATTTCTGTTACAATCCTTTCTGCATTAAGGGTTTTATTTTATGCAAACAAGACCAGGATTTGAATAATAACTCTTGGAAAGCCGATCAACTGTCTCTTCAGCTTTTCAGGCAATTGATTCTTCTAGGTGAGAGAAATGCTCTCTGTGGAAGAGGCATATATGAAATAGTTGATTATTGTCAGGTGATTTTTATTAATCGTATCTTCAGACAACAATGAAAAGGGTAGTTCTGCACACTACAAAAATGTGCAGAGAATATTATTAACTATTGATTGCTATAGCACTGTTGACCGTTTCGCTTAATGAGCAGTGATGTTTTGGTCTTCATATCAATCTGACTTTCAGTGGTATTCTTGTACTCTGTATAGATTTGTTTGGAATAATAAATTGACAGTTAAGCAGGCTTTGTCACATAGTCAGTGGCCATTCGAGTATTCACTGGCTATTGCATGTTGTATATAACCTATGTGGATGTCCCCCTTTACTCATAGTGCAAGACAGAAGTTACTCCATGCCAATAGCAAGAGAAACAAAGAGGAGTGATCCAGCTGGATTAAGCAGAATGACCACCAGCCACTTCCTGTTTTACATTTCAGTTATGGTTTGCCTCCTTTCAGAGATTTGGAAAGTTTAATGCCTTCCTTTACCCTTGATTTCTTGGTCAGAGGTTTTAGGTAGGACATGGAATGAACACTTATGAATCCTACTCTACTTCTACCATTTCTTCCTTTCTCTCAAATACTAAGTCCTTCAATGAAGCTTGGTGGACATAAGTCATGACTCCAGTAATTTCCAGAGTTAGAAAACGTCCAGGCAGGACCTTGCTGGGGAGTAATTCAAGGGACTCCCTCCCATACCTTTGCATCACAAGGAGGTCCTTTTGGAAAAAAAAAAGAGAAAGAAAGAGATAATGGGTGCATTTGTGTGGATAAGGGAATTATTTAAGAAATGGACTCTGAAAATATTTCTCCTTCAGCCTTCAACAAGCCTAAATAAAAGGGGCCAGAGAGGTGTTTTTGTTTACCTGTGAAAATGACATAATGTAACTATAACCAAAATGGAAGGGCAGCAACACTTGACGAATTTACAATAACCATTAACTCCTTAAAAGTATTTAATTTTTTTAATTTGATAAAACTAGTGCTACAATATGTGGGGAATGTAGTCCTTTAGAAATGGTGGAGATTTTACTTATATTGGTTTTACTTTTTTTTTTTTTAATTAAAAAAAATAATTTTTTGTGTATAAAAACAAAAACACTGTAAGTACTTTTATAAGCTCTGTGGATAAATCTTATCTGGTAGGACTGGTTTGGTTTCCTTGACAAAATAAAAGAAAATACATTAAATTAGTGGTAGGAATTTTATCACGGCTTTTGTCCAAAACTAGTTGAGTTTCCCTTCTGTGCATCATTAAATGCAGAAATTAGCTGTGCTCAGGCCATAGCAACAAACGTTCCATTTAGTTTTTTTCACTGGTGTATTCTGTGATGGTTGTCTTTTTAAGTGCAGAAACTTTTGTCACCACAGGATCGTTCACAGAACTTTGCATCTTTCTTTCAGTAACACAAATTGTACTTATTTGTGATCAGGCTTAGGTCAGTTTGCTAAGATCTCTGTGCTACTGAGAGACCTGAATGAACTCTGTAGGCCTGAATTATTTAATAAAATTGGAAATTCTCTTCCTGATAAACAGTCTCGTTCTATGACATACATCATTAGAGTAAATGAAGGAACAAGTAGGTGTTGACACAAAAAATTGAACTGTGAATATGTTAAAAAAGGAAAAAAAGAAAGCTTCATTAGAAGTTATTCTGCTAATAGTTCTTGCGCAAATTTCATTTTTATGTGCTGAAATTCCTTCTTAATCTCAAGAGAAGTCAAAGCAAATGGTTTCACTTACTTTTTTCAGGAACTGCAGTTTGAGAGACTGACTCGAGAACTTGAGGCTGAACGTCAGATTGTAGCAAGCCAGCTGGAGAGATGTAAGCTTGGATCAGAAACTGGAAGCATGAGCAGCATTAGGTAATGTACAAATTGTTGATGTCTTTATAATTAGTAAATTTTGTTGCTGTTATGAATTATCACCAAGTTTGATAATCTTTTTGTTAAAAAACATACACTAGGGAGCATGAGATTTTAGTAGAGTTTGAAAATTTGCATTATGACCTGCTTTTTAAAAACAAAATTTCATGCAGTTTGTGTCTCGTTTGTCCAGTGACAAAATAGTAGTCACATTTGGATTTCACTGGAGTCTGAATGGATTATCAGCAACTTGTTTCCACCACCAATACAGCTGTAACTTTCAGATGAAGATTTTTAGCTTCGTAATTGCAGAGATGTATTGATAAGTTTTTTGAACCTGTTTAATCATTCAAGGTATTAAAAGCTTTAGAATGAATTACATAAAGCTGCTGACCTGTAATCAAAATGTAATGAGAAGATATAAGTTACTCTCTTTGTTTAAACGTTGATTTGCTTTAAGAGATTGTTCTGGTACATTGTTTGGAGGACAACAAGTTTATTTAAGAAATTGTAGAAAAAGGAAGCTGATCTCTTGGTGAATTTAGTGGAAGTAAAGACTTTGCATTTTGTAGCTTCTTGATACGTGTATTTCTGTTTTCTCACTGAATCTAATAAATGGAAGATGATGGTACTTGAGTTTCAAGAATTGAGAAAAAAATAAGTTATACAGGCTTGTGTTCTGCTTTTATCAGTGGAAATATGAATAGATAATATTAAGTATAACATGCCAAGCTTGGTGCGAAGTCTTGTGTGATAATAGTAGCAAAAATACAAAAGGTATTGATCATTCTCAGTTTAAGCAGTTCAAACTACGTTTCTATCAAATAAATGATGTTTTTTCCATTATAAGTAGAAAATAATTATTCAGTAGAATGCCAAAGATGTAAAAAAATACTGAATGCAAGATCCGTTAAAATGGCAGAAGTCAGAAAAATCTTTCACTAATTCGGCAGAAACTGTACATGAAGTTACCTTAAATACAAGCATTCTTAATAAATCAGTTGAGAATTAATTCATTAAGATAAAATGTTATTTTATATAATGTTTGTCATCATCTAGACTTGTTAATGTTAGAGAAAGTCTTTAATTTAAAACTGTTTAAGGACGGAAGAGGTAATATTTGGCAGTGCAGTAGAATACTGTATTTTCATGTCAAGTGTGCTTGTCTAGCACTTTACATTTTACGTATGGTATAGCTACGTTTCAGGAAAGTTATCTGAAATATGTTTCAGTAATACTGAGGGATGTTTAA
Organism: Pachycephala philippinensis; assembly: GCA_013397055.1. NCBI lineage: Eukaryota > Metazoa > Chordata > Aves > Passeriformes > Pachycephala > Pachycephala philippinensis. The sequence continues at coordinate 436,571 of VWZT01014151.1, forward strand.
ATAATGCTGTTATTTTAAGGATTTTTCCAGTCAGTGATATGAAGGTTGGGAGATTTCTTGTTGTGCAGGAAATGTTTCCTTAGTGAACCTTCTTCTTATTGATAAAGTTACTCTTTTGAGTTATCAGTGATATCAAGGTCAGCTGACTCTGAGTTCTGAAACTCCACTTATTCAAGAAGTTTAAGAACTGCATTGCTAATCTGTCTGTGGAGTAAAGTAGTACCTAGAATAACAGAAGAGATTTTTGTGCAAATTCTTGACATCTGTAATTTGCCCTAGAAATATTTTACATATGACAGGCAATTTCTAGCATTTCAACTAAAAACATTTCAAGAAATACCTGAAATACTGTTTTTCAGAAGATAACATCGAAAGCTTGCACTTAGATGGTTGTCTTTAGGCTTGGCAAGTGATGTAAAGAGGAAACCAATAATAATCTAATCTTGTTTGCATTGGGTTTGTGTTGTGTTGTTTATGCCATATGTATTAAATGAGTAATTTTCTATCCAAAAAATTCTAAGTCATCATTGGAGGGGCTTAGAACTAACACAAATACTAAATGAAGTCAAAATTATGTCTGGCTGCTGTGCTGACTTTCCAGTCCTCATCCAGATTTGAGAATGTTTCTTTAGCATTGTGTTCTTTGACATATCCTTGATCTGTAGTCATTTTTTTAGGGGATTGGTATTGTATTCACTGGGAATTTCGCTAAAAAGGGCTTGAGTGCATTCTTTTGAGGAACAGGTACTTGGCTGTGAACCAAAGGCAGAATCAGTAGCTTCTGATAAAACTCAATAAAATGCTCAGACCACGAGTTAGGACAAAACTTGTCAGCTCTTCCCTTCCCCAGCGTTTCCCTGGTGGCAGACTCTAAACAGTTCATTACTCAGCCTGCTGAGTATTAAAATTTCATGATACATTCCATAAGGAGACAAGTCATGTTCTATGCTGCTCCATTCCTCTGGCTGAGATGCTTATTCCTTCTGGGCCAGATCTATCAGTCTGTCACTCCCTTTGGTATGGGGGGGCAATCAGATGCCAGCATATCTTCAGAGCTCTTCAGTCTCTGATCATTTTAAGCACATATTAAAGAAATGTCCTGTTAGCAAATCCTTAAAAGTTTTAAGTTTCTGTTTCATATTCTTTATCACTGTTTTATGTGAGCAGTTTCTTTGGTTCTTTGTTGTTCTCGTTGTTTTTTTTTTTTGACGGAGCCTTGGTGTTCGATCTGATGAGTGTTGCTCAAACCTAACCTACTCTTTTTCTTTGAACACAGTGTTTGCAAATTGGTCAGGCAAGAGACTTTTTCTCCACTGAATTTCTACTCTCTACTGAAATTGTGCCATTTGTTATTGAAAGTCTCTTGAATAGACTGACATTTGTGCCTGAGTGCCTGAAGCAATATGCTGAAGTTTCTGTATCTTACAAGTAGCAAAAATATAGTCTAATAAACTGAATAACATGGAATGCACACCTGCTTTGTGTATGCTTTCTTCAGTAGAGTTCTCTCCCTTAGAAATGCCTATGTTGTTCACACTTTTTTACCAGGAAACATGTTTTCTTTAGGAGGATACAATTTCTGCAAATTCACTGAAAATAAAAGTACTGCAAGTCTAATTGATAAACCCATAAGATCTTTCATTTCAAGAACATTGAAGAAAAAGCTGGAAGGCACTGTGACATAGGTAAACAGCTGCTGCTGGTCAAGTAAATAAAATTGCAATTACCGTTTTCCTGTACAGCTGTCAGTGTTAGATCTAATTTAGGCTACTTTTTGGGAAAGGATTTATAGTGGTCTTTGTAGATATTTAATATTAATGATTGACAACTCCAGTAGCCTCATAAAGGTGATGCTCCCACAACCTAGACCTGCACAGACTGGAGAAATGGGCTGAATGGAACCTTATCAAGTTGAAATTTATAAATGATTTGCAAATACATCTGGGATGGAGTATCCCCTTGTTACAACACAGCCAAGGGTAGAGAACAGCCTTGCAGAAAAAGACCTTCAGGGCCTTGGAGGTCTTTTCTAATTTAATTGATTCTGTGAGTCAGCAGCGTGTCCTTGCAGCAAAGGCCAGCTGCACCTTGGGCTGCAGCAGCAAAAGTGGAGCCAAGAGATCAGGGCAAGTGATTCATCCCTTGTGTTTGAAGCTCTTGAGGATACACCTTGAGTGTCCTATCCAGTTTTGGGCATCCCATTGCAAGAAAGACATCAGCATGCTGGACCGGGTTCTGTGCAGAGCTGCCAGGAAGGTGGGAGGCTGGAGAGCACCTGGGGTGTGGAAAGAGGCTGAGGGGACGAGGGGTTTTAGCCACAACAAGAGAAGGGTCAGGAGGGGTCAGTCTTCTGATTATAACTGGGTAAAGGAAGGACTTAGAGAAGACAGGGCAAGGCTGTTCTCAGAGGCGCATTGGGGTAGAATGAAAGGTGACAGATGCAAGTTGGAACATAGAACATTCTAATTAGGTGTAAGGAAAAGCTTTTTCACTGTGAATTTGGTTAAACATTGCCACAGGTTGCACTGATAGGTTCTAGAGTTTCCATCCATGGAAATAATAAGAACTTCCTCTTCCCTCCCAAGTTTTCCTGTGGTTTTTATTACTATTTCATCGTAAATCCTGAGAAAAGAGTTGTATTAGTGTTCTATCTAGTATTCTATTTTTTTTCCATCAAATTCCAGACTCCCCAGAGAGGTGGTCATAGCACCAAGGCTGCCAGAATGCAAGAAGCATTTAGATAACAGTCAGGCACATGGCCAAATTCTTGGGGCTGTCCTGTGCAGGGCCAGGAGCTGGACTTCCATGATCTTTGTGGGTCCCTTTCGCCTCGGGATATTCTGTGATTCAATTCGAGTATTTCAGAAAAAAAACAAACCTCTCTTACCTGAACTGGTGAATGTGTTTGCTTTTGCCTGTGAATCTAAGTATTAAAATATGAATGTAGGTATTAAAACAAAGTTGAAAAATACATGGTTAGTATGGATTCTGGAGCAAAATGTGAGCCAAAAGACAAAGATATGTTTGTCATAATATGAGGACAGAACAGGGGTATTTTTATGCAAAGAGTTTGATCAACCGTCATGTGTAAAAAAACACTACAACTTTCAAGTAAAATTTATACCCCATCATACATGTGGAACATACATTTCAATACATACTAGAAAACTGTTTAGCCTGCATTGTGGTTCTTTATCAACTCAAGATTTATCAGTTAAATGTTGTTCAACTTTTTCACATTGGTTTGATTGCAGTGATATCTCCAAATGCTACTGGGAAGCTTCTAACTTGAAAACAAAAATTAAAAAATCCTTTTAATTAAATGTAGATTAGAAAGCTAACTTCTTTAAAAAAAAAAAAAGGGCAACAGTTATTTCAGAGCAGAATTAAAAAGGAGCAGTATTTTATCATTATCTATGAAAATGCCTGTTGCAGTTTTTGTACTTATTTTTTAAAAACAAGCCAATAGTGTGGCTATTTTTAAAAGGATTTTTAAGAGTGATGTTCTTTAAAGAGACGGGCATTTCACCAGTGGGAAGAGAAGATTTTAGTGAACTTTTGTCAGCAAATGCTGTAGCTAAAAATTCATCTCATTTTGCAGTGTATGTTTGCTTAATAGTTCAGAAGCTGAATAAGCTTCAAGTTTTGTCACACACTGTTGCTCATCATTGTGGATTGTGTAAAGCTTAACAATTCATGCTTGGATGAATGTTTGTCAACTGAATTAATAAAAAAGTTTATCTGAAATAAAATTAAAAGTGGCAATAAAAGCATGCAGGTTTTTGAAAATGTAAGGTTCTGAAAACATTTCTCACAAATTCTACAAGTCAGAATAATTATCTGTGATAAAACAACATTTTGTAGGGGGTTTTTTGTGGTTCTTTTTTCCCACCTTTTATCTCACAACGAGTTTATGTTGTTTTAAGTGACCGGGTTAGGTAGAACCTTTCAAAAAGATGGAGATTGCTCTACTCCTGAAGAGAATTTCGTCGATGTTAAGCATGGTACTATCAGATGTATTTCTACATCTTGTGTAAAGCTTATCATGTGTGGGCTTGTGATAAAGCAGAATATCCTAGTAAAAATATGTTGTGGGTTTCAAGATAGTAGTGGTTAAAAAAATCCTACCATTCTTTATTAGGAAACCTAGTTTTGGTTATAATTCTGTTAAGCCAGAATGAAAATGAAATTAGCTGGAAGGAAGCATTCAATTAGAACGAAACAATGGGGAAATCTGCAAGAGTTTGGTATACCAGAAGGTTTTCATTGAAGCGTTTGCATTATTTGAGTTCTTTGCTATCTCTAGAAGGCATACATTCAAAAAAATACCTTTAATAAACACCACCACTGTCAAAAAAAAAACCAAAACAAAA
>VWZT01014151.1:440965-484735 GCA_013397055.1 Pachycephala philippinensis
AAAAAAAAAAAAAACAAAGACAGATTTTCTTAGAAAAAGTTGAAAAGATGGTATTTTCCTTACATTGACAATCCTTAAGGAGTTCATTTGTATTATCTCAGAAGAAAAGAAACTGAAGCAGCCTTTGTCAGACCATAATTAAGAATGAACGATGTGGTTTTAATCCTTGGCTGCTTTAAAAAAGTTGGTTGGATTTCTTTTGTTGTTTTGATCTTTGCTTTTTTCCCCCATGTCACTTTCCATCCTATAGCTTACCTAAGTGAGTTAGGGATTCTTCCCCATACCATTCATCTTTTCAATAATCAACTTAGCTACCACAAAAAATGTTGGTGACTTTGTTGGGTTGCTGGGATTGCTAGCTAACGCTTGATAGTCACTGTGCCAATGTGTGCCCAACTAGGTAGTAGCTGGAATCCTTCTGAAAATAGCTGGCAGCACTTCTGAAAATCAGGCTACTGATTGCCATGCCCAAACACAGCATTTAGACACTTGTCATGATGGGAAGGTGGAGGGGCAGGTGCTGATCTCTTCACACTTGTGACCAGTGAAACAACTTGAAGCTGAGCCAGGGGAGGTTTAAGTTGGATATTAGAAAAGGTACTTCACCTGGAGTGTGGTTGGGCACTGGAACAGGCTCCCCAGGGCAGTGGTCACAGCACCAAGCCAGAGAGTTCAAGAAGTGTTTGGACAATGCTCTCAGGCATGTGGTGTGACTCTTGAGGTGTCCTTCCCTGGGCCAGGAATTGGAAGACTCGATGATTCTTGTGGGCCTCTTCCCAGTCTGCATATTCTATTATGTGATTCTGAAATTTTGGAAATCAGAATTTTGTGGAATACAATGAATTGTCCAGAAGTAGAATGGGCAGATTCTGCTTGTTGTCATAACTGTTACAGTGTACCAGGCCTAATTTCTTACACCAGTTTGACATCAATAGTTGATGTTCCTGGTGTTGTGTGTACCACCACATGTAAGAGTGTTCAAGTCAGAGAAAATGTTTTAGAACTCAGGGAAATACTAAGGATAATATTTTCAGTACTCCAATATCACCTTGTACTTGGTATCTCTTGGTCTTTTTGATTGTGAGCTCTAGAGACCTGAAATGTGATGAACTCTGTATGTTATTAGACTTGGTCAATAAATTAGTTTGAGATCACCAACAGAAGAAGATTTGAAGAAAATGTTCACTCTAGGAAATAAATTGTGGCTGGGCTCTTAAAACACCCCTTCCACAGATACTCTCCCTCTTTTTCTGCTTGCTGAATATCCTCCAGAGATATCTCCATGAGAGGAGTAACACAGTAATATTCAGCATTGTCAAACTCATTACACTGGCATGTTAATGAAATCAAGTATCAGATTTTAGTTTAATCTCAATAAAGAGAAGCTATGTCACTAAGGTTATGGATATTTTTCTGCCTTAAGAAAGGGTCTTATAGCCTGGAAGCCTTATAAGGGGCTGCCAATTGTCACTTATATTCTCTCTCAAGTTTATCATTATTTCTTCTCTTTTATTAATACAGAAAATACAGGAATAATACAGGGGAAAAAATGTGCAAAACCACAAAAAAGCAGAACGACGACAGAAAAAGCTGATACTTTACATACCAACCTTTACTGATATGTGAGCCAATGAAGACTGTACTTAATAGTGAATTGTCTACCTTAGTGCACTTTTGGCATACTACTACATTATTTGAAAACTGTTTCCAAATTTTGCATTCACAGTTTAAATGTGCTTTTGAAAGCCTGACACTTGAGTATGGCTAATTTGAAGTAAGCATGGAAATACTGATGTTAGGAAATAATTGTTAGTGTAAAATTCAGTTACAAAGTGAGGTTCTATGTTCAGCCTACTGTTCACAAGCTATTTGTTGAAAAATCAGGGCAATTCAGTTTATCATAAAGGGTGGATAAGCACTGTAGTACTTTGCCCAAGGAGACAGTAATAAAAACTATCATTTGAAACTTAAGGATATGTAGAATATCTATCAAGAATGGGGCGCGAGTGACAAGTGTATTTCTCTACAGCCCTTCTAGCTCTCCTTGCTGGGCTCTGCTTTAATAAATCATCAACATTCTTTTTGTCCCCATCCTTCCTTATTGGATGTCGAAGTGTTCTTGGATAGGTTTGGAGGAAGACAAAATTGAGGATATACTGAGGGAAAGTGCTTTATTATTAAAAAGTTCTTGATTTAGAGTGTTTGCAGGCAAGTTTGATAAAACTTCTCCATGAAAGTTCATTTTTAGTGCTTACTGCTTGTGGGTCAAAGGTACTAGAGAGTGTTTTTGTGATATCTTAGATGTAGATTACAGCTGAGAACAAATCCTGTAACACAGTGCCAGTAAAAAATGGTCATGGGCAATTGACATCAAACACTGAAACAGAAGTAAGGTATCCAAGGTGCTTCAAGGAGTCAGTTCTGAGAAATTGTGGACAGAGACCAAAGTGCTGCCTGTCATTAAAGTTGGCTGCTGCTTTGTATAAAACCAAGATTTCAGTTGTTCCTTATTTTGATAAGCTGCACCTTCCAGATGGAGTATTTCCTTTTCAAAATGCACATACTGAGGTTTTGAAGGGAACTTCAACCAATCAACTTTCGTGCTGTTTTTATAAATTTGCACCAAGACATTGCTGTTACCAGAGGAATTAAACTTACCTTTGCACAGAGTAATGGAGTCCCTATTTTCCTGCAGTGCTTTTTACCTTCTACCTGATTTGGTGTATGATGGGGCAGAATACTGGAGCTTGGAGGGAAGTCTCCAGTGTTATTCCATCCTTCCTTCCATGTTGTCAGGGTAAGGAGGCATCCTTTGAGTCCAGTGGCAAGAGGTCAAGAAGCAGATTTCTAGGTGCATTTAACATCCCAGTTAATGCATGTATGGGGGGAAGCTAGAGGGGAGAAACCTTTGTTCAAGATGTGGATGAGGCATCTGGTAGAATGCACATTCAGTCTATAAAGTGTAGATTGGTCAAAACTGGAGGCTGAGAATTGGAGAGTGGGGTTGAAGCAGGATGAGGAAAAAACAGGGGCAGAGTCTAGAGAAGAGCAGAAGAGGTGGATAATGCAGAGGAGTCAGGGAGCTATGTTCTTTCCTTGCAGCTGGAGGATCAAAGACTAAAGTTGAAAATACCCATTTATCCTGGGTACTCAATCTGAGAAATCTAGGAGTAATTACTGAAGAGATCTTACTGGCTTCATTTGCTGCTGTAAAGAGTCATCTTATCTGCCTGTCGGTTCCTGATCTGGGTGTTAGGATCCCTGCATGTCTGGAAGGCTGTATAGAGAAATAAGAAGCAAATAATACCTGACAGGGATTCAAATGAATCTTTACAGCAGCAGCATTAGGCTGAAGAAGTAGGTGCAATTCCACTGGATTGCCTTCAGCTATTACAAGGTAGTTCTTTTCCTAATGCGCATTTTGCAAGTTATGAAATCTATTGGTCCTGTAAACAACAGTGTCCCTCCACAGAAACATGACTTATCCCTGGAGCAGTTTAGAAATTAAATGGTCATGAAACAGAAGTTGTGTAACAAGGCATTTGTTCAAGGAGTAAGCCAAAATGCAGCCAGCTGAAGGTGTCCCAGAACTCCAGACATACCTTTTTTTTATGTGTGTGTTTCACCAGTGAAGACAAAGCCTGTCTTACTGCTTTCTTGAGGAAAAAAATTAAGTTTGTTGTTGAGTTTCAAAGAAATATTTCAAAGAACTATTGCAGTCAGGCATGGTATTTTCTCTCCTTTCACCACCCCTGCCTTCTGCTTCTCACCATCTGACCTTGTGTAGGCAACCTTGAATTCTGTCTTGAACATCCACTCTTTTGATACCTTTCTTCTTCTCCACTGCCTAAATTTAAATTCCACCTAAATCACCAGACACTGCAGTTTGACAAAATAAAGCTCTTACCTGCTGCTCTCAGTACTTCCTTGCTTTGGCAAGTCCTGATCACCTTTCAGTGCAGATATGGGAATAGTTACTAAGCTTCCCAGCCAAAACCTCATCCCAGTTACTTTATCTGTCCCTAGCAAATGATTAAGTTATTTTTTCTATTAAGATGGCTTTGTTTGAGTTCTTGGTTTTAATAAAAGCATAGTTGTTTTCCAATGCAATCTTAAGAAACTGATTTTCAATAAAAATGTATCGGTGGAATTTCCAGACTTCCCAGTAGTCACAGCTTTCCAAGATACATTCCTCTTGACAGAAGTAATTTCTGCAGTCACAGCAAAAGTGGATCCTGTGTCTTACCATGATCTGTCTTGAAAAAAAAAAGATGAATTTTGTTGTATTTAGCTGTAGTGTTTGATGCAGGAAATGTAAAACTTACCAATTCACTTAGAAAAAAATTTGGCGGTGTTTGTTTTTTCTGTTCTTTTTTCCTAACTTTAGAAATGGACTGTTCTATTGCTCTTCATTATTAAGTATTCTCTCCTTGCTCATACGTGATAACTGGTCCTGATCATCCTTTGTGTCATCCTTATACTTCTGCTGGATTGATATGAACTTAGGGGTGCTGCTACAACTGTGATTGTTTTGTAGTGGAAACTGATCTATGCATTTGATACTCAAGTATTTCGACTATCAGAAGTGCTCAGGAAGTACTACTGGTATATTTAGTTGAATTCCAGGAACGGCATGAATGGACGCAGCTCTGTTTCCACTAGCATCTCAGAACTGGATAGCAGTGTACTTTGAATGGCTAATCTTAGATGCTTTCTAGGCATGTTGCCACTTCAGCAGTTAAGGAATATTTTATAGATTTTAATATGTTAAACTTAAAGGGGCTTTTAAATCCTTCATGCTTTCAGCTCGTAGATGTACTCTCAGCTATTGTGCTAATTGTGAGTAAATACTGTGCCTCCTTCTGGCTTTGCTTTACCCCTTCTGTTTTTACCTTGTTCTCTACGCTGCTGGTTTGTACAAACAAAAAATGTAAAAAAACAAAACAAAAACAAACAAACAAAACAAAAAAAAACCCCAAAACTTTTGCCCACACCTCTGCTTCTTCACTCTCTAGAGAGCAATATACCTCAACTCTCCAGGTTTAGAGAAGGAAAATGTAGTACAAATGTTGCATTTATCTTTGTTCTGTTATCTTAAACAGATCAAGATTAAATAGTTGTATTTTCTTTTCATTTAAATCTACTTCCTGCATTTTATCTTGAAAGTCTTCAACATAAATGTTATCACAAAGATGGCCGTGAGTGCAGCTGCAATAGAATTCACATTGAACTGAGTACAGTGTGAAGTTTGCCTGATTTCCAATATCCTGTGAAAGTTACCTTAAATGTTCCCAATATAGCTACTGACTTTTTTGACTGTATTCATGAATGGCTAGCAGGAGCCAGTGGCTAACATGAAAGGAATGTCTGTAGCTTAGATAAAAATTCCTTCTTCAAAGCTTATCAGAAAGAAAATTAAAAAGAAAAATTATAGGGCACCAGTAGTTGGTAAAAAGTTCTAGTTTCAGGGGGACTTCAACAAGCTTCACAGCAATGGCAGTCCTCCCCCCCAGTGAATCCACAGTTTCAAGAGGATTAACTTGGTAGTAGGGTCTCTGGATTCTGGCCAGGGTTTCCAGCCTCCCTTCTGGGTTTGAGCAGTGCTCTCCAAACCTTATTGTTCATGAGCCCCTATCAGAAAAACATTTTTGAGCATGCACCCACAATATATGGTTATTTATTTCTAGATTATATTCATGTACTACTGTATGAATATATTAAGAACTGTATAAACCAAAAAAACCCCAGAAATTAAGAAAGTAGGAAATAAAATTGAAGCAAACACCTTTTTTTAAATTTATGTTTCTTTTATCTATTATTCTTCCTGCACTCCAGCAACTTGTCTTGTGCAATGCCTGGTGTATCTGCACCCCACTTTGGAGAGTGTTGGCGTGGAGGACTAATAATCTCCCAGTGGTAATAACTTTTCTGCTGAGGAGTCTGATTGAAACCTTGTAGAAGCAATCCTGCCTTTAGGTCAGGCCCTGCCAAAAGGAGTCTGAGACAGTAGTGTTGGCAAGATAGCTTTGCTGGCTGAAAGCAAGGGAGCTGTAGATGGGCAGATGGGAGTTTCCCCCTCACCTAAACCATCTGAGGGCTGCAGTCGTCCTTTCACAGTATCAGGCACCATGTAGAGAATGCAGGAGCAGCAGCAGTCACATCAAAGTCGTAGTTTTCTTCTTTTTCCCCTTCTTTCACTGCCTTTTTTCCCCATTCTCACAGTATGAATCAGAGACATCATTAATATTTTAATTTTTGGCTTAGATTTATGGGTTCACTGAATAATATATGCATGGTTATCTTTACAGTAGGTTCATGCCACACTTCGCATGTAGGTCCTAGTACTTAAGGGGTCTTGCCGTGAAAGGCAAGCATTGCCTGTACTGGGATAAGTTCCCTTCTGTAAGGTGAGGCATCTATAGCTGGGATGCTATTATGCCATTCCTTTTCACTTTTATATCGCTCATGAAGAAATTTGTTTATTCTAAAAACCAGTTGTAAGTAGTATTTAAATCTAAACTCATTTCAACCACTTCAGTCTAGCACAATAACAGCATTTCAGCAACATCCATCTGGCAGTGTTAGTCTATATGGAGCTGCTTTTAGTCAGAACACCAGACGAGTAGATAGAGAACATTACAAGAATTTTCTTTATTACGCTCATAGGACCCATCCAGTTACAATCAGTGCTTTGTAGTTCAGCTATCCAATTTTCCTCTTCTAGTTGATTCACTGAAAGCCCTGGCATATCTTTGGAAGTTCATGGCCAAATAATTTGTCAATGAAATGTATTGTATATAAATTGATAAATGTAGCTGTTAGGAGGAAATAATCATTGTAAATTCCTGATGAGAACAGAAGACCCTATTAATAATTTGAAGTAATCATCACCTTCACTTTCTTTCTTAGTCTGCTAAGTGTATTGCATCACAATATATTGCATGTTGCTTCCTAGGGATATGTAAACGTAAGGGCATAAGCAACTTTGTATATTTATGAAAAGCTTTTGCGGAAAGCTTTCTGATTTTCTCCATCCAGTCCACGTTAATCCTGTTGAAGAAATGAGCCAGAGATGTAGTTTATCCATACATAATGATGTTTATAAATCTGCTCTTGAAAAGGGAGCTGTAGCTTGCGCAGTAAATTCCAGAAGTCAATCTGAAACAGCTTCTGTAGCAGCATTTATGTTTCCCAGCCTTTTTTTACAATTAAAAAAAATACGTCGATTTAGATGTTGGAAGAGTAGTGCTTTTATTATTGCACTTTTAATTATTTTATTATTGGTATTTTCTCATCCACCTCTCCTCCATTCCTTTCCTCTCAGCTTACATCCTCGTAGTGTTTTCAAATAGTGCTGTAATTAAAAAGACAATGTATTTACATTTGAAGATAAAGACTTCTTGAAGAGTTTCACCTTCCTTGAGTTTTTAGTCTTGGCTCTAATCCGAAGTTTTAGAAATAGGAGGATGTTGTGCATTACCGTTCTTACCACTATAAGAATCTGATTGTACTACAAGTCACTTTTGTTCTGATTCTGAACTGTTTTTTAAATCCATGTAAAGCTTGCTACAGCCAACTCTACTAATAAAACCTAAAAATGGGTTTATTTTAGTGGCTTGGGAATACACAACTGTTTCAAGATTAATCTCTGTTTCTGCAGCGAGGCACAGTACTATGTTGCTTTTCTCCTTCGCAGTGATTTTAGATGACAGTTTGCATTCAGCTTAGAAAAAAGACCCCAACAACAAAAACGGATATTGGTATAATTACAGTAAATGCCCTTTTTCATGTTATTAAAATAACCTGTAACAAGAACCTCCTAACATCAACGATATTTAAATAAGCATGATTTTTATCCCTTGATGAATAAAAGTTAAAGAGGGCCCTGTTACCATGCATAATATAACCCTTGTCAGGTTTTGATTATTTAAAGCATTTTTGATTATTTAAAGCATTTACTGAAAATGTAGGTTATGAATTGCTTTTATTTTGTTCAAAATAATGCAGGATACACATAGTGAAGAGATACAATTGTGGCTAGTCATTTAGAAAGATTTTGTGGTTAATGTACAGCTTTGTGCATTAATATGCTGACTTTAGTGAAAAACAGTACCACATTTACGGAATGTTTTGAGAGTAGCACATCATTAATTAAGAGTGCAGCCAGCCTGGGGTAAAATTTTTTTTGATCCTAATTTTTTTTTTTTTAACTCTATCCTGTTATGATTTAAAGCTATATTAAGTGATGCTAAGCTATAATAATGCTAAATATTCTTAATCTAATCCAATTATTAAGATAGGATTTTAAAGGTTTATTTTGCATTTTTATTCAAATTATACACAGGAATAAGTTGTTTTGATGTTACTAGTGCTGTTCAGAGTTCCAGTGGCTTGAATTTAATTTGTGAGATATAGTAGAACTCATGAAAGAAACTATAAGAATATTTCTGATATCAGTTTTGTACTTTGTGAAACATAATTTTTTCAATTGCTTCTGTATTTTTCTTAACATGTCAGTTTTGGTTTAGCTTTTTGTCATATTTATGCCAGTTTCTTCTCTCTTTCCTTTTTTATTGATATTGTAAAGGTGTAGGCCTTTTGATGAGCAGTGATCTGTTCTGTATGATTCACTGGTTTTGCCACCCTGGAATGTCTGACGAGGTACATAATTTATTTTACTGGAGTGATGTCATATTCATGAGTTTCAAGATCCAAGGGCCCTGAAGTCTTAATGACTGCAAATCCTTACCAATTAACCCACTCTGAAAAATAAGGTGTGTCTAAAAGGATGGAGACTTTTTTTCTCTGTTGATCATGTCTGGTTCTCAGCTAATCTAGGAGGAGAGACACGATTTTCCAATGTACTTTCTTTAGAATCTCCATACCACTTTCTCTTTTGGCTTCGGAGGTATCTCGTCATTGGCTTCTTCAGGAACAATCGATTGCTTTGTGTCCTTAAGCTTTTTCATCACTTCATGATGGTGATAGGCCCCTCTGTGTTCTGCTAATGTATTCCGTGCAATAATGGTTCCTGGGACAGAAGACAAGACAAGAGGTAGTGTAGTTTGGAAAAAATGGTAGTGCTTTCATATATACTGACAGTCTGAGTGAATTAAGTACTTCCATAAAGGTTTGTCAGAAATACTACATGCTACATTTCTTGATAGTCTTTCTTGCTGTAAGTAGAATATTATATGCAAACACATGCACTTATTGCAGCTAAAATTTTATGACTTTCAATGAAATGTGCTGGCCTTCCTGCCTTGGGTTCCTTTGAACTGCTCAGTCTGAAAGTCTTGCACCAATGTTGCTGAAGTTTGCAAATAATATATTAAAAAATTAATCCATTAAATCCATTTTGACTGATGTTTAATTGTACTGCAGACAAATCTCAAAGAGGAATACCATGCAATGTGACTTGTAAGCAGGCAGCAAGCCATTTAGTGGAAGATACAAATCTTGCAGCCAGTCTTCAATTCATTGACCTCTCATTAATTTCGGTGATATTGGTTGGGTAAAGAAGTTAGAAAATGACCTCTGATTTTGCCTGTTTAAATGTTGCATCATTCTTAGGGGAAAGTAGAACAGAAAATAAATACATAGTTAAAAGTACATTCTGTAGATTTGCTTCTGTATTTACTTTGAGTTACTATGTCATGGTGAGAGGGTAATCTCAAAGAAAAGAAAAGAAAAAAAACAGAAAAAAACCAAACAAAACCCCCACCTTACAGCATTGGTTTGACATTGGTCCTTCTCATAAGATGGAATTGCAAGAGAATATAGAGGCTTTGAAACAACCTATACAGTCACAGTTAAATTTAAACAATATGTATTAAATTGCAAGTTCTCTTTTGTATAACTTGAGACCCCTGGATATCTGTAGGAATAGGATTATAAGGAGAGTCAAGGAAGAAATTCAAGGTAATTTTCTAATGGACCATTTTTATGGTCCAAGGTGAAATCTTGCTTTTTATAACACAGTTTGTACAGAGATAAATACTGAAGTTTTACTTCTCTGTTGAATTATCATGCTTCTTTTTAAAAGGGAGCAAGGTGCTATACCCTGTGGAGACAAGTTGATTTCCTTCTTTCAGTTCTTTTGTTCCCATGTGCAGGGGAATGGGAAAAAATAAAAGAAAAAAGAAGAAAAAGAGAAAAAAAATGTGCTTTATTTACATGAAGGAAGGGCAGGGATTGAATGAAGCATTCAGTTCTGCCAAGGCAGCCATTCTCTTCTGTGACATCAGTACTCTGCCAAGATTGTCACACTGTGATACCTCCTTTATTTTGAAGTTGGAGACTTTCTAAAACTAGGATCTTTTAGGTCTATGGGTTTGCAGTGTGATAGCGTGAAGCCTGATGGGAAAGATTCACCATGAACTACTACTTGGAAAAGCTTGGCCAGTTCTCTTTGAGCAGAAAGCTTGCAGTGAAAGAAATGGCAACAGAGGGGAGAAGCAATGAATGTGGTATAAAGTTGCTTTACTTATTTGATAGGATACTAGGCACAGTTAGTGTGACTTTTCTTATCTTTTCTGCTGTCATCTCAATGGCCTTTTGGTAGCATCAGGGAGCAAAGCCATTAACATTAAGAAAGAAAGATTCACATACAAGAGGAGGAACAGTCTCTTACGGGAAATACAGCATCTAAAATGGCATTGCTTACTTTCTGAATGCAGTTCAAAATGCCTTCAAATGCCAGTTTTGACTGCATTGGGTATTTTAAATAGTGTGATGATTTTCCCAATGTATCTTTTTTAAAATAAGGTTAAACAAGCTCACTACATTATTAGAAATTATGTTAAGCATAGCAATTTCATACTATTACTATAAGAAAAGAAATGCCTTACTGCTCAAATTAATATTTTTTCAATGTTGCAGCATATGATTATCTTCATATTTCATCTAAATTCATAAGCTGTAGAATAATTAATATAGGAAATATATTTTACATAAATAGCTGGTTTTTGGGGTTTTTTTCTCGGAATCAAAATTATGTTTTCAATTAATGCAAATAATATTAGGCACTTCTTTAAAAGTGTATTGTGAGTCCTTCACTGGTTTCCAGATTTTCTCTGAGATTTTAAACATGTTGTAATTAAAAAAACTAAAAAGCTTGAGTGTTGCAAATAATTCATAACTATTAAAGATACTGCTCAATTACGTTCAGAAGTGTGATATTTTGGGTACTATGAATTGTTCCACTTGTATTTGGGGAATAGAGACAACGTAAAGATTTCTGTAGCAATTGGCTGTATGTGCCTTACAATCTCGTTGTGCTTGACCACCAGTTGTCCAGACATGGAGTTCTGGGTGTCTGGTTGTAGCTCCATCACTGTCTATTTAGCCAAGTTCTTTTCAAATGGAAGCTAACTGTGCCTTTTAGTTCATACTTCACTTATGAATTTTTCCTTGTTTTAATCTGTTTTACACTTGAAACTTAATTTGTACTTGCTCTTGTGTCGTGGTGATGACATATCAAGGACGTTGATGTGCTGTAACAAGGCAGCTGTCATAATAAAATGTAAATCACGTTAAGGAAAGATCCCATTTCAATGAAAGCTATAAAATAAATAAATAAATACATACATATGCACACATATATTTATACATAGGTCTTTCATATGCATTTTTAGAGAGTCTCTGTAAAGGAAAAAAGCTATATCAAATGAAAAGGCCAGGAATTACTTAACGGGGACTATTTAAGCATTCTCTGAAATAATTAGACCCAAAAAGTGTTTCTGAATGTGTTCCAGTGCTTCACCTGCAGAAAATGTACACTGCTTCTCTGATAGATAGTGTCGTCAGTTTTACCAAGTGTTGCAGCCAAGTGGCAATATATTTGTTCTCTCTGAGCTTCGTACAAGATGACTGCACTTGCAGACCGGCTGTGAGAGTGACAGTGACACAGAACTTGCTTTTCAGTTTGCTTGTGTTACTCTATAAATGTATAGGCAGGTCATGCTTGAAATGAATGTGTCAACATTACATTGCTATCTTTAATGTCATTTCCATTTCATTACCCTATCCAGAGCAATTTAAGTTACCTGTGATAGCATTCTTTGTCTGCTGTCAACATAGTATTGGTAAGGCATTCAGGGGCCAGTGGTAGAAAAATGAAGAGTGTGGGTATTCTTGCCTCCCCCACAAGATAAATTTACAGAATGGTGCACTAATAATGCTCAAGTTCCTAGAAGACTTTCCATGTCTGTTCTGTGGACTAGCTTTCAGCCAGAAAATGTATGACACTGAGACCAAATGTCACTGTCCTGAGGGCACAGAGACAGTTTGTAGTTGTACCTTTTCCAGTCCTGTTCCCTGGATGAGCCCTGAATGTCCATTGTAGGTAGCCTTGTATTCAGCCTTGTGTATTGCTGTGTCACCTGGGTGGATCTTGGATATATATTATGGGTAACTTGTCTCCTGGATGGACCTCTTGGATGTGCTCTACAGCTTGTATTCAGTTCTGTTCCCAGCCCTATCTCCTGATGCTCATGACTCAAGCCCCTGGATGGATTCTAGACCTATCAGATACTTCACTGTCTCAGGAGCTGTAGGTAGACTCTGTTACCACCACCTTGTCTGCTCAGTTCCTTGGCAGGAGTGAGGAATTTATCCACAGCACAGTGTGGGGCACAGAGCGGACCAAAGATGTGTCCCTGGATGTCTCTTCACAAGGGTCTTCTGTGCTTGAGGACTTGAAGACTTCTGTCCTGGAGGACTCTCCCATGTGATGATCCTGGTTTTGTGGGTGTGGGTATCCAAACGAGTGGAAAGCTCAGTGCTGTGTTTTCATGTGAAAAAGAGCTTGGCTTCTCTGTAAAAGAGACATGTCTGTTTTGCTACCCCCAAAGTCTGGTGGTGGTTTAGAGTCTTCAAAGACTAAGGTTTTCAAATTCATGAAGACCATGCAGCACCTGGTCAGCTCACACATTGCAGTGTGGTATAAGAAGCACTAGAGAGTAGCTCTGAGGCCCTGAGCCTTTCAAGAGCCCTTTGGATGGCAAATGAATGTTTAGTGAGTATTTGGTGTACCTCTGGAACAATGTTTTTGGCTAAGTTTCCTCTTAAAAGGATCGTTAGCATGCACTATACCTATACAGCAAACTGAACTGACATTCCAAAGGGCCTTTCCTTCATGGATTTGCTTCAAGATGATAGTACTGCTAAAGACTGAAAAGAGTACCATAGATGCAGCCTTAGGACATGGGTTCATCTTATGATGACTGACTGCCACTGAAAGGAGCAATAGTTGTCTCGTGCTCACATCACTTTTTGTGTGCTCCTTCTGCTTCCTCTTCTGAGTGCTACTTGTCACATTAAACGTTCTCTGCTTGGAGGGAAAGCTAACTCATGAAAACCTCTGAGTTTTCCCTCAGATCAGCAAGCTGAGGAGAGCCACTAGAGAGTTGCACAATTACTGAATTTAACTCAAGGGAAGAGTCAGAAGAGCAGGGAAAAAGCGGGTCTACCCCCTCTGGCCTCCGCCTGCTGTTAGATTGAATTAAGTCTAATATGAAAATACACCCTGAAGGAGAAGCATGTGAGTTTATTTAGAGAAGATTATCACTGTTGCCGCTGATTGAGAATTTACACAGCTGAAGATTCGCTGTTTAAAAATGTGGTAGAATTCCCCAAATCACTCAGATTTTTTTTTCCAGCAGATGATAAACACTGTCAGAGGTCTTGTGGAGGTCTTTCTTGACAAATGGACAAACACTGGGTGTGTGTTTGGTTTTCTTCCTTTATTCTGACCTTCTCAGAAGAGTGAAAGAATTTCAGAAAGTAATAGCAAACTGTTATATACCAGTATGATATTTACAGGCAGATACAGTAGCTAATGCACCACTAAGTTCATGCTTCTTTTATTCATCTTTCCAAAATCACTTTTAGTATGAGGTCAGTAGTCTTCCAAATTTTAATTTGGTTTTGTCTATCTGTACTTGGATGATGATAAAGATAAAAATTGTATATTGTATTTTTCTACCTGTAATTTACAAAACTCATATTATGTGCTTTCTTTCCAATCTATTTATCTTTTTCTAAGAAAAGAACACCACCACCACCAACCCTTCTTTAAATGCCATATTAAAACACCACTCAGTCTAGGATTGAATTTTGAGCCTCCTGCTGGAACTACTCTCAGCTCACTTTGAACTAAACTGAACTGAAACAGCGGGAGAGTATTCTGTTCCCTAAATATACATTTTGTAAGAAATAAGGTTATCTAATTAGAGCATGTTAGTTGTGGAAATTGGGAAGTCTCAGTGCTGATGAATAGGCAGATTAAGGTCGAAGTCCTAAAATCAAGTCTGACTTCTGTATTCTTATACTGTAAGTTGTTTCTTGCTGCCTGTACACTAGCAGCTTTCAGAGATTTTTCCAGATTGAACAGGTACCATACATTTCCTCTTAGGCTTATAGGGGTTTGAGCTTTTTTCCCCAGAGATTGCTCCACAATATGGCTGAGGTCTGCTTTCTGCTCTGAGCAGAGCCTCTCCCTTCTGGGCATTTCTCCCTCTCAGCCTCATCCTGGAAGCCCTTCCCCTTCCCTCTGTGTAAATGTTCTGAGTGCAGCAGCCAGCTAACCACACACACTTTTAGCAACAATAGCAGATAATGTTTATGCATCACATTTAACAGCACAATGTGCCCAACACACTGTTAAAACATTAAGACAGAAGCAGATACCAAGGAAGATCCTTCGGCCTTAGTTATATCCTGCAGTTGTTGTGAGCCTGTAGCTAGGACAGTCTGGGTTTAGCACTAGGTGTGTGTCAAATGACTGTAACTGAATGGTTGAACAATTTAAGGTATCTGATGTTTATTATATCCATTACATTAAGCATGCTTTGGGAAAGTGAAGTGTGGTAAACAAATCTGGCTTCTGAGACCTTGGCTGAACTGACAGTTCCATGGTTACCATTCATGAAACCAAAATGATTTTTCTGCTGGGAAAAATATGCCTGTGAGTATGTCCAGCAAGGTCGTGACAGGATATATTGAAGCATATAAGTTTGTGTGTTGGAGCTTTACACAGAAATTACCGAGGCATTGCTTCTGGAGAATGCTTAAGAATTGTGCTAGAACAAGCTTTGGAGTCATCATTTACAGAGAATTTGCATACATGGCATTTTATCACAAATTTTGCTGGCTTCAAGGAGGACCTACATCTATTTCTGACAGGTACCCCTTGCTCCTGACCTCTGGTGCCTTCATCATTCTGCCAATGATCCCCAAAGAAGCTCTCCGTCTCCATAGTGTTGGGTGACACTACTCTAAGTGTCTCTTCTGGTTGCACTTCTTAGTTTCATCCAACTGAAAGAGCAACATACGGAAATCAGCAACAGTCCACGACAAAAACTAATAAAAGACACAACCGTATGAAGTTTAATAAGGGCAAATTCCAGATTCTGCGCCTGGGATTGGACAACCCTGGATGTTCAGACAGACTGGGGAATGAGATGCTGGAAAGCAGTGCTATGGAAAGGGACCTGAGGGTCCTGGTTGATGGCAACGTCAGCTGAGTCAGCAGTGCCCTGGCAGCCAGGAGGGCCAAGCGTGTCCTGGGGGGCATCAGGCACAGCATCGCCAGCCGGGCAAGGGAGGGGATTGTCCTGCTCTGCTCTGCACTGGGGCAGCCTCACCTCCAGTGCTGGGGGCAGTTTGGGGTGCCCCAATATAAAAATGACATTAAGCTTTTAGAGACCATCCAAAGGATAGCCATGAGGATGGTAAAAGGCCTTGAGGGGAAGCCATATGAGAAGCAGCTGAGGTGACTTGGTCTGTTCAGCCTGAAGAAGAGGAGACTGAGGGGAGACCCCATTGCAGTTAAAACTTCTCGTGAGGTGAAGAGGAGCGGCAGGTACCGATCTCTTCTCTGTGGTCACCAGTGACAGGACTCAAGGGAATGACCTGAACTTGTGTCATGGTAGGTTTGGGCTGGATATTAGAAAAAGGTTTTTCACCCACAGAGTGGCTGGGCACTGGAACAGGCTCCCCCAGGGCAGTGGTCACAGCACCAAGTCTGACAGAGTTCAAGAAGCATTTGGGCAATGCTCTCGGACACATGGTGTGATTCTGGGGAGGTTTTGTGCAGGGCTAAGAATTGGACTCAGTGATCCTTGTGGGTACTTTCCAACTCAGAATATTCTGTGATTCTGTAAATTTCATCTTTTAAAAACTTATGACACAGAATTGGTGAATTCTTTGTTCCTAAGACCTTTGTACATCTCACCCAAGCAAACAAGTCAGTCTATGTTTTCCCTAAGCTCTTGAACCTCCACACAAATAGCTATGGCTTCTTGAAAGAAGCTGGCAAACATGCCTTCTCTTTGCATGTGCTTGATGAACGTGGGGAGGGTGGATGCAGCCCCTAACCCTTTTTCTGGCCTTCAGAAGGGTCTGCTCTGTGCAGAGATTGTAAGCCTCCAGATTGTAAGCCTCTCCCTCTTGTCTTCATAAGGTTCTCCTTGTGTTTTGCTACTATTTTATGAGAAAAGGGAAAGGTAGAAACAGAACCGAGCAAAACCTCAAAAAATGAGGAGGTGGCAGAGAAGTGTAAATGGATGGTTAATGGTGAGAGGCTCAGGAATTTAGTAGCAAGGTAAGGAGGGTAAGTTAGGAGCTGGAGAGGTTAAGTGGTAAGCTGGGACTGGCTGAGCAAACACAGGAAGGCAATGATGTACCATAACGTGAGAAAAGAGTAACATGAGATTATAAAAGGAACTAGGCTAGGTCGATGGGAGCCAAAGGAAGTGGGCAGACAGTTTAAAGATAAGGAAAACCTGTTTCAGCACAAAATTATGATTGTTAGACTCAAAATCTTATATCACCAAAAGTGTACACACTATATATATGTAAAAAGGAACTCTTCAATGCAAATAAATACCTAAATTGTCTAAAAATTAAAATTAATAAAAAAAGGAAAACCTCATTAAAAATAGCTTTTAAATTTGTTTACAAGAGATGCTTTCAATAGCTGCCCCTGTTGTGTTCCTCTGGATCCTGGAGCTGAAAGTGTCAGTCTTTCTGAAGAGGAAAGGGGGCAGTTAAAATGAGTGTTCAGCAGTGTGAGGGCTTTGCTGAGCAAGGTTCATGGTGGGGGTCCCTTTCTCCTCAGTCTTGGCTCTCTTTGGGGATATTTTTATGTAGTGTCTTACCACAGCCTGTCTTCCCCCTGCTTTCCAAGTTGGGGAGCTGCACACTGCCTCCCCACGTCCCATCAGCCTGGAGGGGCTCTTTGTCACACAGTGATTACATTGGAGTGCCAGCCCCTGCTCTGGGTGCTCCCAAAGTGAAGCCATTGTAGGGAAGCACAGGCATGTGGCCATCAGACTACTGCTGCCACAGCCAAAAGCAGCTTCCACCAAGGCAGAGCCAGACACATCTGGAGACCCCATGCTGCTGACCGAACAACAAGCCTCTGACCTTGTGCTAGTGGCAGCAAAAACCATATTTACACAGCTAAGGGAGAAAGGCTGATGGAAAAGACAAAGATGCTGGAGTTACAATCAAACTGGAAAAGATTACGCAAAGTGAACTTCGTGTTGCAGTGTAGGGAGATGGAGTCTGACACCCTCCAGCCCAAGAAAGGGGTGCCAGAATTATGTTTATGGAGTACTTGTGGATACAGGACTCAGGAATAAGAGCCTGGCACTATAAAGCAGAGGAGGTCAGGCTTGGAGAAAAGGTAGCCTTATGAAGTAGGAGCAAATGTCCTCCGGGAAAGTGGGTTTGAGTTGAGAATTGATCCTGCATGTTCCCATTCTATGCTGTCAGCAAGTGTCTACTGGGAAGTCTGTGCAGTCTTGTTACAGGCAAAGTGTAGCAGCCTTCAAATCTGCCAACTACTCTATTAAATTCAGAAGATTGCAAAACCAGTTCAGAGTCTCATCAAACTATTGATCTGCATGGCTCTCAGCATGATGCCATATTTATGGAGAAAACTGTGCAATAGGTTGTATCTGTGTTGAAGATTTTCAAGGTTAATAGTATTTTATACTTTTTAAGTCGCAATCCTTAAGAGGATGATCAGAAATATTTTTCTACAATCGTTTGTGTCGTTCTGGAAACAGGATGAATCAGCTCTAAGAATGGCTCATTATTATTATGCAGTTTGAGGTATTAAAAAAATTAAAGATAGAAGTATTTAAATGGGTTGTATTACGCTCAGTATTATCCAAAATAAGTTCCTAATGGTCTTTTTATATATATATATATATATATACACACACATACATATACACGCACATGCACATAATATATACCTATGAAAGCATGCAGACTTCTCCTTTCCTGTTCACTTGCAGTAATAGTTTTGTTGTATCGTGTCAAGGTGCCAGTTACAGTCTAACGGAAAAAGATATTTAATCTGTGCTTTTATTGTGTTTTGGATATACTTAAGAGAAAAGAATTGAATATTCAGTCTTTGACAATAGCCTCCTGCTTTTTACTTTCTAGGAACAGAAGAATTTATCAACAGAAATAAGAGATGAGGATGAAGCCAAAACATGTATTTATAGTGCAAGAATCAAGTTGTGTGTTGAGGCTATGGTGCAGGGATTTTTGTTCCACTGTATTAAATGGCAGGCAAAAGCAATAACAATTTTGTTTGATATCAGTACAGTAAAGTAAGTGTTTAGCTTAGATGCATTTTTATTATCTTTCAGAAAAGATTCATTTGTCAACCCAATCATCAATCTAATTTATTGGTAAATTGAGCTCAAAAAGTACGACTCAGTACTCACACGTATTTTAGGTTCTCTTGAAAATACTGAGGAATGTAAGTGTCCAATATAGGACTGCTTGTCTAATTTTTGATTTTTATTTTTTGGAAAAAGGTCACTGCTGTGCCTTTTGGGAAGAAAGCCTGGTGCATACACAGTTTCCTTTTGACGGTTTGATTAATCTCAAGGATTCTTATTGTGGCAGAGTAAGTGATTCAGGGATGACTGCTCAAACTCAGTATTTAACTCTCCAAAGAGGACATGTACCTTGCACATACTGGCTCATCCGCTGTCTAAGTCTTTTTTGCTCTGGGCATGGAAAGTACAGACAGACAAATTCAGATCTGAAATTGCAGAAGAAAAAAGTTCCTATTCAGCTGCAATTGAAATGCCAAGACTGGGGGAAGGAGAAGTTTAAATTGTAACTCAGAATCTACTGTGGCAATGTTTGCAGACATTCCTTTTTGCTGACCTGCTGCCCAAGAACTTGAACTGCTTGTTTTGGGGGCTGAGGGGCCACCTTACCCAGGTGACTGCTGTGCCTTTGATGTGAGCTAGCTGAGCTTTCTCATGTCTTACATATCTCAGTGTCTGTATGTCTAGAGACACTCTCAGGGAGGTTGGGTTTCTCTGTGCTGTGTTTTGCTGTACTTGAGGTTGTGTGCAGGGCTAGAGGACCAGACACAGGCTGTTCTGGGAGGCCAGTGCTAGAAGCAATCAGTTCAGCAAAAATGGTCTGCAGGGCTCTGTACCTGTGGCTCTGACTGGTTTCATGTAGCCAGAGTGGTTTAAGCGATGTATTTAATAAGCTTGAATGTGTTCCAGTGGAAAAGCATGAAGGACAATTAGTTGGTCCATGTTTTCTCTTCTTCTTTTGTCATACCATGGTTCTAAAAACTTGGGGCATTCCTACCATCACTGTGGAAAATGCAAGTTCTGATGGCTGGGTCAAGTATCAGGATTTGATGAATGGTATTATTTTAAGTTATGAACTAGCAGAAGGAAGAGAAGAATGTGTTCTATTATCTTGTATGGGACGACTTTAAAATTGGCAACTCAGGATCAGACAATGCAAATTTGTAAAGTTGCTCACCTGTAAATTGTTAGTGTCGAGATACAGGTTATAATCTACAGTAAATGTTCGATACAGCACATCACTGAGTGTTCTGAGTGTTCCTGAGCTGATGCTCAGGATCGTGCTGCCTCTAGATGACTCTTTATCTGAAAAAATTGTTAAGAATTTAAGGTGCTCTCAATATGTTGATTGAATGGAACATTGGAGCATTTTGGAGATAGTCTTTGTCTCTGTATATGTATTACAGCATACCACTTGTTTCCTTGTCACAATTAGTGTAGTTTCTCATTAACGATAAATTTCACTCAGGATGCAGGAAATCTTGTACAGTTTTATTGTGTATGGGACTTTGCTTTTAATATCACTCAGAGGGTAATACTGTAATTTACTGGTTATGTTCACTTGCTGTTTAACTGGCCCGACACTAAAATTCGATGGCCAGAAGACTTCCTTTGTGATCAGGCTAGTCAGCACATTGGCAGTCTGTTCCTGTCGTGTGGGATCATCCCACACCACAAACTGTTGCGGGGAGCTGAGGTTCTCTTTGCCCAATGTCAGGCTGAAGGAGTATAAATTCTGCTTTTGAAATGATTGTTCGAGAGGTTTTACTTTGCTGCTGTGCCAGCGTCCCTCACAAAGGCTACAGTGTTCAAGTACAAAATAGTATTTCTTACCACTTAACAGGATGCTCTTGAATTCTCTTTCCAACTCAGTGGGGCTCTAACACGGTGCCAGACCTTTATTTTGCGGGTATCCGGTCTGTACTCCCAGTTCCAGCATTACCGTCAGCCCCAGCAAGGGATGGCTGGCCATCAGCGCCGGGCAGTCAGGGGAGAGCATGCTAACAAGCCTGGCAGCATGGGGGACTCACCAGCCAGGGCCCCATCCCTCAGGGTCCAAGCAGGGTGGGTCTGGAGATGGGAAAAAGGTTCCGAGAAGAACGGAGTTCACCCCGGATTCAGTGAAGAGGTCAGACAAGTTCCTGGTGATGAGGCAGGGCTGGGGTGAAGCCCAGAACACAGGTCAGTGACTCCTGCTCAAGGCAGCGCAGGGGCAGTAGCTGGGTCAGCCAGGGTACAGAGGTCACCAGGCGAGATCCCAGGGATGAGGCAGTTCCTGTGCCAAACTGGGAAGTCAGGCTGGGTCTGGGTCAGTGGGGTACGTGGCCAGGCACAGGCACCTGCAGTCTGGTGGCGGCAGAGCTGAGGTGAGCTGTGGTCAAGCACGGCAGCCATTCCTGCAAAAAGGGTAGGGCAGCCACCAAACCTTCTTCCAGCTTCCTCCTGAAAAGCTCTTTGAGGCTTGGCAGGGCATCTCAGCGCTGGCTTTTGCCACACGGAGCTGGGCTGGAGTGTGCTGCAGTCTAGACAATCACTGGGAAGTCCCATCTCTGTCTCCTGTATAACAGTGATTTGAAAATACGCTCTTTTGATCAATGTTTAACAAAGTAAGAACATTCCTGATACACCTCTAAGGACAACCTACTGGAATATCTTCTGTAGCACATGAAATGGGCAAGAACTATCAAAAAAATTTAAAACAACAATATAGGACTGCTTGTCCTTACTGTTTATCCACAGATCTGTGACATTTAATCTCTGCTCTGTATGGTGTTGGAGGCAGACCGTACATGTCAACTAGTGACGAGGCAGACATGAAAGTCTGCTTTCAGAGACTGCCATTTTCTTTCAAGTACCTGTAGGCAGAGTAGCTTACCTCTGCCACAGAGCAAATCTAAAGGAAATAATTTTAAGATCTTCAGGCCCCTGGATGTGCTTTTATCAGCAAAGGGGTATCTAATCTTCTTACAGAAAGTCACTATCCATAGACCATCCCTTCCTCTTCTGCCACGAGGAACGTAGTGGGTGGGAAATGATAGGAGGAGAGTTAGGTGGTCTCTGTGGGGGCGTCTGTTCGTCACTTCCCTGACTCATGGAGGTCATGTCAACCCGGGAAAGCTCAGGTTAGGGAGGGACTCCTCTCCTTATTTACATTCCACATACTTCCAACAAAAAAGTTTCTGTAAATCGTTAACAGGACCTCAAATACCGAATTTGCTTTACCTGGCACAGATACTAACCTTAGGATCAGCACAAGTGAAGCA
Source organism: Pachycephala philippinensis (assembly GCA_013397055.1). Classification (NCBI taxonomy): domain Eukaryota; kingdom Metazoa; phylum Chordata; class Aves; order Passeriformes; genus Pachycephala; species Pachycephala philippinensis. The sequence goes on from VWZT01014151.1 coordinate 462,873, forward strand.
TCATTCACATGATCTTGAAAAAAATACTAAAGGGATAAATGAAGGCTCCCTCCATTTTCTTTTTTTTAGGACTAGCCCCTCAAGTCCAACATTGTAGTATCAAATTTTGTGAAGCAGCAAAACCTGCAGCAAGTATTTTTCTGCAAGTGTCTTGTGGCTGTTTAGAGCAAGGCCGGGTAGCTGTGATGCCTTGCAGTTTTGTGAGCAAGCTGTGCCTCCCGTGCCATTTCTTCTGCTCAATACAGTTAGGAAAGGCTTCCCCTTTCTATGACTGTGAAGCATGGGGTGTTTTTTCCCTGCTGGAGTGGGCTCATCTGTCCTTGTGAGCTTATGCTCTTGGCTCTCCTGGCTGAAAAGTTATGGGGTCCTGGGCAAAATTCAGTGTGCAGACTTTAGGAAGTGGAAAGCTATCTCTTCTGGCACTTGCTGACACCTGTGACCTGCCTCCAGAATATGACAGAATAGATATTTAGTGTCATGTTTTTGTGGACCTCATTACTGAAATCAAGGCAGTGTTTTATGTAAAGCCTGTGCAAAGCTTTCTGTGCGTAACGGGGAGGGACATTCGGCAGGGAGTCTGCAGGGAACTGCTGAGGGGTTTTTGTGCTTCCGAGTTTCTTTGGCATTCACCCCAGCTAAAGGCACCAGCTGCCATTAAGGCTTGTTGTTTTTTCTTACCTTCTTTGCTTTTGTTTCTCTGCAATTAAATGATTAACTTAATGAGAGATTTCTGGTTATTCTTATAGTGTTCTGGGACATTGTTGAACTTCTGTGATCAACAGGAACTCTGACAAGTGTCAGGTTCTATTTACTGCCATGTAGAAAGGTGATGAGAAACAGCCAAAAGCAGCATAGAGCAATGACACAGCACAAAGCAATTCAGGAAAAACACAAAGTCCTTTAAATCGAAACTGTCTGTATGTTTAGAGAACGCTACATTTGGCAGCTCAGTAATTTTTGTTTGCTCATTTTTATTTGTTTATTTTTCTAACTAGATTAATGATGCACTGGAAAGGAGTGAGTAGGAAAACTGGAGGTTTTGTAATAAAGAAAATAATTTCAAGATATATATAAAGTAAAATGTACTTGGATACTTAAGTTAATACATACTTGTCAGGAATAGAAGTTGAAGGTCTTTTTTCCCCAAAAGCAAAGCATGAGAAAAACTTACTTGTAGCTGTAAAATTGTTGTGTAGGTTCTTATTCTAAATGGTACATGGTTTGTATGCAAAATTAAAATATTTCTGCTGTGTGGGGTTTTTTAAACTGTTCAACTTAAGTACACTTAAGTAACTTGGAAAGTTGTTGTTTTTTTTTTTGAAATGGTGAGTGCATTCAAGCAATGCTGCCAAATTCCTGGATTAGTACAGTTAATAAAGAACATTGTGTTGGCTTTAATTTGTGAGAAGGGATATACAGCCTCCATTATCTTTGGAAAAAATTCTACAAAATCTGAAAGTGTTAGAACACCCAAATGATTTATAGACATAGTAATTTATTGTCAAGGATAATTGACCTGAAATACATATACAGGATATAGTCTCTTAAGTCTTTCTGACAATGAGATGATACCACTCCAGTACTCCAACTTCTGTTTCAGAAGAAGCTGTCACCCTATCTTTGTGTTTATGGCTTCTTAGAGAAAAAGGCCCTCAGGCAAAAATTATGTGGTAGCTGGTTTAAAACCATTCCTCCGACCAGAACCTTTACTGAAGTTACCTTGCTGCTAGAAGATGTGGGAGATTGTGACAAGATCTCAAGTGAGATGAGCAAGCCTAGACTTCCTCCTTAAAATAAGCTCCCAAAGAAGATGAAATAGGCTCTAAAGTGCAGAAGGGGCAGAGGGAAAAAAAAAAAAAAGGGGGGAGAAAACTTATCTTTTAAATACAGGAAAATTCCAAGCGACTAAGAGAACAGCAGAGATGAAACTGTGTGATGGTACAGTGATTTAGTTCTTCTGGGCTTGTTTTATGCGAGCTAATGACCTTGAGTTGTAAACTGTGAACATTTTCTCCCCCTGCTTCCACTCCTACAGTGGTTTGCTGCATTTCCTCTCTGCTCACCCCTGATGTCCAGCTGCTCCAGAATTCCTCTGGCTTCTCTTCTTCGACCCACATCTCGCATCCCACCGTGGCCACCTGCTTTTTAGTGGCATCCCAGCGGGGAAGCACAACCTCCAGCCTGGTCCCTTCAGGGAGTGGAGCGTACCTCCGAGAGCCCAGGCCTCGATGAGGTGTATGATGAGAGCTTTCCCCAACAGACTCTGAATTACTCAGTGTGCAGCTGCTTGTTGCTTTCCAGCAATTGCTAAATCACAGTTTGGTCAGAGGCAAAACAAAGCTGCCCTTGACCTAAGGAACAACAGGCTGCAGACTTAATTATTCCGGAATTTAAAGGCTTACTGTTAGCACTAGACAATCAAAGGGAAGAATGCTTTAATACTACCAGAGAAATGGGTTTGCTGATAACCAGCACTTTATAAAGCTGATATTTCTTCATTAGAGCAACCTTCCCTAGTTTTTGTGTAATTTCATACTGCTTCTCTGGAGACAATATATGGGTGAGGAAAACGCCTAATTCCAAGTACGGGATTGGAGGAGGTTTTCCTCAGCATCTCAAAGTAATTCTGGCACCTTTTCTCAGTGGCAGTCCTCTTTGTGGTGTTACACCACACCTGCTAATAAGGGTCTGCGTGATACAGAAATGGGCAAGTGCAGGGAAACAAGAAAAGGTGCCCTTTGCTAAATGGTTGCTCGAGTGACTTTTCCGAGTGTCACACCAGAGCAGGCAGAAACAGGTTGAATGGCTGTCGGGACTGCAGCTTTATGGGTTTTTCACTAAAGAGCTGACACTGACATTATGTTTTGAATCTTTTGTACTTCTTCACAAGTTGAGTAAGATGAATTTGTCAAATATCTATCCAGTAAATAATGTGTTGAAATCCTCCAAGTGACATGTCTTTTTAGCTTGGCTGGTTTTTTCCCCTTCTATTAGTTTACAGTTGCCTGTGAACAAAGAGACGGTTTTGTCTGCACATTTTCAAATTGTTAGTTTGACAGTGTTCTTTTAACTGTAGAAATCTTACTACCTATTGCTAAAAACCTTCATATTCGAATATACTTTTAAAAAATAAAATACAAGCCCTTTAATCCTGAATTTTTAGCGCTGTCCTGTTCCTTGAATATACCTTCCACCCCCAAAATGTTTGGAAAACAGAACATTAACACAAGTGCTGAAAGATCCTTTTAAATTCTGACACAACACTGTTAAATGATACTGCATATCCAAAGAATTTAGCATTGGTAAACCGTTGAAGTAAAAATTTAGTATTTACCACAGTATTAACTTTAGGTATCTGTTTTAAAGCTGCACTGTACACCCAAGCTCCCTGCTTGTTTCCTTCATTCTGTTCTCACTTACAGACCATGTGTCTGATACTGATGGTAACTGAGTGATATGATTGGTTTCATATACATTCTGAACAAGAAATTAGTTATTCAAACTCGTATGTGATTCAGTGCCCTATTTTAAGTTGATTTTTCCTAACTCTTGGCAAAATATTTTGGGATTCCCATCGCTGATGTTTAAAGTATAAAATTTCCAGGGCTATGTGGGTGGCTGTTAACCTTGATAACACTAGAAGACAACACAAAAAGCTTAATTGCATGGGCTCAATTTTCCATAAAAGAAGGTTCAGCTGAACTCTCTAAGTGCAGAGGGATGGGCAAAGAAAGGGGAACAAAGCTAAGCAGAAAATGGAAAGAAAAATATGTATAAATCCTTTTTGTTGAAATTTCCGTAACTGTTTTTCTTTCCTCTGCTGAAGTACAGTTTTTACATGCATGAAATCTTGAGCAAAAGAGAGGACTACAAAACTAGATTGAAACCAATGGCCTCTTTTTACATTTAGTTGACAATGCCTTTCTGAAGATCAGGTAATGCCAGCTCATTCAAAAACAAGGTACAAGAGGAAAGGGTTTCTTGAGTCCAAGAGAAATCGTATATAGCTACATAGTTGAAAGAAGTGATAGATTGAAAGGTTTTTCTATTGTTTGTTTTTTTAGCAGCTCTTTGATATTGTTTTTAACTAGAAATTTTAAGATGTATCTAGGTATTTGTAAGTGGCCAAATGGAAACTAAGACACCACCCTACTCTTTGAAGGCATCATTTGTATTTTAAAAAATTAGAGCTCAGATTTTCTGAGGTGATTTCTGAAACTAGACCAGGAAAAAAATGGGATACAAAATATACAGAAGAAATTAACCTTTCTCCACTGTACAGATCAGCTTTGAGCCCTTGGGCTTTGTACTTAATAGCGTGGGTTTCTAGGCCACTTCTACCCAGTTTTTTCCCCTTGTCCTGCTTTATTAACAAAGCAGTCTTTGCTTTTTCAAAAACTTTGTCTTCTGAGGTGACAGCATCCTCTGGAAGAGACTAAAATCCATTGGCAAGGAGTTGTTGATTGGCATGTTTGCACTTTAGTCACCAAATTTGGAAAGGTGCAACAAGCTTATTTGGTGCCATATTTATTTGAACCAATGGTTATCTATGGTATAATAACAATTAGATAATTAATAATTAAATACTCACTGTATTACTGTAGTAGGTTGAGGACTTGCTTGAGATTCATTGGAGTCCAATATGGCAAATAAAGCAAAGATGAAGGCATTGTGCAATTCGAAGGACAAAAAGATGTTTTAGCAAGTATTTCAATGATAGGCTTGAAGCATTTAAATTTGCTACTTTTTGAAGCTTTTTGATCTTCATTTTTTTGCATACTCCCTTTAACTTCATGAATAAAAAGAATTCTGCATTCCTTTGGAAAACCATGGACATGTGATAATGCTGTTGCTTACAGAATGCACATTTCATTTTTTTTGTGCTTCAGTGACTGAGCCTATGTTTAGCATTATTGTCTTTTCATTGAGAGGAGGTCACACACGGGGTCTGTCCACAGTACATGAAATCTAGTCTATAGTCTGTACTCTACACATGTCGTGTAGTAGAGCCAAAGCTTTTTAAAAGAACCCTGTACAGGCAAAGCTCTTGGGAAATTTTCTTTTTTTTTCCAAGCAAAAAGCTACTGTAAACATCCAGGAAATCAGGTTTGTCATGTTAAACTGGGACTTTGAACCTTCTTTCAGAGGAAAAAAAATCATTGCTTACAGGCACATAGGAAAAAAAGAATCTGGTTAAAAGTAGCTAATGTGTGTCACCCCATGACAGCAGTTCAGGAGGTATGACTTGCCATTTTAATTCCAGTGCTGATGTTTTCTTCCATGTTAGTAGAGATTCAGGGAGGCCCTCATGCATATAATCTGCAGCATTTCACCTTTATGAAGAGGGGTGAATTTTTTTTTTAATCAGGTTGGTTTTTGTTTGACCGTACCTGCACAAGATAACCACTTCATCTGGTCATGTATTTCAATAAAACTCATTTTTTAACAGGATCAGAACTTACATATGCAGAAAAAAAAAAAATCAAGAAGACAAAAACTTCTTAGAGTAGAAAAGAAAAAAAATTGAGACAAAGAGATGAGCAAGCAAAATTGAAAGGAAAATTTGATAAAACATGCCCATTTTTTAAAGAATTCTTATTTTGAAAATATTTCTAATTTTGTAAATTTTTAAATTTTTTTCCTTTAAAGCTCTGCAAATATCCATCTATGTAATTTTGACAGTAGTAGTTGTCATCAATTTGGACATCTAGTCCATCTCATTGTCAGCTAGTTGAAACTAGAAGACTTTTAAAGGTGCCTTCCAACTCAAATGATTCTATGACATGAGGAAAATATCTTTGACTGAAAACCAGCTTGAAAAGAGACAAGGGTTGCAATTACCTATTATGTAGATTATGCCTGTTCTTTTTAGTATTTTTTCTGAATTGAGGAAAAAAACCATTCATTAAAAATGTCTAGTTCAAAAGAACAAATGTTGGGATAGTACCGCATGTCTGTATTTCATGTTCAAACAAATAGCTCTAGAATTTATTGATGACTACTCCAATTACATGTTTGGAGGAGAAAAAACTGAAAATGGCTACAGTATAACAGCAGATAAAACCCAAAATTATGCTTCCTGTATCTGTCTGTTTCTTCAGTGTATGACATTGATACTGTAAAATGGGTTTGAATAACTCCAGAAGTCACATAACTTGAGGTGCTTCCACAAAGGAAGACAAAGAGAAATGAGTATATATGGAGGATGCCTTTAGTTTTTCACTAACTTTTCTTTCTTTTAAGATTAACTGCTGCTTGATTTACTTCTGCAACCAGTAATTGACAAGAAACATTTCAGAGCTGTAGATGCAACAAAAGGACTAGAATTTAATCCTTTCTGTAATTCAGCAGTAAAACAGTAAGGCCTTGATTCAAGATAAGAGCTAATAACATTTGTTTCAAGTTAAGCATATCTTCTACTGCTGTTTCTGCACTGGAGCTTTCCTGGTTTATCCCTGCAATTACAATCAAACAAAAGTTGAAACTCTCTCAATAACTCCTGAGGCTACAGCTGACAAGTCAAAATTGTGGTCTTCAGCCCATGTGCCTTGAGTGAAATAGACAATTTATTTGCTAGTAGTGACTTCCAGAACTCTCAAGGGTTTAAGAATAAAGATTTTAAAATCTGCTGGTTTCGTGTTTTTTTCTCCCTTTTTTTAAAATCCATAAACTAATTCAAGACATTTTCTGACTGGATTCTCAAGAGAGGGCAAGTGTAAAGTGTGAGCATGGACTGTAATGGAAGCCATGAGTTTGTGTTGAGAAACCTTCAGTTTCTGAGAAATTAGCTGTAGTAAAATTTCACACATGACCGTCTGACTTAATTCATCATTGTCCTCTGTACACAGAGTTTCCACTGCCATGAGCAATATTTAGTTTTTTATGATGTTATTTACTGTGTAATCCCACTTTGTGGTTTTGCTGGCTCATAAATGTCATTAATGATGGACATTGAAAAACTCAGTCATGTTTCAATAGTCACTTCCTGTTTTCAGGTAACAAATTAGCCGCTGAAAGCTGAATGGAAGTCTGAGGATTTCACTGAAGTTATAGCTGTATCTGACAACAGTGAATTTGGGAACCTGTTCCAAAACATTGAAATATTAACATTAAATGTGTTGATGGTCATCGAGTGTATAGCCTTCAAGTAAATCCATCAGACAGGGAGAGTTATCTTGACCTGCTTAGGAGCCCCATTTTGGATCAGTTAATCAGAACTTCAGCACTGATGTGTATGTGCTCAGCATGAATTCCCAGACTGCCAGGATTTTATTTGAAAATCACAGCTTTGCAGGTAACAAACATGCTCCTTTTGAGAATCTGAAGGATTGACATGCAAAACTGGCTTGAGTCCAACACTGTCGACTCAAGCTATCTGAAATTTCTAAAGGCTGTAAAGAGCATGTGGAAAAAGTGTTTGAGACTTTAATATCCTGTTACTTCAATATTTTCTCCTTTCCATTGCTTTGTCATATCTGTTAATATTTTGTTATTCTTCTAGAGGATGTCCATGAGTAAAACATAAGTAACTGTACAAATCTATTTTACATCTCAATTCTCTAATTCTGAAATACTAGATCAGGGAGTACGGGAAGACGTGAGAAGAAAAAGGATGAAATTTTTTTCAAGGAGTTTTTAATTCTTGGAAACTTAAGTCGATATTCATGACTCTTGTTGATCTGAGAGAGTGTTGTCTTCCATGCATCTGCTATTGAGTGTGCCACATTGAAACTGTCTCAAACAACTGCTAAGAACTACGAGGGACACTTCATTTCTACCAGGTTTTTAACGGCTTGAGTATGTGTATATTTCCTTGCTCAGTAAGCGATTTTCATATTCCTGACTGTTTGTGTTTACTGAAAATTGCTCCTTGTTTTCTAGTAAAATTGTAGTTTGTTCGCAGATGCTCTGCTGCAGGGCATGCAAATACCAGAATGTGCACTGGATGATTTATTCCTTCTAATAAAATGAGAATTTTATACCACTCTAAAAATTTGATTTAGTACCATTTCCTACATTCCAAAATGTCAAATTTTATCCTGTTTCATCAATGTATTTAGTTAGTGGTTTTGTACAGTACTTGTGTTTGAATGCAAAAAGATGAGCTACTGCAGTCTGAAGGTTGCGTATCTAAAATTGCTTCAAAAATAAAAAAAGGTCAATGAACAATACTAATGCATTGTTTTACCACCTGCAGACTTACTAATGCTCCATCATGGAGGTCAGAGGGAGGAAATTGAATTAATTCAAAGAGCTCGTAGAGTGTAGGGACTAATCCTATTTAAACCTATGAGTTAACTAAGTGGTGGATGTGGAGTCTTCAGCAGAAGGCGGCAATCTTTTCCTCATAAAGGGGTGCTGGAACACCAGAGCTATGTGTTATTTTGTTGGCTGTCAGGTCGGATAAACAGCCATGGATGACTACATCTGTATTTTGCTAAAAGCCCAGGGCTTTGACAGCATACATGGAGACTTCTTTGATTGAATTTTTGAAATAGTTCAAATGTTGCACTGAAATATTTTTCACCGAAATAGGGAGCTATTATTGCTGCATTGACTCGGATTTAGTTTACACGGTCTGTAGTGTATTGTGAGTAGTTTACCTTACAGATAAAATTTTCTGATGCATACAGTAACATGTAGTAACATGTAGTACCTGTCATCTCTATTTAACATCAGGCTAAAGGGATGCAAAAATTACCAATAGAAAAAAATCTCCGACTTCATTAAATTAGTAAAATGAAGTGCATTGGTGATAGAAAGCAACCAAGAATAGATGAACTAGCAGGATAGATGTCTAAAGGGTGACAGGACAGAGTGTGAGACTGAAGAAAATGCCTAAAGCATCTGGCTTTGCTTCACTGGTTTCGCAAGATGGAATTAACTTTGCAATTTGACTTCAGTTTTGCAATGCCAAGTCTATAACTCACTGTGGGCCTGGGTTAGTACCTTTTTTTTGTTCTTTCTTTTCTTTGCAGGGTGTCTGTGGATGAAACATTTTTCATTATAGCAATAAGTTACCTGTCCAGTCATTGCTTGCAAGAGGTAGAAGGGTAGAGACTTAGCTTGTGATTTCATTTTGTGTGGAGCTGAGAGCACTGAGCCAGAGAATGCTTCTCTCGGTTATCCTAAAAGGCATGAGAATATTCTGTGCCTCACACAGGCCCACACACGTGCTGCATACACAAGTGGTATCTACATGTGCCCTTGTGTCTTGGGCCTAAGTGAAATGTGAACGTTGCAAATACGTGGAAGCACAAAGAGAAAATTATGTGAAATAGAAGCAAAGAGTTGTAAAAATTTGGGAAAAAAGATTATGGCTAATGTGAACAAGAACTTAAAATTGTTTATACATGGTACATTAGGTAAATGAAGAAAAAAATTAAAAACTAGTAAGTTAATCTTCTGATTAAGATTTTCAAAGAAGTCTTGATAAAGTTATCAATTCCTGTTGGTTTTAAGGAAGAGTTGCAGGCCTAATTACTTTAAGCCTCTTTCAAAGCTGAAGAATTTGATGTATCATCTTAGATGCAAATGATTCTCTCATTAGAAAAAAAAATCAAAATACTTGTACAAATATTAAGTTCTTAGTGTAAAATATGAATGTCTGAGACTGCAAATAAAATTGTATTGTAGGATGAAAGGGTATAAATTAGAAGTCAAATATTTCACTTCTGAGGAAAAATCTAGTAATTAAGAGACAGAAGTCTAAGAAAACAAGTATGTTGTTTGCTAACAAAATGGTTGTTAGCAAATACTAAATATACAGTCCAACAAATACATACTTGTGTTTGTCCTCTCTTGATGGACACACATTAATTAGCCTAACTGGGTATTGCTAAGTTTTCCATTTGGCTATGGGTGTGTAAAATAGCACTGTTGCTGCTTAAAGTATTGTGTTTATTAACAGAATAGGTAATACTGAGAAAAAGTTCCATACTGTAATGAAATACTGCATCCTGATGTGTGCCTGTATTTTCAGACACATGTTGTGATAATTTTTAAATTTCACGAGTCACATCCAGCTGTTAGTTTTCATTGTCATGGAATTATAGAATAGTTTGTGTTGGAAGGGGTCTTCAAAGATCATCTAGTCCAAACCCCATGCAAAGAGCAGGGACATCTTCAACTAGGTCAAGTTGCTCAGAGCCCCATCCAACCTGACTATGAAAGTTTCCAGGGATGGGGCATCTTCCAGCTCTCTGTGCAAATCTCTCTAGTGTTTCACCAGGCTCATGATAAAAAATGTCATCCTTACATCTAATCTAAATCTACTCTCTTTCACTTTAAAACCATTACTCCCTGTCCTGTCACAACAGGCTCCACTAAAAGGTCTGTCCTCATCTTTCTTAGAAGCACCCTATAAGTACTGAAAGGACCCTGAGGTCTCCTTGGACTCTTTTCTTCTCCAGTCCGGAAAAACCCAACGCTCTCAGCCTATCCTGTAATCATGTTTGTGACTATCTTGTGAGCCCATTTCATGTCTTTCCTGTGCTGAGGATTCCAGAGCTGGATGGAGTAGTCCAAGTGGGGTCTCACCAGTGTGGAGGAGAGGGGCAGAACCTGCTGCTCATATTTCTTTGGATACAGCCCAGGATACAGTTGGCTTTCTGGGCTGCAACTGCCCATTTTTGGCTTATGTCCAGCTTTTAATCCACCAGCAGCCGCAAGTCCTTCTTGGCAGGGCTGCTCTCAAGCAACTTCATCTCCCAGCCTCTGTTGATACCAGGGGTTAGCCCAACCCAGGCACACAACCTTGCACTTGGCTTTGTTGAACCTCATGAGATTCCCATGCATGCGCTTCTCAGGTTTGTGCAGGTCCCTCTGGATGGCATCCCGTTCCTCAGGCATGTCAGCTGCACCACGCAGCTTGGTGTCACCTGCAGGCTTGCTGGGCGTGCACTCAATCCCTCTGTCTGTGTCAGTGATGGAGACATTAAATAGTCCCAGTCCCAGTCCGGACCCCTGAGGGACACCGCTCGTCACTGATCTCTGTTCAGATATTGAGCCATTGACCATTACTCTCTGGATATGACCATCTGAGCAGTTCCTTATCCACTGAACAGTCCATCCATCACTGTTACGGCAAAACATATTTGAGTCTCCTACAGTGTATTCACTGTCAACAGTGATTTACTTCCACTTCTTGTATCTTTTGTATATAACCAAGGCGTTAGTGGGAGAGAAAATTGCATATAACTGTCACTGCAGTGGAACATGCTATAGTGTATCATGGAACTGTAAATAAGTGAACCCTGTGGAAGAAGTGCTGTGCAACCTTCCTCTTCTGTTGCTCTTTCCCATGGAAGCTCCTCCAGGAAATTACTGTTGCATTTTTGAATAGGTGCTATAAAACACATGGTGATGATACAAGATGCTTCAGCTGATTTAAATACAAATCCTTCAGTGAAGTTGCCTATTTTGTGTGTCAGCGTGGAATTTAGATAAATGTCTTTATCTACCATGCCTTACCAAATCCTTCAAAAGATGTGCTGCTGCCTTGTTAATCAATTGAGATTTGAGCAGGGGTGGTTAATGTTCCATAGTCACACAGTATAAGGAGTTAACATCTTGAAAGTGAATGATTAGTGTTTAATTCAGGGTAGACAGAACTATGGGTACAGACTTAAGAAATCATATAAACTCAGTGTACATTCCTAGAAATGTGTCAGAACTAAATGTTTAATTAAAGGACTTGGAAGGTGGTTTGTGTTATGTTTATTAGTTCTTCTTCGTCTCAGCTTAGCTTCTCAGGAGATTTACAACACTTTTTTAAAACCTTTGTAGTAAGAAGGTCATATGCTGATCTTAAAGTCAAATACATGGTGCATAGGCCATTAACAGTATCTTAGATTGTCTTTTTGTGAATATTTTACTATCAGGATTTCATACATTCATTTTATTATACTTTTTTGAGCAAGGACATTGGTGAAACAAGAAGTATCTGTTAAAACTAAACAAAGGAGATAACTCAATCAAAGTCTGCCCAATACCTATCATAAATAACTAAAAAATTTAGCAAATGGATGTGGATTATTTCAGTCTTCCATGCATATTCTCCTGGTGAGGGCAGAACAGGGATGAAAATTAGGGATTGAAAAAACAGTTTCTGTGTTGTATATATCAACTGACAACCCTTTTTAGTGATTCCTCTTACTGAAAGGGTGGACTTGGAATGCGAATAAGGCTTACAGTCCTCTGATCCGGGAGGTTGTAGGTTATATTAAAATAATCCATCAAAGAATTAATATAGCTTTAAATACTGCATAATTACTCACCTGTGTCAGTTGATGCCGTACAAGTACTTGATCTTTATTGAAGAAATATATCCCCAAAATATATGTAGTAAGCCTAGAGGAAGTGAATTTTGGAGCTATAATTTATATTTGTCAATGTAGCATCTGCAAAGAAGTCAAGACATTGAACCATCATTAAAAATGCAAATGAATTCTTATCTTTTCCAAACACTTGATAGTGGATGAGCTGTGATAAGGCTGGCTCTTTGCTACACAGTGCATAAATCTGCAAGCTGTGTCAATGTGAGATGGTTGTTGTAGGATCATTTAGGCTGATGCAAGTGGTAATGCAATTCCTGAAGTCTGGACCTTTATTAAGCTGTATATTCTCTCATCAGAACTGTCTAGGTCTTTCTCATACAGCTAAACATAATTTCATTCACTGAAATTATTTCTGAGGTGGATGTTATGCCAAGGTCAGTTGATGTCTAATAAACAGAAGAAGCATCTCACATGATCCAGGATGCTGTGTAAGTAGTAAAGCATGAAAGAAAAATGGTTTAATAGAAATTGAAATGGAAGTGTTTTTTGAAGAAAGTTGTTTCATTATAGGCTCACTATAGATAATTGTATACATGCCCTGTAGAGTTTTAGAAATAAAATGAAGGCTTATGTGATTACAATACCTGTTAAAGACATGCAAGATGTAATAGCTCCTGGCACAGTGCAGGGTGATACAGATGAGCATCTCTTATGAGGCCTTTCCTCTGTGTAGGTTAGGGCCTAATAATGCTACAAACACAACTTAAGCTGCGTGTAGGAAAGTGTACAGAGTCCAGTCCAGAGATTCTTTTAACCTCTTCTAGTTAATGGTTATGTCATGATTTTATTTCTCCACTGATTATGTGGCCATTTTGGTGGCAGATATGACTTGTCCAACAGCCTTAGTTCAACTCCTTCTGGACGAAATGTGTAAATATAATTTCACTGTGTCTTGAATAACATATTGGTTTAGGTCTCATCTTTCACCTAGTATTGCTTTGACCGAACAATCTCTTTTGAAGAAATTATAGCCTAAGACTCCTCAAGCAGATCCTTAGCTTCTGCTTGGACAGCTGCTTGCTATGAGTTTCTTGTATCTGAAGTGTACCTGAAGTGACCAGCTCACATTCCAGTTCCTCAGTGAGGAACAGCTGTTTCCTGGTTCTACCTTGACTCCCAATTTACATTTAAGGATGTGAGTCTGCACTGGTCTTGGGAAGACTTGAAGTCTTAGATAAACACAGGTTTTAAGCAGTACTGTGATTTTCTCAAAATCAAACTGTTCATGTGATTGTGCTGTGATTTTTTGTTGTGGTTTTTTTTTGATTTTGATTAATGAAAAAGTCCCCACCATATGATGCTTTGAAGTTCTCCCTGGATAGTCAGAGAGCTCTCTCAACAATACTCTGGACAGTCTTTTCATCTGAGAAATACCTTTTTTCTGTACAGGGTGTAGCAGTAAGAGGCAAACCATTGGTCGACCATAGTAATACATGTCTGTTAATTAATCTGAATCTCATTCTGCTCTTCAGGAAAGGTAGAGTAGGGGCAGGAAAAATAGCCCTTCATCGATTTTCACCCTAACTGAGAAACGTTCCTTCTTGATTCCAGAGTGTGTGATCAGCTGGATACATTTGTTGCACAGCCCGGATGCTCACTGACAGGCTGTTTGTTTGCAAACAGCCGGCGTGGGGCTCACTTACTCCAGTGGCTCAGATCAGTCCAGAGTGTCACTTGTGTTCGCTCAAGCACGGCAGCTCTTGGTCCACACAGGGAGCTGATGACTGACATCCTGGATGTGCACACAGGTAATCCCTGATACCCAGCCATGACTGATTTATCATTTCCTCTTTCATTCACAGTTATAATTTAGGCTTCATAGACACATATACCTTCCTTAAAATGGACATCCTACATTAGTGTTGTAGGGAAGTAGGGTAGGACAGATGTAGAAGAACACTGAAAATGCACTGATATGTTAAAATCATTGCCACAGCCATGGCAAACACTTCTCTCTGTCATGGAGGATGAGGGAGGCACATGTTGCTGTCAAATGGGCCTCATTCACCCTTCTGAAAATGTTTTCAGTTCCCTCCTTGTAGGTTTTCTTCTTTGGCTTCCAGGTAACAACCTTGTCTGAGATAGGCTCAGATCTTTTTTCAAATGAGGCCCTAGGAGAAAATCTGCCATTGGGCCACTATCAAAGACTGGTACCTGGCTGTTAGAAAGTTTGCTTTTATCCTTATCACAGCTGTGGATAACATAAGCTCTTCAGCTTACGGCTCATCCTTAAAGGTGGTGAGCCTGTGGAAACTTGTCTGTAAAAGGTTTCTAACTGTGGAACATGCTTCACAGATATTCTAGAAAAAGTGAATTGACCTCCAATAGTACATTGCAAGGGGTTAACATTAGAAACTGAAGATAATTTCATAACAAACTCTTTAATCTTGGAATTTCTACGAACACATCTTTTTTTTTTTTTTTTCTTCATTATAGCTAGGGAGCTCTCTTGAGAGAAGTTCATAGAAAGGGAGAGAGATAAATAGTACAGAATGTACCACTGTCTATTATCTTTATAATGGCAATATGAAAGAAAGAGACGAATTTGGGATGGATTTTCCTTTTCTATAGCTGTCTCCACACCAACTGATTTCTTTTTAAGGCAAGTCTTATGGTTAACAGACAGTCAGGAAGAACTGATAGTGCCTGGATTCCTTTGAGACATGACACTGGAGGATGCAGAGACTTCAGAGGCTGCATGTGGATGTACAGTTTACAGAATAGCCAAGAGCTGTGTTGAATGCTGGAAGTCATGCTGGTTTTCAAAAATAGGATATTTTGTGAATTTAAGGTGAGAAACGGGCTGCACTAAGGAATTTTTCATGAAGATAAAATTCTGTCTCTTCTCTCATACGTGTTAATCATTTCAATAACTAAGACACTATTACTGGCCACTTCTTGAATGATTAAAGTGCTGCTGTCTTTAAGCCTTTAAACTCACTGCTATTGACATATTTGTTTAGGAAGAGCAATATTCCCTCTGAGCTTATGTAAGACAAAAGCATCATTAATTGAACTTTATACGTTGTGCAAGGCAGTCCAAGTTTAAGGAGATAAGAAAACCGTGCATGTATATTGACAAAGAGCAGTGAGGTAGTACCTGTTGTGAACAAAACAGCATCAAAAGAGGTACTCCATTCTCATCAGCTCTGACCCCAGCCTGTATGGTTGTTTGTCTTATATAAATAAATATGATTATTTAGTTTCTGAAAATGTCCCTTGAATTAGGGTCTGTCCTCATTTTTCTAATTTTTCTAAATAAAAATAAAAATAGGAACTACTATCAGTAAGATCCCTAATAAAATACCTAACAAGAAATGAGATTCAATGAAAATAGTAATTAATCAAGCATTCCTATATTGCAGCCTGGAAAATCCATAGGAATGGTACTGAAAATAAAGTTACAGGTGGTTATGGCATTACCCCCTGTCCCACTGTCCCACCCATAAAATTCCATACAATGTCCATCAGTCACAATAATGACAGTACATTGCTGCACTGATAAGAGTAGAGGTGTCTCATGAAAAAGTAGAAAACTTGGTTCCAGATTATTATTGGATCCACCAGATAAACTGCTAGGGTTAGATACTGCAACTAAAGAGGTGATAAATAAAAGCCTTGTCAGAGACTGGTACTGTTATAAAAATTCATAGTTATGTAGATTATATACTTGTGGAAGGTCAATAGTACATAAAACACTGGAGTAATTACCATTCTTGTTAATATAGTGTGTGTCTGCAGAAAAGTGGTTAATTTATGACCCAAATGCTATTGAAACTAATAAACATAATGCCCTGGAAAACTACATGAGCAACTGTCATACAGAAATGATGCTTTAGACCTTGGAGAATGTCTTCAAATATTTTGATAGCTACATATGGTCATTAGCTCCTACAGTTGGTACAGGATGATTGCTTTTGGTACTGTGACACTTGTGCCATATTATGTGCCAATTATTCTTATGCCTACTTGTTATCATGGAATAGATGTTGGTTCAAGCAGAACCACCTATGTCTACTTGTCCATAACCATGTCCAGGCAACTCTTGAATGTCTCCAGGGATGGAGATGCTACAACCTCCTTGGACAAGCTGTGCCACTGCTTGGCCAGTACAAAAGTGTCTCCTTATGTTCCTGCAGTACTTTCTGTGTTTCACCTTGTGCCCATTGGCTCTTGTTCTGTCCCTGGTCACCAGCTGCAAATAGTCTGTCTCCATCTTCTTTGCACCCTCCCTTCAGGCATTTATAGCCATTAATAAGATCCCCCCCCGAGCCTTCTCTTCCCCAGGTTGAGCAGTCCCAGCTCTTACATCTGGTGACTTCCACACTGCAGGGCTGTGCCCTTTGGATGCCCCTAGTTAATTTGAAATGCTGTTTGCAAGGCAAATGATGCTTGAATTATGTGGTAAAATGCTGCAACAGGCATATCATATCTTAAAAAGCATTATTTGTGGTTTCTTTAGAAATTATTTTAAACAGTTCTTACCAACATTATTTGAGTATGAAAGGTGATTCTGTATTCTTCTTGATGTCACCGAGAGGTAAAATTTGTTTGTAGCATAACTTACTATTACATCTCCCACAGCCTGTCTGTTTCTCTTGTCATGTTTTTTACTAGTCAATGTAATCTGATGAAGGGTCATTTATCATTTTTATTGTTGAACATTCGGGTCAGTAATATAAGGAAAGATGGTTCAGAATGGTATATCCCAGTGGTTCTTGATTTTATTGGAACTTCTTCAATTTTAAATAATTAAGCAAACTTTGGGATGAAGGGTTCTTTTTTATTTTGGATATGTCAGGTCAAAACCTCAGCTAAGTAGGTGGGTATATCTATTCAGCCTTAAGTTTCTTCACATAAAGGTTATTTTTGCTTATATCCCCTTAGACAAAAAAGCTGGTATCTTGAAAGAAAGAAGATAAATGTCTGAGTGCAACAATTGAATTGCTTGACTGTATCAATATTGATAAATAATACAGGATTTTCTGATACTGAGATAATTTTAGTCAGTTAAGTTTGTACAGGGTACTGAAGGTTTTTGTTTTGTTTCCATGCAGCTCAGTACCCGAGCATTTCTCTTCTCTTGTGTTACCTGACATATTAATTACTAGCATACTTTTGCAGCTCTAGGCAGAATGTCTTAGTTTGATCTATGGCAGATTTTATATTCTGTTTATCATGGTTAGGTTTTTTTTTCAATTTTGTGTTTTGGCTTCTCATTTTTCTCCTTTTCTTCCCATACTACTTACAGAGGGGCCCCAATACCACAGAGTGCTTATCTGCATCCAAATCTAAAGGCAGCTGAGTTGTCATGAGTTATCCATGCAGAAGCAAAGCAGCAGGAAGCTGTGCGTGACAGAGTTATATTATAAATTGCAATTCGTTACTTGGCCGTCCTGCTACATCAGATAATTGATAATCTGATGCCTTTCCCATCCTGCACCTGTACCCTGGTGACAGAGAAATTAGCTGCCAAGTAGCTGCTGTAGAACGAAACAAAACAAAAACAAAACAAACACAAAATAAACAAAAAAAACCCCAAAACAAAACTAACCCTGGAGGTGGGTACTCATTGAAAAGAATATTTTTCATTTTTACCTTTCCACCCTCTACTTCATTTAATCGCTTGTGACAATTGTCTCGTGTCCTGCAGTTCATCTCATTTTACACACAATTTAAGTTCTGCATCCGAAATGGAATAGCCCCATCCAACAGCACGGCTGGGGCTGCCTGTGTGGGAAGCAGCTCAGGGGCCCTGGTGTACGGTGGACATGAATCAGCACCAACAGAATGAAAGGCAATGGACACCAACTGCAGCACGGCCAATTCTCATTAGGTGTTGTGGCTTCTTTTATTTTCACCACGAGAGCAGTCAGGTTTGGGAACAGGTACACAGTTTGGTCATGGAATTTCATCCTCATAAATATTGAATCCTCACAGAAGAACAACCTCGACAACCTGATGAGTTGGACGTGCTCTGAGCAGAGGGCTGGGCTAAATGGTCTTCAGAGGTCCTTTGTAACCTTAATTTCGGTATAGTTTCATGATAAGCAAGGATGAGTCCTGAAAAGGTAACAGAAAATACCTAATGAGGCAACTTAATTTCATTGTTGAATTTGGAATAACAAATGATGGTTTGGTTTGTTTTTTTTTTCATGTATATCATTTCCAATCTAAAAGAAGAAATCAAATGAGATACATTTTTCAGAAAGTGCTTTTGAATTTTGTGACTTTAACTATGTCTAATGAATTTACTCTGGACAACATTTTAACCTTGTAACTGACTCAAGTTTTAGATTTTCACCTGAGGACTTATGAGAGGCTGGAGTTGTAGGGAGGAAATATTCCACACAAGTATTATATATACACAAGTTCTGTTTCATTAGAGTGTCTTAAAAAATAAGTTAGGCAGGACTATTTTCAGGGTCTCAAAAATTTATATCCAAGCAAAAGCTTAGGTGAATAGGGCCATGGCAATAAGCTTCTATTTTAAAAATATTAAGAGAGTTAACTCATAAGAGAGACAGGATGTAGGTTTCTCTTGAACCATGATTTATTTTATTTTTGCTATGGAAGGAAATACAATGCAATCCTTGTTTACAAATCAAGGGGGCTGAAATGTAGAAAGAGAAGACAGGGTTATGACTCTGATGTTGCATTGGGAATTTTTGCCTTTTGGATTCTGCCAGAAGGGCAAGACCCAACATCTGTGCAGTATTGATAAATGGATTTTTATTCCTCCAGCGTAACAGGTCAAGTGGATTACTTATGCATCCTTGTATATACGTAAAAACTTATGTGCATACATATAAAAAAATAGAGATGTAGAACACATACTCTCTTGGGTAAAAAAATGAAACCCAGCAGAAATCTTTCTTGCAGGACTCACACTTCTAGGCTTAGGATTTAACAGATATCTTTTCTCAATAAGTAAAATTGCCCCAAAGGCAAGAATAGAAAGGGGAAAAACATCCACCACTGTGGATATGTCTACTGTGTGACGAATAGGGAGGCACAAACTTAATTTATAGGGGTAGCCCCATTTACTGAAATATTTTAATGTCACCCTTTCATGTCCTGTTGTTTGGACATTGCTGAGCAGTGTCACATAGTGGCATTCATTTCTGCAGTTTCATTGTTTGCTTGTTTTTTTCATATGCGGCAAATACATTGCGCGTTTACTACGGCCAAAAGCAACCAAGAGATGGCAGCACTGCTTTTGATATTCTGTGTGCACAATCTGCACTAAGTGGTGCATCTGTCAGTAATACTTCTGAACTTTTCATACCTGGAACATGCTTTCACCAGTCAGTGAATAGTCCTTTCTTTACAGAACTCCTATTAAAATCAGTGGCCTTATTACTAATGGAAATTGTCTTTTCCCATTGCAAATTTGCATAATGCTGTCTCATCTCTTCGTCAGGAAAAGCCTAACAGACACAGGAACTCCAGGGAATATTTAAATGCCACAGGGCAGCTTTGGTCAGTGTGACTGAACAATCTTGCTTCATCATTTGCTTTTTTACTGTGCAATAATTTCTGTTTCATTTTTACTCCAGAAACCAATTTTTTTCATCAGACAAGGTGTTTTGGAATACAGGATACTGAACTAACGGCCCATGTTTAGTGGTTTCTTTTTACCAGTGTGCTTAAATACCTTCTACCCTTCTGAAGTGAAAATTAATCACTTCAGTTTAATCCAAAGAAAGCCCCAAGGGGACAGACATAGCCATCAAAGAATTATTAACATTGTCAGGAGATTGTTAGCATTTCAGTAATTGTCCATAGGCTGTATAGAGTCACTTTGTTTCTTGCACTCTAATGGTCACGTTATGTCACTGTGTATATACAAAGACTCAAAAAATTTTAATGAACTGATTTTCTTTTCATACTCTACTTTTAAGGATTTGTTTAGCAACTAGACATCTGCAAAAGATGACACAGTAAAAATGTGGTGATTGAAACTACAAATTAAGTGTTTGAATATTAAGTGAAATAGGTTGTGATACAGTGTGAGGTTTGATACACTGCATATAAATGTGAGCATTTTTCATTTTATATTTTAAGAAGTCAATAACATGTATATGGTTACAGTGTCAAAATGATTTGATCATGTTGAAAAGCAAGAAAATTTAGCTTGACCCTCCTAGAATCAACATCTGTTTCTAGCAAACTGACTTTCAGATCACCTCGTACTGTGACTTGGCAAGAAAACTCAACAAGTAATGTGCTGCTTGATTTTTGGGGGTTGTGATCAGCATTTTAAAACCTTCAGTCTTGCCAAGAAAGACTGCATAACATGTGGATTACATACATGTTCCAGCCCAAGCCATTCTATGATTCAGAGTGATATAGAATTGCTTACCTATGTGTACCTAAACACTCAGAAAAAATGGCGAAGGCTGGTGGTTGTGAACTTTGGTATTCTTTTGCAATATTTGACAAAATAGCTTGCCGTGTTTCTGCTAAGAAATCGGTGTTGTCATAAGAAAATGGGCCTATTTCTGGCATTACTGATCTTCCAGTACTCACTTGGGTTGGTCTTGAAGCAGTGCTGCTGAATGGAATTAGACGATCATTATTTTAAAGTAAGCACTTAGGTTTTTTCTTACACAGGAAGTATATAACCCAGACAATTATCCGTAATCAGAATTAGAGTCGTGTTATTTCAGCATTTCTCTTTGCAGCTGCTCTGGAAGTGGCCATCACCAGACGGCTTCAACCATCAGATTTGCCAAACTGCATGTGGATAATTTTAAATGACCCATGTAAGCCATTTCTTTGGATGCAGAAATGGTCGTGCCAGGACATAAGACAGCTAGGAGACATGGTGCTGGTGTGATGGCAGAGGGACAGGTGATGGGAATCCAGCAGAACAGCCTGGGAATCTTGCCGAAGCTGTGTGGCCACTGCTGCAGGGGCACATGCAGAGGCTGCTGCCACTCAGACAGAGACTATGCATGCTCTGTGTGAAATCTGGGTCTGTCTGGGAGTGTTACCCAAGGCAAAGCATCTAAATTAGTACATTTTGGGTTGTTTTTTAAGTAACTGTTTGCTAGTGTCTGTGCCTTGCAGCATTGCTGATACTTCTTTGACACAAGCTGCGAGGAGGAGCCTTGTGCCCATGAGCCGCTTGTGGCAGGCTCGGCTTTGTGCTGATGGCAGCAAAAAGGGCAATGGTTTGGGGCTGGGGTTGAACTCAGAAGTTGCCAGATCAAGGAGGGCGGCTGAGGGAGGCACAGGGGCAGCTCCAGCTCTGGCATCAGGCACCTCCCTGGGGATGGGATAAAGTCAGGCTGGGACTTGGGCCCATCACTGTGCTGGGCAGGGCAGTGGGGAGCTGGAGACTGGGCCTGCTGCAGCATCACTGGGGTAGAGGCTGACAGCCCTGGGGGACTGATGTGGGGTCCTGGGCTGTGGGGAGGTTTGGGGAGCACCAAGGTGATGCCTAAAGAGGCCAATCTAGAAACAGAGACTAGACAGGAGTAACGGAATAAAGGTGGTTATTTATTTGAAAGGCCTTCA
>VWZT01014151.1:484845-556206 GCA_013397055.1 Pachycephala philippinensis
TAGCATGAGAGAACAGCAGCTAACAGGCTACAGGACACTTCAGAGTTACACGCTAGGAATACAGAATTTGAAAAATACAGAAGTTAAAACCTAAGGCATCAAAGGAAAACTGGACAGGGACTGCAAGGCCTCTTGGGTTCCTGACATGTCTGGGCAGTTCATGAATTGACCACTGATGGTAACAGGAGTCTTTATTAGCAGCATCTTCTAGAAAAAAACCAAACAAAAACCCCCAAACAGCTGCAAGTAGATACTACAGGCATTACAATAAAATGTCTGTACACCTTATACATATCTTCAAAAGCTGCAGGAGAAAATTAAGCAAAAAGCTTTGTTATGCAATCAGTGTTGGAAAGTGGCAACCCTAAAGAGAGGTCACAGTGGCATAGCATTTCTGTGGGCCAGTGGAGTAAATCACAGGGATGGCATTAGGGCAGCGAACTGAAATGAGCAACTCTGGTTTCCTTATTGACCACCCTCTGTGTTTTCTTCATTCAAAAAAGGCCACAATTTTCGAAAAAGACTTGTACGCGGTTGGGCTGGAGAGATGCTGTCTTCTCCTTCACTTTGCTCTTGAAGTCTCCCTTTCCTCTTCTGTAACTGGGAGGATGCTGTCATTAATGAAGTAGAATCCTTGGGAGAATTCAAACTTTTTGAAGGACCTCACAGTCCAGCAGACTTTGACAAATGAAGGCAAGTGGGAGAGCACTGGAAGGTGTTTATCTGAATGATGGTTAACAGGCCTGTCTGCAGGCTGGGCCAGGGACGGAGACATTTGTTCTCTTGGTGTCTCTGTTTGAAATGTATCCAGACCATACAGTAAAAGAGCTTTGTGATAGTAATACTGGATTTTAAATTCCCCATGAAGCCTGAAAGCTTTCAGAATTTCACTAACTTGGAAGTGGCATCTCAGTTTCTTCATAGCCTTCAGAGTTCAAAGGATACCACCGTGAATAATATGGATGTTGATATAATCCCAGTCAGAGAAAATGATAATAATAGTTAAAACCTCAGTATTTATTTCAATTCATTAAGTATTCATAATAGGTTCATCCACTATTGCTAACTAAGCAGAAGATGCAGCCACTTTTAATAAATAAAGTATTTGAGCAACTTTATTGGCAAGTGACTTGAAAAAAACCCCGAAAGCATAAAATTGATCAAATCAAGATTGGTGAAAGGTGCAACAAAATAGTTTGTTGCTGGTGGGAAAATAACTAGTGAAACAAAATCCTGAGTAATCTTTAATGGGACTTGAAGTATGTCCAGCAAACCATAAAGTTCTTCATAACAGAGATATGCAGTCATGCAGTAAAAGAATTTAAATAGCATTGCAAAAAGTATTCCAAGTGTAACAGTAAAAGTTAACTCAAGAATTTAACTCAGATTTGGATTAACAAGAAAGCATTCTTTTAACAGAAAATCTGCAAACTTAGTTGAAGATGAAGAAAAAGGAATTCTAATAATGAAATTCACATTATGTATTCTACTGTGTAAAGTTTTTAGACTTTTAGGCTTTATATATAGTAGGATTCAGTTCTAATATTTATACTTCTTTCCTCCAGAAAATTATAAAACCCTACAAAATTATATTTGAGCAAAATATCTACCTTTTTTAATTTTCCTCTGTCTGATCCGAAGTGATGAAGGAATGTCAAATACAGCATATGAAAGCAAATACTCAAACAGAGAAATTTCAAGTGAAAACCCTCCAGCCTTGAAAACCAAGTGTTTTGTTTTTCCTAAGTATTCAGAGAAGTAGTTTGCAAATAAATTACAAAAGATTAGTACAGTTGCAAAAAAAGCCCCCTACCTTTCTCCATGTAAACAAGAAGCTGAGCATAGAAGAAAATACTCGATGCAGTGACAGCCTAACAGTCTTGAACAGTTGGAAACACACACCGTAGAGAACCTCTATATGGGGCATGCTTGCAAAGAAAGAAGCAATAGGTTCAATAGGTTTTGGTTTAAAAAGTGTTTGAGACTGCAAAATCTTTCATAAGCATGTTTAAGGAAATGTCATGTAAGAGAGAATGGGTCTTACCTCGGTTGCAGAATTACAACAGGCTGGGTCACCAGCAGTTGCTGCAGCACTGGTTGAAAAAGCACTGTCTCTGTAATGCTATTAGTGCCTGAAGGTATTTTATCTGACACCAGAGAAATTCTTGCAAAGGACACCTATGCAGGGGAGACAGAATGAAGGAGAGTTGAGAAACCTCATCAACATCCCGCTGTGTGAGCTTCCCAAATAGGATACAATTGAATTTTGGATGCCGAGTACTCACAGTTCACTGGCAGGCTGCACAGTTACATCAAGCAGTAGACTTTAGGCAAGGTAAAATCACTTAAAGGACTAAGCATTGACAGCTGTGTGTTTGATATGTATTGACTGATCTATATTTGAATTCGATTTTTTAATA
The DNA here is from genome assembly GCA_013397055.1 of Pachycephala philippinensis. NCBI lineage: Eukaryota > Metazoa > Chordata > Aves > Passeriformes > Pachycephala > Pachycephala philippinensis. The sequence goes on from VWZT01014151.1 coordinate 487,266, forward strand.
TATGTGGGAATTTGGTGGGATAGGAGTTGAGAAGGAATCTTAGAAGGGATTAAGAGCAACTAATACAGAAGTAGAGCTAAACAGTGCGCTGTTTAGTTGCCTTGCATTAGGGAAAAGTCCAGGTCTTTGTCTTGCAGATAGCCCTTCAAAATTTGTCCAGTTTTGGTGACATAGAAATCAAGTTAAGGTGCATTTCACAACCAAAAGTAAGACCTGAGTGCAGACTTCAGCAAGTCCTGCTTTTTGAAATGGAAAATTAAACCCTTTCTAAGAAGTATGCCTTCATCTAAGCAAACATAATAAAACTTCAGCAAAACCGGTAAGGCAAACCTTTCATGTACAAGTAAAATAAATTGAATTCTAAATTAATGACTCTTTCTCAGTGGTCTGAATCATAGCATGATGTTAATGCACAAGAAAAGCTGCTGTATTCAAATACTAGGCCACACAACAAATCCATGTTGTTTGGTTTGCATCGTAGAAAGCATATTTACCCAGATTATGTGGGCTGCATGCAAAAAGTGGTTTCGCTGTGGGGAACAAAGATCCTCCTTCAGGCTTTTGTATGTCGGTAACTATAACCTCAGGGTTGTAGTTGTCTAAATGGCTACGTTAGTAATTTTTTATTTAGATTCTCTGGTTTTCTGTAGCTGGCTTAGCAGATGACCTCAGATTTAAATTCCCTGGGGCAGGGACCATACATTTATATGAGCATGAACAGTGAGGGTTTGATCTTGGCTGGAGCTGCAGGCTATGACTGTGATGTAAATGTCAAGTCATAATAGAGTAAGCTCAGGCAATTTCTCTGAGAAATAAAACTTGCTGCTTTCAAATGTCACTAGGCTAAAGAAACTTCAGCATAAACTAATGCTGAAGTCAGTGGGAAATAAATTTATCCACAATGTAGCTTCAATATAAGTTATTTAATTGTAAAACATATTAAAATTTTATTAATCCAGTTATGCTGTGTTGTTCACTCTAGCAGAACTGTGCCATTTGAGGGGAAAAAGCTTATTGGATGCCTTTGGAATTGCCACACTTCCTTCTGTCTCTCAGGCGCTCCTTGCAATTTTCGGCCAGACAGTCTAAAAATAAGTAATTATAATTTAAAAAAATAGTAACACCTCTAAACATAATCTTATGTGGTAAATCAGCCATAATGCAAATTCTTTTTAGGGAAGTCAAGTTCTCAAGTGTTTCTCTATCATCAGTGTGGTTTCTGGTTCATCTTTTCTCACTGCATGTCCAGAAAAATGTATATCACCTTTATGAGGAACAGTAATAAGCTGGAATGATTTCATCAGTTTTTTTAACTTCTATGGCTACTTACCCAGAATCTCTAATAGGATTTATTTGCAAAGCATAAATCTTAGTAGTCCAGTCTCAGTGAATGGAAAGAACTCTGTATGTATGTATGTATGATCTTGGACTTTTCTTACAGGCAGCCATTCCTAGTGTATACCTTTTGGTTTCAGGCATTTTAATTTGTCGTTGTAGTTGGAAGAAGTCACCATCCTCTCTCTTGCAGCTCTAGGGCTTCTTTGCAGAACACAGTTAAGAATTCATATATGAATTATACCAGGACTGTGAAGAGAAAATTTTATATGATGTGAGGTACAGAAGTAAATATTTGAGTTGATACATGTGATTTTTTTTTATTTCTGAAATACGTATATAGTCACTCTCTTCAGTGGTGTCACAGAAATGGTTAATGTTTGAATTTCATGGCAGATAACTACATGAAAATTGGATAATGCTAATTTGGAATCACAGATATGAAGTCCATTTATCTTAAGTTAAATAGTTGCTATGATTGAAGGGAAATAATTGTGAGAAAGATATGGTAAGTTGCAAAGTCTTATAGAACACAAAGATGTGCTGTGATTTCCTTGTCTTTAGGCAGACTGTTGCACGTTTTGAAAAATCTTGTTACTGACTCCAGTAAAAAAAAGTTGAGGCATCTCGTATTGAGGTGATGCACGCTGGATTCAGGGAATGGTCTCTTACATCATGAAAGATGTCTTTAGGATCCTGGTCTTACATGTGTTTTTTCATGATAATAAAGTAGGTAAAGCTGGTGGGGTGCACACTATTTTGGATGGCCCAGTAGCAATCCTTCAACAGGCATTGCTGTCGTTCGCTACAGCTGTAAGCCCTGACCTTTGCAGTGACAAGCTGGATCCTAAGGCAGGACTCAGTGTCCACCACCTCGGTTTGTTACTTACACCTGTGTGAGGAATGGGGAAAGCTAACAGCAGGAAGTACGTCTCCGCCAAATTAAGGCTTTTATGTAGATCTGTCTACTTCTTCCTGGCTTACAAAAGTCTTTGTTTAAATAGCTTTGAATTAAATCCGTGTGATGTCTTACATCTACTGTAACTCAACTGTGAAGCCTTAGCAAAGAGTAAAATTAATTGAATGCAGGTTCTTGGTGTTTCATGGAGCAGTGTTTGCTTGGCGTATATTTCACTGTAGAATCAGGATAGGCCTTGAAAACACGCAGTTGCACACTCACATGCACACGTATTGCTGAGATGGAGCAGTCAGCATCAAGTTATGTAGATACCAGTTGTATAACAAAAGAGATGCTTATATATATGTAACTATCACATATAATTCATCTCCTTACTGTAAGAAAAAAAATGGAGACAACTGTAAGAAATTAATCCTTAACCAACTAATTCTGAAAAAAATACTACATTACTTTTTAACCTGAAATTCCTAAGCTATTTTTTCTCCTCACTTGGCTTTCAAGTTGACATAGCAACTGCCATGGGTTTTCCTGCATCCATTCATCTTCCAGTTTCAGTGAGGGATGCAGGAAATGCTGACCTGCATAAGGTTGTGTTGGTACGATAAGTTATGCTTGTGTTTTGGTGTAACAGGAAGGTTCTCAGGGGAGAGCCGGGAATGGGGGAGCAATCCAAGGTAGAAATTAAGAGTCTTACAGGAGAAACTGATGAGCTGCAGGTTTATTTGTGACACGGTATGTCCATAAAGAGTTGTAAGGCACGTGTAGGGCAGACAGAAGATGAATACTGAAATGCTGCCATCCATCCAAGGAAAGAGCTGGTCAAAGATTTGAGGCCTTAGGCAAATGTGAAGGCCTCTGCACATTTTCCCAAAGCTTTGAAGGTGGCAGCCTGTAACCACACTTTCCTCAGAGAGCTTCCTGCATCCATCTCACCAAAGGAAATGTCTTGGTGGTGCAGGTTGGAGTTTGTCTTGCTACACATTTTCCATTCTGTTGCTCCTCTGAAAAGAGGATAGAAAGCAGAAAAGCAAACAAGCAAACAAACCCCACATGGCTTTAGTCTCTCAAAAGGAAATTTCTTGAATCCTGTATTGATGCCTTGAAGTGGCTACCTGAAAACAGTCTAGACAAACTTAAGAGAATAAAAGCAGGTATTTATTTGAAGGGCCTTCAAAGATACACCTTGGCCAGTCAAAAGCCTCCAAGGGGCTCCACCCAAGATGGACCCCGGGTCACGGGATTTTCACACTTTTATAAGTTTGGTCCATTTTTATAAGTTTGGTCCATTTGCATATCAGGGTTAATTCTCCGATTATAATTTCAGGTAATGATGTAATTACCCCAAGTTTGCTCCCCCTGTCAGAGGCTTAAGTTTACATATTTTGGGGCCTGGGACAACAGGGTGTCCTTGAGTTCAGGCCCAGAGAGGGTTTGTTCTGTCTAACCAGCATGAGAGGACAGTAGGTAACAGGCTGTATGAAGTTTCAGAGTTACACACTAAGCAGTACAGGATTTAAAAAATATAAAAGTTAAAACCTAAGGCATCAGTATTGTTTTAGGTGACAAATTGTCTGATGGTTTCATTTCCAGTTTTAATTTGACATAATTGAACTGGAGGAGTGGGGCTCAGGGAAGCACTGCTGATCTGTTCACTATGGAAATAAAATGGGCTAGTCCCAGAGGAGATTAGACAATCCATAATCCAATTTACCTTTCCTAAGGAAAGTTCATCATTGACTGTCTAGAGGACAGTGTCCTTAACTGAGGACACTGACTTTAAATCCTGTAACTGGCCACAGATGTGGCTGCTACCTGAAAGACTAATCAGTCCAAGGGTTAGTAAGTTGGTAAAATAATGAAAAAAATAAAAATCATTTGAGAACAAGGAATTTGTGAAAAATGAAGATAGAGGAAACACTAAGTTTGCATAGAAATGCTCTAAAATCAGTGAAAAAACTGTAAGAAGCAAATAATTAAGTAACTTCAAAAAATCAGTAACAATGTATCTGCAGTCAAATGATCAGAATATTCTGCAAGTTTCAATATCCAAAAATTGTTACAGAGTGAAAAAATACATTCTCGCTTTCCTGTAATTTATATACAAACAGTGAAAGAAACATTTGAAAGTAATTCTTTTAATGGGGTGGGAGATCCTACTGACTGTAATAGTTGCTGATACAACTAATACAACAGGTCAATGTGAGTGAAGTAATTTTTAACCTTAATCAATTGAGTAGTAATAGTAAAGTTTCTTGCTAGACGATCTGATACTGTTATAACTACTCATCACTTCCTCAGAGTATTGCATTCCAGTGTCTCAGATTTATTTGTAAACTGAGCAACAAATCCTCCTTCACTTTTCATTCAGCCATAGGTGAAAACATCATACGTGGACTTTCTATTCAAACATTTTTTTTCTCTTTTAGCAGATATATCACAGTGTATAATAGTTGCAGTCATGATCAATCACAGATGATCAGTAGTTGTAATCATCATTACTGATGTACTCAGTTCCCAAAGTGAAATGTACTGTGTCAAAAATTAGATAAGTATTCCTATTTCAATGAACAACTGGAGTGCATTTACCTTTCACCAGTTTCCCTCAAGTTTAATCCATTTCATCCTCACCCTATTTCAAAATTGTTCTGGAATTTTAGCAGTGATCAGCAGTAAGCAAGTTCTTGGGTTTTCCACTGGCTTTTGCATATCAAAGTGTGATTTAGTCTTAAGTCTTGATTTGCTGGTTAGCATTAGTATGTCTTCCAAGTCAATTAGCATGGAAATTCAAGCATTCCTAATATTTATTTGTTTTAAACAATTTTCTGTCCAGTATAAAAAAGCTGATATAAGACTTTGGACCTTTCCCAAAATTATCTTCCTTAGAATTTTACTGTTTAAATGCAATTTTAAGGGCTGAAATGCCAAATAATGTGAAGACCATCTAAGATCTCCTGTGTACTTCTGTTCTGATCTGAAAGCTCTGTCACTGAAGTCACCCAGTCCACAACTGAAGTTCTGTTGGCAATTTTAACGCTTATTAACTGGTAGTTCTACCAGAAACATGGCAGGTTCTTTGAAGAAAACTAATGGTTGTGGTAGTGTAGGATTTGAAGAAGGGACTTGTGTGCCATCTGCAATGGCTGTCCTGATAAATTGCCTCTCCTCTCAAAGCATGCCTTGCTGGAATGCAGAAAACCAGACATTATAGGATCTGCATAGTTTAGAGGATGAACTTTAGGTCAAAGATTGACACAAAAGCTGATGTTCTTATGTCTTCCATGAGAGTGTTCTCATCTCTTGCACACCCTAATAAATGATTGTGTAGTCACCCACTTTGGATATGATTTGTGAAGCTTCCTGAACTACTACTGCTTTCCATTCATACTCAGTACATTTCACTTAGGCAGGTGCATCATTTGGTACATAACAGTGTACAGATACATAGCAAATGATCCCATGAATCATTTTCTTCTTACGCCCAGTACTCTTCAAGCTTAGCCATACAGGTAGCAGGGTTGTTAAGTCATAGAATACAATATTTATCAGAGTAATGACTTAAAAAAGCTGTAGAACCTCAGTAGTCTTTTTTCTCTGCCTCCACAGTTATGAACATGCATTTCAAATAGATGCCACCTTGTTTGGGGCTTAAACATGATCTGAATTTCACTGATTGTCTGACCCTTGTGACCTCATATTTCATACATGTACGTGCAATAGTTATTCTCCAGGCCACACTTCTTGTGGCTTTTTTTCATTCTCAGCTTGTGTTCTTTTTGTTACTTTTATTTCCCAGGCTGCAGCTCATGTTAATACTGTGGTGACAATGACAGGCTAATTACATGTGAAACTAGGTAATGGTTTAAAAAAGGAGAGGGGAAAACAATTGCACCACAACAAAAAAGCTTATTGCTGTAAGATCTGCCATCTCTACTTTGCTGCGATGTATGTCACTTTTTCACTTTTTGAGGCAAGCACTGACGTGTGTCAGGAAAACGTATAAAGGAAAGAAGTTATGGTTTCTATTTTTCCCGTCTGTGGACAGAAGTGTGTTTACAACTGGGATAGGAATCTCCATTTCATAAAGGATAAAAATGGTTGAGATTGAACACTGCATATTCACAGCCATGCCTGTAGATGTCCCTTGTGTTAGTAGAAAAGACCACATCATGGCAAGCAGTACAAAATCTGTGCTGCCAAATGCTTATCCAGTTGGAGATTACTTTGCTTCTCTAAGAAAAATGTTGCACTGGGTTTAAGGTACAGTTATCACCTATTCTTATTCTTTGAATGAGCCAATAAATTAGAAACTCTGATCTGCTGTGTCTGAATGCTCTTCTTTTAAAGTCAAAGGACTTGTGCTCTCGGATCTGATTTTGTATTTCTTAAGTCCAAGGAACAGCAGTTGATGGTTGAGTAAATGCTTAAAGGATTTTGGGAAGAATAGTGACTTTCCAGGAGAAGAAGTAAGAATGCTAGGCCACTGTGCTATTAGAATGGACAGAAACAAAAACCTTGTTTGTAAATACCAATCAAGCTTTCTATTTGTGGTCATTTTTTTGGTGAGAAATAGCAACTATAAACACTTTTTTAAATCTTTCTCTATTGTAGTGTGGCAAGATGGTAACTCATTTAGGGCTGTAGATCAAGTCAGCATTGTTTGAGTATTAATGCAAGCCAGTTTCAACAATCCTGCATCATGGTCCTACAAATACAGCTATCTAAAATCCTGAAACTATTGCATGCAAAAAAAAAGCTGAATTCTCTATTCAATATAGTACCTTATTTTTAATTTTAAATATTTACTTATTAATTTATTCAATAGTAAAGTGCATTTTTCACATGTTGAAAATGATGGAAGTCCTATCTTCTATATACTTTACCATACAGGGTGATTGTCTTACATTACTCTGTGTTGTAAATTGGTGAGAAGCAGGATGGTACAATTATATTCCATTACAATTTAAATCTTTACATGTAAAGAAAAGTAGTAAAATGGCTATATTGGTGATTTGGTCTTAACCCTCAAAAGATTTGGTACAACCATTCTAAATTAATTATAAATGTAGGGATAAGATGGGGTCTAAGACTTGCAAGATGGGGAAGGATGCACAAAAGTTTGTTGGAAATGAACTTTCAAGTTCAGCTAAAGGATAGAGGGCAATATGCTTATGGGTATTTTTTGCTCTTTATATCAAAGGTCCAGTGTTTCTCCTCTAGAACTTACAAAGAGACAAAAAATTGATCCTTTGAGGTGAGGTTGTTGTTCTTTGCAGTTAGCTAAAGTACATGTGAGTGACTTTTCTCATTACCAAAGCAAACAAAAAAAAACACCAAAAAAAAATCCTTTGCCAAATCCTTTGGAAGTTATTGGTTTAAATGCATTTTTTTATTCTCTCTTTTAAAAAAAATCATCTTTAACCAGAGCAAAGTCTTAGTTATAAGTTCATTTTAATACTTACTAGGTAAGCACTAGTTTCTAATATTCACTTTCCTACCTGGTTACCTAAGAGAACAAATATATAGCAACTTTTAATTTTTATAGCAAACACAAAAGTGACAGCGGCATTAGTAATTGCTTTAAGGTTTATATTGCTTTACTTTGGGGTAGTATTATGAAGCATCCTTTTGGCAGAAGTAAAATAACTGAGCATCAGGTGAATGCCTAGTATAAAGCATTAAATAGGAATCAAATATTCATTATCTACATTCAACCATCTGTAATCACAAAGGCATTCAACAGGAGATTTGAAATTCAGAGCACTTTTTAACACCATTTCAAGTGCAGGACCTTTGGATATTTGTGTGCTGAAGACTAAAATTGCGGTGTGTCATATTCATGCTTTTATGTTTCAGAAAGAAAAAAGTTCTTTAGTCTAGATTGCCAAAGCCGCTAGAGGTTTAAATCTAAGTAGCATTGCTACCACACTAGAAAATCAGGTAAAAGTGGTAGAGAGTCCACCTGTAAAGGAATTTTAGATAGAAAAGGAATGTGTTATCCAAAATATACGTAATAATACCGAAATACTGTTTTGGAATAATCTAATCAAATGCACTGACTCTTCCCAGAGTTTCCTTTAACATAAATTGGATGACCGATCTTCTGGTGTCTAAATACTGCTTTGACACAGAACCTTAGAAACAATAAGCAGCCAATGCAAGAACTGTCACACTGATAGAGCTCACCAGTTTGAGACAAAATGTGTGGTTCCTGATTGTATAGTGGTCATAAAGTTAGGTGTAATGTTTAATAACTTGTACGATGAAGTAAAATAAAAGTTTTGTTCTTTCTTTTTCCATTTTGATTCTTGAAATACCTTTAAGGGATGATCTGTTTATTTGGTGCTGCCTAGCCATCGTGGACATACCTGTCTTCTTTTCCTCTGCTGAAAATTTGTGCACATATCTCTTCTGACATCTGTTATCTCAGGGTCAAATTCTACAGCTTTGATAAAATCTTTGGGGATGACTGGAATTTAAGCTCTGTAGAAATGGAGTTTCAGCTTCAAGATTTATCACAAAATGCTTGAGGGATATTAAAACAGATTTGTTGTAAGTCTCAGTGTCCAGGAAAATAGTATAATTCAAGCTAAGGATGAGTTGTTACCATGAGGTCTGTAGCCAAATATTTTTAAGGTCAACATAGTAATAATCATAACCTATCTTTCAGATAATCCTGGAAAGATACATAGCTTTTAGTGTGGTTACATTTGATTGTAGCTCATGTTTGTGTTGTTACCTTCAATTTCGTATGTGTAAGGCTCTGTGAGCTCTTCTCTGGCATTTGTGGTTTGGACAAAGGTAGATGCACAGAGCAGTGAAGTTACTGCTCTCTCAGACATTTACTGAGTGTCCTTTGTTATGCCTGGAGTTTTTCTGAAGTGCACTGTGCACCAAAGAGTTTAAATGCTGGCTACTGTGGACGTAACTTGTCTTTAATTTACTGTTACGGTGGGCTAAACCACATGAAGTTAAGAGCTTGTCAGTGTGATGTGGAGCAGCCAGCATGCTGAATGTGGCACCACCTGAATCCACAGCATATGAGAACACAGCTGTACACATCTAGTCACATTTTCAGTCCATCACCGCAAGCTTCAGGAGGTCAACTCTGTCCACCTAAGGCATGCTGGCCTAAATCCTTTCCTGTATATAAAAAACTGTACCAGGTATCTTCCATTCCTGTCCAAAAGGCCACCAGAAAAGGTGTTCGATGCTCAAGGTAGAAAATGTATGAAAACCGAGTGCAATTCATTTCCCCAACCAACTAGGAAAATTTTCTAATGACAAGAAATATAACTTATTTTGGCTGAGATTTGTTTTATACTTCCTATGATGGCTGTTCTACTATACACAGAACTGAAGATTCATTAGAGTGGAAAGAGGTCAAGGAACATTATTCTGACAGCTGGGGAGGTACCTGAATTCCATCTGTGCTTCCAGGACTGTTTCTGTACTGTGGTTTCAAGGACTGAGATATCAGGCTTTAAAATGTAAAGGTTTTGTTTTTATTTTTTCCCTTTATCACCAACGCCACATTTGCTAAGAGTGATTTTTTTTTTTTTGAGGTAAACAAATGAAATAACATAAATGGAAAGATGTCTTGTAATTTCTGTGCTTGTTGGTGTTAAAAAAAGCAGCGGGTCTTTTGTTATGGGAGGGTGAGAATACGGTTTGTGTAACTGAAATTGTTGGAGGTTGTTCAATCAGAATGGCACAGGGAGGTGGAGGTTTCTTGCCTCCATCCAGGGTGCCTTCAAGTAAAGGGAACTTCTTGACTCAGGATGGTGCCTCTTACAGAATTTGAAGTAGCATTACTGTGAAAGATATTATTTCTAAAACATTTGCTAGGATTTTAACAGCTTTTTATCTATCAAATTTGGTGGGGTTTTTTTAAAGTAACAAACTTTCTGTTCAAAAGGTTTGTGGGGTTTTTTTTAAATCAGCACCCATGGAGCTGTGGATATGGTCTTACTTACACATCACTGCTACTGTGCTGGTGGCAACACGCACAAATGTCATACTTGAGTACTTCTCTTTTGAGAATATCCCAGTGGCATTGTGAACCTTAGGGGAAAAAAAAAAGAGTGAACTGTAACTTAGACAACCACATCTTTTATTGCAATCCAGGACAACAAGAGCTATTCCCATTACCTGCAAGTATACCTAGCTTTGTGTGGGTTGTAAGAATAAATTAACTAAGAAATTATTTTAGTTGTTTAAGAGAGCAGAAGGCTGATGAGAAGGAATTGTAATTTCCTTCTCCCACCAGCTTTTTTTACACTGAGAAGAGATACAACCACAGTTAGTAGTATCTCTCACAGAAAGAACATCAAAAGGAAGAACGCTCATGTGACAGCACACAAATCTCTAGCATGAACAAAGAAAAACAAAGCTTGTAAAATACTAAGCCTTAGCATTTGAGCCAGATGTCATAGGATTAATTATCCTTATGAATCCTGTTTCTAAGGTTTTACAAGCTAAGTGTACAGTTTTTGTACAGTTATCAGTTCTAGTTCAGTGCATACAGTCCAGTGGTTACACAGGGTTAGCCTGATCCTGCAGAAGACAATCACACATTCCAAATAAAAGACCAAGTGCCTTGAATTAGATCACTTGGAGATAAACAGCATTAAAATGGAAGCACATCTGCCAAGTATCAGCTATCAAAGCCCTGCAGCTATCTGAAACCAATCAAGTGTTAGAATAATCCGTTGTAGTGCACTTCATCTTTATGTCTTTGTAATCATCCAGCCAATTTCATGAGCTACATGGAAAAGCATACGTATGTGTTTGTGATTATAATAATGCTTTAAGTGAAATCAGAAATAAAGAATAAACACTTAATCTGCAGCTATGAATTTCAGCACCTCATTTGATCATTATTTCCTGATTTCCCATCAATTCATGATTGCCTGTGGCAGTTGAAAACATTTATTCATTCTGTATCTTGCTGAGAATTGAGAAAACTTGATGTAAATAGTCTGAACCTCCTATGCACATACATACAGGACCCAAATGATTCCAACATATGCCTTGTTGCACTTTTGTCCTTTAAAAATGTTTGTGTGAGACTCTTTGCAGAGGAATAGGACAAGCTGATTGCTAAGGTCCAAAGTCAATTTTCAGCTTACCTAGTTGTCAGATCAGATATCTGCTGTGTTTGTGAGGGGGCTGCAAAAGTTAGATATATACTCTGTCACGGTTGCTGAATGGAACTGAAAGCATTCTCTGATGGTTACAGAGCAGGTTGATAATGAGAACTGGAAGGCTGTCAGAACTGGAAGACAGCCTGTGTGACATAAGAAAGGCCACTTCGTGGCACCCATTTTTCTTCTACCTCTTGCCTCCTCCTTCACCCATCATCATATTATTTGGATACGTTATAGAGCAGAAACTGGCTTTTCATATAAACTAAGTCTAGCTTGTTTTGGCATTCATAGAGCACTTGGGAGCTATGCTGTACACACTAATTGCCTTTCTTATGCAGTTGGTTCTAAAGACAGAATTTCACGCTGTTGGTTTTTGAAGTGGAGCAGAATTCTGATCGGGTAGAGGAGATGCTGGAGACAAGTTGAGTGTAAAGTCTAGGCCATGGCCATCAGGACATTATAGATGCCACTGGAGTTCAAGAATCTACTTACTAAATATCAATAGTTAAAACTATGTCTAACTTTTGCCCTTGGTTTTCTGGTTTTCAACATAATCACTAAATTCTGTGTATGGATAGACTACTTTCCCTGTGACGGAGATAAAAATTGGGTGCAGTCTTTAAAAGTACCATGGACAGAAATGGCCCTGTGAGTGTTCAGATCTGACTTCTCATTTACCTTAAGCCGTTTAATTTCACTCAGTTTACACGTATTTGAGCAACACGTGTTTACCTCACATAATTTTCAGAGAAATATAAACTCTTGGTTTATAGGCATTAAGGGATGGAGAGTCTATAAGTGCCCTTGGTAGTTTGCAGCTCTAATGGTTATGTACCGTCATGAATATTTATATCAGATTATTCAAAGGAAGAGTTTGCTATTGTAATGCTCTCCTGTTCTGCTTTCTGTACTAGAAGAAAACCCTAGTGCCTCGACTGGCAGAAAACTTCATATATTGTAATCAGAAAACCTCTCACTCTTCTTGATTAACTGATCAAATGAAACCTTTTAATCATATAGGTCACATGGAGGCATTTTCATCAGTTTAATTTGTATTATTCTTCACTTTTTTCCCTAGTCCTTTCAATGACCCCTTTTGAATTTGATCTCTCTAAGCAATATTTGAATATCAAGAATATTTCTGGAAGCCTTTTACTGAAATAGAATTTTCTCCACTATTTTTATACTCTTTTTACATCCAAGGCTTTAAAATTTGCTCTTCTGCCACAGCATATTGCTTAACCAGATAAATACTTAACCATGACACCTAAAATCCTCTTTAACTGTTTTTCCAGGGTACATTCTCCATTCTTCAGGAAAGACCAGAATTTCTTATTGTTAAATGAATTACTTTTCTTTTGACTGTAATAAAATGCATTTATACCTAGGAAAGTAATCATAATTTGTCTTTCTACTTGTTTCCTTCACATCTAATAATTTTGCCAGTTCCAGTCATCAGCAACCTTTATAAAGTCATTATAATACTTTCTTCCAGCTCATCAGAGAAAATAGTGTTAGCTGTCCTACATACTGTCCCCATTTGCTACTGAAGATGTCAGCCATTTCTCTACATGTGCTTTGATTCTGCCCAGTCCTATTTTCTACCTGAAAATATTATTCAAAATGGCATTGTGTAACTGTATCTACCATTAATTTTAAAAGTGAAACTTTAGCTCTAGGAAGGCAATCAAATTGGTTTGATTAATAATATAATAACTGTTCTTGGTAAACTGTTATTGACTGGAATTTGGACCTGCTCTAGGTCACTGCAAAGAGAAAATATCTTAACAGACCCACCAATTGATTCAGCAAGTGGAAGAATAATAAGGTAGACTAAAGCAAAAATTGTAAAAAGACTTTCATAAAGTTGTTTCTCCTGACTCTTGCTGTAGATCCCCTCAACAGAATTTCAGCTTCCATGGCTGTTACTAAGGCATGATTTACTTACAGATTTATGCTTAGAATAATATACTTTTTTTTAAACCAGAGTTCTCTAAAGCAATTTGCAGTTTGAACCAAAATATAGTCTGATAACTAGACTACAAATGATGTGAACGAAGTAGCTACCTAGTCCAGCATTCAATGTATTCTTGAAAGTAAGCAAGCCTGTTAATAGTACCTGAATATTCATGCAAAGTCCAGCCAGTCAGTGTGTTTACAATTAATTAAGTGTCTTAGCAGAATACAGGCTTAAATGGAAGTTACTAACTAGACTGTATGATTTAGATTTCATTGTGAATCTCATCATTTTCTGAGTGTAAATTGTGTAAGAGATTAACCTTGACCTTTTTTTAAATTCATTGAGACGGAAGTGTTTTGGAACCAGCATTTGAGATCATGGGCAAATGAACCAGTATTGGAATTGTTGTAACTGCCCTTCACATGCCTTGTAAGGTATTGCATTTGGTATCTGTTGTAAATAATTCACCATTCTTTTTATAAGATCCTTGAATAAATTAACCTATTAACTGAGTGTAGGGGTTTCCGTATTAAATTTTTGTTTCCATTAAAAACCCACAATCTTCTCTTTTCATATTCAAATTGTTGAGTAGCTTTGGACTGTATAATATATTAGGTTCTCACGTTTGAATCAGTGCAGTGTCAAGATTACTTTTCAGTTGAGACAAATCTGTTTCTTTAGCTTCTAATATGCCTGCAGGTGTGCAGGATGTTCAAAATGTTTGTGATAGCATCCAGTTCTGACGGGAAAGGGGGACAGCTTGCCTTTTGCCTTTTGTTTTGTTTTTTTTTTAACCATCAGTATCAGGAGACCATGCTTTCTACATCAGGCTTGACAGAGAGACAGCAGCGAGTTCAGTAACTCCTAGCACCTGTAGTAGTATGCACTGGTGGCTGAGTTACACTTTGAGAATCAGTTGTGAAGGGCTCACAGACCTAAGCAGGCTCTCCTTACTTGGCTGCCCCGCTGTTCAGGGGTTCAGCTGAGGAGATGTAGGTAGGAGCCATATGGCTTGGATTACCACACAGTATAAAATCTAGAGATGAAAGGGTACAGGGACTCCTCTGGGAGCCTGTTGATAGGGTGGGTGATCCCCTCAAACAATACAAAGATTTGCCAAGTCTGGTGAGTGATGCTGTATGCTATTAACAGTTGTTACAGTCATTTATAATAAAGCTAAGACCTTTTTGTTCTCCTTTTTCAATTAAATTCTTTTGTCCATCATCAAAAAAAATAGCATTGCAATTTTGTCAGTTTTCGGGGATGAGGTGCCATTCTTACATTTATGTGAAATTGTCCAAAACACTTAAGGAACCAGGAGCACGTACATAATGCATGTGTCAATGTTATAGCTGTAGCAAAAATACAATATGAAAATTAAAGTATTTATGCTTGCATATAGTTCACATTGCTGGGAGCTCTACATGTAATCACTTTCATTTTTCCTGGCAAATGGGCTCATAAGGAAGAACAATACACCATCACAGCACTTTGCAACACTCGATGGTGATTAGCCTGATTAAGTTATATGGTATTCACAATAAGTAATTTAGAAGTATATAATACTCAGAGATAGGAGCAGGGGAAAACAGCTCCCTTCCTTCGGTGTGTGCTTACTGTTAACTGCCCAGTGAATGGCCTTTTGCCTTTGTGAAACAGCATGTAGTTTCTTTTAAGTGCCAATTTTGTGAGTTTTGTGACTATGACATACAGTGATAATATATCTCACCATTCCATTGCTTTAAGGAAACACTTCTGAACACTGGCAGGGTTTGGCTCCTTCCCTTCAGAATTTTGATCTACTTCAGACGGCTTCTAGGAGTTTGTTCTCTCTAGCTGATAAGGAAGCACGAGATTCATACACTGTCCACATTTGCCTGTTGAAACATTTATTTCCAATACAA
The DNA here is from genome assembly GCA_013397055.1 of Pachycephala philippinensis. Lineage (NCBI taxonomy): Eukaryota > Metazoa > Chordata > Aves > Passeriformes > Pachycephala > Pachycephala philippinensis. Next base: position 502,530 of record VWZT01014151.1, read on the forward strand.
ATTTTTTAGCTTAATCTTTTAATCCAGGAAATGACACCCACGGAGAGACATGAGTTCTGTAGAGCAAGTAAAATGCAATAGCTTCAGCTATTAAATAAAAATGTCACAGATTTTTGCAGCTGGAGCTCAAGAAACATTGGGTAGTCAGTAATGTTATTCAAAATATATTCCCATAATGTTTCCATTTAGAAACATTCCTTCAATCTGTGTATATTATTCTCCACTTGATTATGCAGTTTGAATTTTTTTAGCCAAAATTCTCTTTGGCCTCTTCATAATGATTATACTATAAAATGCCTTCAAATATTTTAAAAATAAAATAGCTTTCAATAACCGGTTATATTATTTACTATCTATAGATCTCTGCAGAACAAGCTTTTTTTTCCGTCAAGTTAACTCTGGAGCCACTTACTCCACCCTTATTCTTTCATTTCTTGCAAGGGTACCATCATCATTACTAAACATTTATGTACAGCTGTGCATGCACTGTCATAATGATTTGACAATATTTTGCAAGTGAGAGAAAGTCAGTATTTGCATCTTCAGTAGCTTTACCCAGATTTCTTAGAGACGCCTTTCTAGCAGCAATACTTATTGTGTACTGCTCAGATTTTGCCCTTTTTTACTTAATACAACTACAAACTCAGAATTTTGCATAGGTAGTACTTGCTGTAAGTGCCTCTTGATTTCTCTTCATGTATCACAAATATCCAGAAACAAGAGAAATATATTGAATTCAGAAAGAGGATATTAAGTACAGGAAAGACTAAATTCTGAATATTCCGGTACTAATTTTTAGGCTTGCTTATTTTCAAGAATATACAGTAGGATATCATGTTACAGAGACAGAGATCATCTCCAAGCCTGCCTTGTACTGCACCAAGACTGATAACCAAGCTGTCTTTCTTTAATTATTATTGGTTTTGTCTGTGGAAAAATTGAACTGAAACTACCCACTCAATTTTAATCCACAGACCAGCTAGCTGGGGACGCAGCCTTTCCAATTTGGATTCCAATTTAGACAATAAAAAGAGATCCTTATCCTGTCATCTGCCTGTGCCCTGCTGAGTGCACTAGAAGAACATAGCGATAAAAAATCAGGCAGTTTTCAAGGTGTAGTCATGGGAGGTATTTATTCAGTTCTGAGATTTAGAACCCAATAATGGAATATTTTGATTCTTTTGAATGATAAGCTTGTTTGTCTCAGAGTTGTAATTTTTTTTATTTTCTATGCTGGTATAACTCATATGTAAAGGATACTATTTAGTAGCAACCCCTGTTCTAATTAGAAGAGAGTACTGATGTCACACTTTTCATGAAAGAAAAGATTTCTAATAGTTCAAGTGTCAGGTAATGATAATTTTAACTGAAATCAACATTGGCAGAAAATTTGGACAAGGCTTTCGCTTTCCATGTCTATCTGATTTGAACAGATTATTTTTTAATACATCACAAAAATCTGGAATTTAAAAATAGTTTGCAGGGATTAGAATGATCATAATTTTTTTTTAACTTTTCAGGGTAAGTGGAGACCATCTGTCTATTAATTTTTCCCCAAGTTCTAACTGTAATTATTTTGTAGTATCACATACCTTCATATTTAGTCATTCCACTTGTACGAAAAGTTTCATTTTTGACTCATCTTAAGGGTGTACAAAAACGTCTTTTCCCAACTCAGTCTGGATTGAATGTTAACCTGTAGCTCATGGCTTAAATGTTTTTCTTGCTTGGCTAAGGTGCATCCTCAGTTCAAAAAACCATATCTGTTTTTTGTACACATCTCAATTTAAATATTTACAGAATGCAGTTAGCACAAAATTGACATTTATCATGAGACTGTTCTTGAAATATAAGATTTACTGAGCAATTTAGATGTGGGAGGAACCCAGCTTTCATCCTGGATGCATGATGTTCTGAAAATAGAAGTGGTATTTCCGATGCTTGCTTATGATCCAGCTAAGTTGATATGTGCTGGCAAAGGGTTTTGGGAGCTGCAAACATTTCTTATTTTCAGGATGTCTTCTCAGTTTTAAATCAAATCTCAGTTTCTTCCAGCTGACCATTAGATGATGGGACAAACATCCATTTGAGTTCTGAAACTTAAAAGAACCTGTGTTCCAGGACAGTGGGATTCTGCTAGATTCTTAAATATTTGTTTGTGGTTGTACTTTCTTTTGCAAATACGAACATCTCTTTCTGTCTTCTGAAAAATTTATCTATGTTGTCTTCAAAATACTTTTAATTTGAAAAATAATGCTACAGAGTATTCTTAATTAGGCCTCTGATTGTGATAGCAAACAGCAAGGGAGGAGGCTTACAAGGATAGCTTACATGACATTTTTTCCCATGGATGCATCCTCAAGACTAGATCAAAATGAAGCCATATGTTGTTAAGCAGTCAGAGAGTGCTGTACCTGCTGGTGCCATCCTTGTATTCCAAAAGCAAGTGCATTTTTTTGAATTAACTCCTTGTGATATACGCCAGGTACATATGTTGGGTGAGACAGACAGCACTTCAGCTTCAGCCAGGGGAGCCACTGTGGTTAAGGGCTGAGGGCTGCACTTCAAGTTCACGCTTTACTTTCTCAACAGAGAAAGTTCATGCTTCTTGTGTGGCACGTGGCCACAAAGTTGCATGTAAAGGTTGTAGACAATGATCTGTTAGCATTTTTGTTATTTGTTTATTTTGCACTTTTCAGCATGCCTGGGTTTAAATTCTGGTTTATAATTTATCTGATCTTGGTAACATTGGCTTAGAGTAATGTAGAAACTGGTTTCATTTTCTCCCTGTTCCTTTACAAAACACAAGTATTTTTAAAATCACATTGAGATCACAATATGCTCCATCTTCCTGACGTTCTGATGTAAAACCAGTGAACGGTCAAGATTACAAGGCACCTGTGGATGTGTCTGGTACCAGCTCAAAGAGGGGTCAACAAGAACAGGTTGCTCAAGATTCATCCAGTGAGGTGGGCTCCACAATCTCTGTGACCAACCTGTTCTAGGTGCTAAGTGTAAAACAATTTTCCTCATGTTTAAGTGGATTTTCTTCAGTCTTAATTTGGGCTTGTTGTCACTTGTCCTCTCACTCACTGCCCCTGAGAGGCCTGGCTCTTCTTTGCTCCCTTCCATCAGGTTCTTATATAGATTGATAAGATCCCTCTAAGCCTCTCCTTCTTGAAGCCTTCTCAGCTTTCTCAGCCTTTCCTCGCACGGCAGCGACTCAAGTGCAGTTGTCATCTTTGTGGCCCCTCACTGGACTGACTCCAGCATGTCTCTGTATCTCACTTCCTGGGGAGCCCAGAACCAGCCACTGTGCACCACATGTGGCCTCACCCGTGCTGAGCAGAGGGGAGGGATCACCTCCCTCAGCTCACTGGCAATGATTTTCTTAAGTCAGCTCTAGGTGCTGTTAGCCACCTTTTACTCTAAGGTCACACTGTTGGTTTATGTGCTGCTTATTACCCAAAAGGACTTCTCTGGAAAGATTCTTTCTAGCTGGTTAAACCCCAGCCTGCACTGCTGTATGGGGTTGTTCCTCCGTAACTCCTTGTTGAACGTCATGAGGTTTCTGTCAGCCCATTTCTTCAGTGTGTTGAGATCTCTCTGAATGGCAGCACAAGCCCCTGGTCTCTCAAAAACTTCTCACAATTTTGCATCATCTGTTAACTTGCCGAGGCTGCGCTCTGGCCTATCGTCTACACAGTTAAATTATGATGCTCAAAATGCTCATCTCCACACTGATATAATTCATGTGGTATTTTCACCCAGCTGCCTTTCCCTTGAATTGATGAAGAGATGCAATAGATGTTAGGGGATAGATGTGCTGAGACCACTTCTTAATTTCCTGTAGCCTCACAAGGGGGTACAAAACAACAGTTCAGATGTGAAGGATATTGGACTTGGAAACTTTGGTGAGTCTAGTTATGAATACTATATAAATGCAGGATTTTCAGATGCAAGGCCTCATCGTGACTTCATTTTGAGCACCAAATGTATTAATTTTGGGTCTGGCTCACTGAAAGGGAAGTAACATCTAGCACATGTTTCTGGTTTTCATTATATACCTCTTCTACCTCACACATGTAACATCTCTTAAATTTACTGTTATCTGTATTCAATCCTGAAGTACGTAGCTCATTCTGTTTAGATGTCTTTTTACATATTGCTTTATCAAATTTTTAGGACATAGTAACATCCTAAAATTACTGCTGCTGTACCTAATCTGTATTCCACATATGTCTATACATAGCAGTTCATAATATCAAAGTTCATACTTAATGTACAATAAAAACATATTTAATAACAGTCATGCTGGAAATACGTTGTTTTTACCAGGAATATTAGTTTATTTGCTATTCATTTAAGTAGGCTCTATCTAAATGTTTCTGTAGTTTTGTTCAGGCTACAAAGTTCTTGGCCATAATTGTACTGACAGCTGTGGATCCAGTAATCCATTTGTATAAAAATCAAAGAATTACTCACAACCTTAAAGCTGAAAATTGATAAAATGGTGAAATAGGATTTAAACATGGAAGTCAGAGAAGGATAGAAAAAAATGTTTACGACTGGAATATTTATAAGGTTAAATTAATTTTAAATGTGATTCACACTGTGATGTGAGGAGTGAGGGTAGCTTCATTAATTAAATAAATAAATAAAACAAAAATAAACCTCTTAGCTACTGATTGGGCCATATTCTAGTCTTATAGAATTATTCAGATATTTTTGCTGCTGTAAGTATGTCTAGAACTTGCTACACAGACGTGGCCGATTTGTAGGGGAAGTGTTTGTCTGACAGGTCTAGTAGCCTGTGACTTCCATAGCCAAAGAGTGCGGCTGTCAGGTGGATCACCTGCTGGTGCACATGTCATGAGTGGGACCAACAAGGTGTGCTGACCCTGGCTAGTCTGTTTGCCTGAGAGGTTGAGAGGACTTTGTACCTAAAGAAGGCAGTATTATTTGGCTCTCCAACGCAGAGCATTTTATCCACATTTAGTTTGTCGCTGAGCAGTGACAGACTGAAATGGAAAGAAATGGAAATGCACTTGAAGTCAGTGTCATAGGCTCAGGAAAGTGTAGTGGCAATAGTGGAGTGTCTGAGCTGTGGTCACCCTTGGCTGATGGCTCTGACACAGTGAGTTACGACACAGGTAACACACTCTGCAGTGCAGCAAGGTGGAATCTCTCAGTTGGAGATTCCTGCCAGGGGCATTTAAGATGTAAAATAGGATTGGGGCAGTTCGGGATATGGAGAAAGAAGACTGAATTCAGGGCAGGTGTAATCCACATAGTCATAGGGCTCAGCTTGTTATGGACTCATTCAGGTGGTCAAGGCTTTCATAAAATAATAGGGCAGATGTCACAAACTTATTTGGGTTAACAGATAAGCTTGAGCCCTGTGGAAGAAAGTGAAAACTGCCGAATAACTGTGCAGTCAGCTGCCCCCATAAAGCTGAATTTGCCACACAGCAATTATGTCAAGTGTCCTGAGCTAGTTATAGACTGGCAAGGATGTTGTTTTCTTTTGGGTTTTTTTGGTTTTTTTTGTTTTTTTCTCCCCAGAATAATAATTTATTGTTTATTCAGATACAAACTTACAAAGGGCTTGAAGGCGAAAGGGAAAGGCACCCATCTTATGTCAGATAGCCCTTCACTTCAGGTAATGCCACACTTGTGCTTAGCAGGTCGTTCTTCTGCAGCGAGAAGGGTGAGAAGGGTTGCCCTATCTGTCACATGCATACCTTGTGTCAGAGCTCTGAGGAGTGAATTGCCATGAAGGCAGGCTTTTGGTCACGAGTTTCAGTTGGTTTTCGGGTGATGCTACATATGTCTCGTTGCCCTCTGCTGAAGAAGTTACTGAAAGAATCCTTTCCTTTCAAATATATTTCTGAAAATGTAACTCAGCCCTGAGAAGATGGTATCATGGCCTGCTGTTCCTGCTGTCCCAATGATTCCAGGTTATATTTTCACAGTTTCAAAGCAAACATGGGGATTGCATTCACCTTCTCTTTTTCCTGTCTGCAATGCAGTTTGAGACTGGATTTTAAATGCAGCCAGGCCTTCCTACATATGGTGTCCTGGTTAGGAGGGCACCGACAGTAGGGCCAAGCACACTGTACAAGCCAGAACAAACCACCTGTTTTTTCTAAGCAACATTAGCTCTGGGTTTACAGGAGTTAAATTTATGTGTCTTATCTAAGTACTGATATGTACAAAATATACCTGCTTCATGTACTTGGAATCAAGTTGCTTCGTATACCAACATTTTTAATGTCATGTTTTATGGACAACCTCACTTGCATAGTAATCTACCTTCTTCAACTCCTACTGATCTGAGCTAAATCTGAACCTGAAATCTGCTTAGGAAGAAATAAAAGGATCCATTCATTGTTTGCAATAAATATGTTTATTAATTGGATAAATAGTATTTGAGATTCCAGTGTGCTTGGTCTTGTCACAGGTTCCATTAATGCTTTTTTTAATAGGTAGGACATGGGAGGAGGAGAGAATAGTTCTGAAAAAAAGAAAACAGAAAAAAATCTAAAAAACCACGAAGTAACTCATGTTAAAGGTTTTTGGAAATACAGCTCTTTGAGTACAGGTGCTGGTAGCAGCAATGTTGAAGTTCTGTCCGAAGACCCTATTGTTTTGGGTTGGAGTGGACAGGAATTAACTGGGCAGTCAGGCCGCCGTGTGTACAAACACCATCTGCTGTAGGGGAGTTTTTCCTCATGTAGATATACCAGGGAATCCTTGATCTTTTTCTCCTACTGCTGATGATACGCTCACTCATGCACTTCAGTATTTCTGGATTCCACCCAGCACCAGGGGTCAGCTCGCCCTGTGAGAAGGCAGGTGAGGGTGCTGGCTGTCACGCTGAGGTCGCCTCTTGTCAGTGTCTCCAGCTCTGTGCTCTGCAGCTGCCTGGAACTGACCTGGCACACAGGGGAGTTGTTCAGTGATGGAGTGCAACCTGGGTACTTGTGCAGGTTATTTTAATTACATATTGATTCTTGAAAGGGCTTCTGCTATTGTAAAGAGGACTTCATAGAGCATGTCAGTCTTGAGAAGGCAGCCTTTATGTGTAATATGGAAACTTTAAAGGTGTTATGGGCTCACAGTGGTGCAGAAGAACGTGTTTTCACATTTTTATGTTTTTCGGTGATGAAAACAATGACTTAGGACACAGAACTTCTGGCCATTATTAGTGTGTATCACCAAAATTTCACATGCAATTTTTAGTAGTATTTAGTTTTAGACAGAGGTCAAGAAGTTCAGTCTTATCTGATACCAAAGGACTGCTTTAATACATTTCAGGTACTGATCTTGCCTCATTTTCAAACTGCCTGAATTTGTCTTGCATACTTCTGTGGAAAGCTGTATTCCCCCAAGACTGACTTTTGGGGAATGCTGGGTTGTTTCACTCTTGCTCAGCTTCAGTTTGACACCACTGGTTGTCTCTTGTCTGGCCCTTTTTATGCGCAGTGTTCAAATATTGTACTGTTTCCCACTTTATTTTTGAAGCTATTAACTTGGCAATGTCATCTGATAATGGCTTAAATGCCCAGTGGAATTCCGGATGTATTAGATCTACTTTTCCTTTTTTTTAGTCCGTGAAAGAAATTATGCTGTGTGAAACCTTAACAAAATCAAATGCATTTACTTCTTTTCCTTTTGAATTATAAACAAATTTTTAACTTTGGAAGCCAGCCTAGGCTTGAGACGTTAGTTTTTATTTTTTCCGCCTTTCTTAAATAGGTATGATGCTTTGTAATATCTCGTTTAGAAATTGCCACCCCCAGCTTGATAGAGTAACAAAATGTGTTACTACTTCTGCTTATTTCACTTTTGGACTGGACATGATAATAGTTCATCGTGGGACATAGAGTATACTGTATTATTCAAATTCTCCTTAGCATTATCCCTGAGTAGAACATCACTCTTGTTGAAAACAGGGCAGGTATAATTTTTTTTCTCTGTACAGATCAATTCTGTTCCAGTCCATCCTAACAGCAAAGCTGTTTTGTATTGAAGTCAAAACTATCCGGTTATCCTGTACAGTGTTGTGTTGAACTATATTTCTCAACACAAGAAATTGTTGAAATTGAGATTCTTAGAATTTTATCAGTGGGTCTTTTCAGGTTTTCTTTATAAGCTTTTTGCTTACTCATTGGATTCTTTAAAATGAAAAAACCACTAGGATCTGGATACAGTTTTTAACAATTGAAGACTAGGAATACCTCCTAGCCAGCACTCATTCATCTGGCTTTGAGCAGAGGTTTTACTACATGATGGGGAGTAAAAATCTGTGTCTGCTCTTGACACTGGCAGCCCTTAAGCTACCTTGCAAATAACTGTTCTTCCTGATTGCTTTCTTAAGCAAACTTATTGTCTTGAACTATCAGCTTTAGCATTTCTGTACTGTGAAAAATTAGTTTTGTGAAGTCTAGAACAGATTTTATGTGATTCATATTCAGGGAGAAAAAAAAAAAATCAGTTTCCTCGCTTTTCGTATTAGCTCTATTTTGCCAGTGAGAACAGATTTAGCTTTTTGATTGGACTGTTTCCAAGATGCACTGAACAAGTAATATGAAATCTCGATTTTACAATCAGCTTTTAAGCCTAGATTAAGATATTCAAAGAGAAAGAAGTTACAGAGTTAGGGAATGATGGCATAACTCAGTTGAGAACCCCTCAAAATTTCATTTAGTGTAATTAGAGAAAAGAAAGCTAAAATAAATGCAAAGCTGGTAACTTTTATGTATATGTAATATTTCTGAACATGGAACATGGTGATTTAGATGGGCACGAAGAGGAAAGTATTATGTAGTGGCATGAGCTTTACTGAAAACTGACTGGGTTCTGGATCTACCAGGCATGGGAAAGAAAGAATTTTAATTAATAGTTTTGAACAAGTGATGTTGAGGCATCCTGGAGAGGGATTTGCATTGGTAGCCAAGAACTCAATTTTCCTATGGTTCAGTAACCTTTTCACCAAAACAAAGGACTTTCAAAGAATTGTATCTGCCAATGTATCTGCTCATCTAGTTACTTGAGATCTGGGTTTCATTTCCCTTGTCTGCTGTTTCAGCAGAGTCAGCAGAGAAAATCAGTGTTTTTATTTAACCAAATACAGTTTAACATTTTTCTGCATGATTGTGCAGACTTTCCAGAAAGTACTAGACGGTCCCTTGTGCAGGATGAGGATCACTGCCCTATTTTAACACTTTAAAGTGTTACAACTTTTCTCATTTGAAGTGCTTTGAAGTAGATAGAATTCAGTTTTATCAAACAAGCCATCTCAGCAATTGAATTCTTCTATTAAAAGGTTCTTAGGTATGAACTCAGTGCTACTGTAAGCGACAGACTAATTGGTCTCTTAAATTTTTACAAGTGATAAAAGCATATAGCTAAGCCTCCTGAATTTTTTTTTTCAATGCAATGTGAGAACCTGTAATATTTGTGAAGTCACTTCCCTAGTATATTAGGGCCACATTTGCATCGGAAAATTTTGCAATAATTAAGTAGCAAGCAACTTTCACTGCTTGTCCAATTTACTCTCTGCTTTGGTCTCCCGAGTTTGTGGAGAGAAAGATGGTCTTTTTGGCAGCTTAACGGAACAATAATGTGGGAATTCAGGGGTATGCTTTTGTTTTTCATGAGTATTGGTAAGATTGACCTAAACAGGCCACAAGCTTTAGGGGAAAGTCTTCAATTCAGCTGTAGCAATATCAGCTGCATGGTAATAGGTGCAGACAGGGAATTTGGTACTTGCTTCAATATGCAGACAGTGAGCAATAGAGGGGTTATAGAACAGCCAAAAAGAGCAAAGAAGTTGCATGTAGAACTTCCAAAGCTGACTGAGCACTTGTTTTTGGATCTGATCAGGGTTTTAGTCTAACTCTGGCTGCTAGTACAGCCCTTCATGGTTTACCTGGGTGACAGACCTTCGGGACTGGACCAGGACACAAAGTTCTGTTGCCAATTTTTAACTCAGTACTGAAATGTGTAGATTATGTACAAGATTAAAAGATTCAATATTTAACTATCTTGTGAGACTTCATGTTCTGGATGTAGAGAATATATAAATAGAAAGGTGATTTCATCCTTTTGTTAACAAAACAAAATTTCAAAGGATTGGTTTAGTTGTCAAGTAACTTTCACAACATTTTATATTGTAATATTCTTCTAAGAATAAAGATGATTGAAAATATTATTGCTTTCAGTATTACTAGTATGATATCTCTAAGATATTTTCTTCAAAATTCTACAAAGATATCCTTTTACTCTTTAGGAATATTCTCTTTAATGCCTTCATATAATTTTTTTAAAATATTATGTATTTCTTACAACTGTCTTTACTAAATGTCTGACCTATGAACCTAGTTTTACTGTGTAGTGTCTCCTGTGTTGTATTTCTTCTGGTAGGCAACGAATAATGGAAGAAATATTATTTTTATAGGAAACTGATTCTCGTTTTCCCCTCTGCACCTTAGTGGTGGAAAAAGCCAGAATAAAAAGACTCCCGGCTTACAGGAAAGCTCCAAATCTGTCTAAAGGTTACATTTACTTTTTGTCAGCTTGCATTAATATAGTTTCAGTCATTTTCCATAATAAATGTGTGATTAAAGGTTATCCATATAGCTAAATAGCTGTTATTACCATGTGCCATTTTAGTTACTTGGATAATTTGTCAACTCTGTATACAAACAGACAGTTTACAAATAAGAACTTTCACTCCCGTACTTAAAATCATAAATCAATAGCAATTTTCTATGGGTTGATCCAGCTTCTTATCACCCACCTAACAGACCCAATTACCTTTACATTCATCTAACATTTTAGGTTAGAAAGTAGTTTTCTGTTGCCTTTATGTTCATCCACTGAAATGTAAATTTAACACTCATTAGTTCTTACGTACATGATTCTTGGTACTGCCTGCTTCTAGAAAACTTGTGTTTCTCTGTTGCCTGGTGTTTCTTGTGGTATCAGTTATTATTTTATGCAGTTGTGTGGATACTGCTCTGTAACAATCACCAAGTTGCCAGCATCACAGCTTAAGGTTATTTCGAATACAGAACTGGAGGCATCATCCTGGGCTGTCCTTCTGTTCCTTGAAGCTGGAACTAACATCAGCTCTTTCTAATAAACTTACCGACCAAACTTCTAAGAGCAGAGCAGGTATAGTTTTGACACCTCAACTCAAATTTCATGAGATTGGCTGCTTCTGTGATGTTTTAATACTTTTTTCTAAGTTCCAGCAAAAATTTCGGTGACCAGCCTGAACTTGTTTGTCCTTGTCCCACATGTGCTTCCTTTGACTATTTCTTTTTCTCCCGTTCTTCCGCCTTGCTAAATTATAAAAGCTAGTTGTGCTCCCTTCTTAGACTTCAGTTCTTTCATCTAAATTCACCAAACTCTTCTAATTTCACCTTTTACCAGTTTTTATTTTCTCTGATAAAAAAGGAGAATTAACTGAACAAATTCTGAACAGCAGAATACTGATGGAGTCTCCAACGTGCCTTCTTACATTACGTCCAGGACAGTACTTTGAAGCTAGCCCAGCTTTAAGTGGGGACTGGACCAAATGTTGCCAAATTCTCCCATAAAAAAGATCAACAAAATCTTTACTGCTTCCTGCAGAATCTGCTGCTGTTTCATGGGAGTGTTTCATGTTCACACATCTGGTGGAGAATACAGAAATAAAAGACAACCTATAAGGTATATCAGATGATTACCATGCAGTCTCTTCAGTGCCAAATCCAGACAATATATTGACATTGACACTATTCTCTGTTAGTTACAGGGGCCTTCCCACCACTGTGGAGGCACAGTAGGAGTTTGCTTCTGGCTCCAACAGGCATAAGCTGCAGGAAAGGAAGTAGCTAAACAAAAAGAAGAAACATCCTGGCTCTGTATTTTCTTCTGTAAGGGGGAGAAGGAATGGAGAGAAAAGGAAAGAATTGTTTACATGGAAACAGGCGAAGGTGAAGAGCCCTGTGAAGGGAGGTTTCTTGGAAGCAGCTGAGTGCAGCTAATGTGAAGAGACTGTAAGGGAGAAGAACTGGGAAGGGCTGTGATGTGTGATTTCACACAGTGACAGGCTTTGTGTGTGTGTATTGGGAATTTCCTGCCTGGAATACACTTTCTTCAAGGTAGAGGCCGTCTGCCTTCTGTCTGCGTTATTTCCCTGAGGAAGTGCTGAATTTAAAATGAATCATCCCCTCAAAACAGAGAGAAAATCCCTTTCTATTATTTACCAAGGACAACACAGAACAAATATTGTAGCTGAAATAGTCATATAAAGTGTGATCATGCTTTATACAATTTATCTAAAATAATGGTCAGCATGAGGCTCTTGGCTTGATCTTCATGTTTAGGATTAACTCTTCTGCAGAAGGGATATCCTTGTGCAGTTTATTGGTATTGAGAAGATGAGGAGCTTCAGGTTACTGGTGCTGGGGTTTTTACCTGCTCTAGCAGCTAGCTATCCCAGGAGAAAATATTGCAATATATTAATGTACAGAAACGAGTTTCCTTGAAGGAATTTCAGTTATATTACACCTTATTTATCTGGAAATTAATGTTATGGTACCAAAGACCAGAACCAAAAAGATACTGAAAGAATGTGTTGTAATTCTTATTTTTAAGGTGACTGTCTCCACGCATCCATGGTTTAACACCCAAAACCACAGTGCTCATAGAATGCATGGGGAACTATGTGCCTCAGAAAAGAGTCGATCTCATATTCACTGAATGTTTCTTACCCAACATCAAAACACAGGTTGTTTAAGGCACCTTACAAGAAATTCACTCTCACTTCTCGGTGTTCAGTACCTTTTTCTGCTCCACTGGGAAAATACCTTTCCTCAGTGTTACTGTCTGCACACTTTCCCTGAAGGCATCTTGGTGTGAAGAAAATGTAGCTGTGGTAGTGTCTTTTATAATAGAGTTTCTTAACTAAAATAATGTATTGTTTTCTATACAGAATAGGGGTTTCAATAGGAAAGACAGGGAATAGCCCAGTGGTTACATTCAGCTTAGTCACTGCTTTGATTTCTCACAAAATATTTTATCTAGTTCTATCACACTGTGCACAAGTGCTTTAATAGCTGAACTATTGCAGTAAGAGGGAGGAGGGAATGATGAAACTAGACCTCACTTTATCTTTTAGGGTATTGTACTGTTTTCTTTAAAGCATGACAACCATTATCATACTCTCTGTGTAATGTTGTCAATAAGGCATGATTGAAGAACACAGTTTTATGGGTACTGATAGGCTGTGGTGTGATTTAGGCACCAGACTGCTCCATTGCCTTAGGGCAGAGATGATTCTACCTCTCCACTATTGATTTCTCTAATTTGCTGTTTCTGATTCTATTTTAGATGCTTGTTTGGTTTGGATCAGATCCAAATACCACCACTGGGAGTGAAGGAATATCATAGTACACTGCTATCTAAACTGCTCCGCTGTGTAGAAGCGGCAAAATTTAAAATTTAAGAGGGCTGAGTGGTGAGCTCATTGCTCTGCAGCTTCCTCAGGAGGTGAAAGAGGGAGGAAAGAGCTGAGCTCTTCTCCCTGGGATCCAGAGTCAGGACACCTGGAGCAGTTCAAAGCTGTGTCAGGGGAGGCCCAGACTGGGCATGAAGAAGCATTTCTTTACCAAGAGGGTGGCCAAATGCTGGAACAGGCTCCTGGAGAGGTGGTGAAGGCCCCAAACCTGTCAGTGTTTAAGAGACATTTGGACAATGACCTTAATAACCTTCTGTAACCTTCAGTCAGCCCTGGACTGGTCAGATATTTGGACTCAATGATCATTTTAGGTCTCTTGCAATTGAAATATTCTAATGCTGTTCTCTTCTAAATGTGCTCCTGTGTAGCTGTGTTCAGTTTGGGAAATGAGTTCCCTTCTCAAATAAAAATAGGTTTGAAGCAAACTGGAAGAACTAATAATATTAGCAGAAATCCAGCCCTGGGCTAATTCCTTCTTTTTGTGAACCATCATCCTTTTTCTTAATTAATTAATAATGGGAAATTACAAAATTAAGTAATTTGGTTCGATTTTAGCTTCTCTAAATAAGAATAAAAGAGTGGTTGTATTGATTCAGAAATGGCATCTATCTAGCCCAGTATCCTGTCTGGAATGTGTAAGGGCATGAAACGGACATCAGGGGAAGAGTGAGAACAGGGCGATCATTTGGTACTTGTTTCTCTAATGTTGGTATTGTGTCCAAGTTTAAAGTTAAATAAATACACAAGGTACTTATTGCCCTCTAAATTCTTCTCCTTGGAACAGCAAAACTTTGAATGCTTCCACTCTGAAAGAATTCTCTGTTCACTGTCACGCCGGCAACTGTCTGCAGAGCTGAAGCTGAAGGAAACTGGCTGGTTGCAAGCTAAGTAGCAAGTGTCCTGTCCCGAGGTGACTAAGTTCAGTCAAAACTGAATTAAATGGGTTTTGGGGTTTGGTCTGTGTGAAATGAATTCAGTAACAAAATAAAATTTACTATAATTGATACTCTTGTAGACCATTTCAGGAGCAATGGTCAAAAACTACAGGGAAACAGACTGTGTTATGCTTTGTCCATTAAATAACAGCCTCTGGTGCCTGCTTTGCAAGCCCTTAAGTGCTGTGGAATGCAAGACTGCTGGTGCCTTTCCATGCATGCTGTGTGCTTGAACAGTGTTCTTAGTGCTGTAGCACCTGAACTTTATATCACATTTAAATAAAAAGAAACAGAACAGTTTTATTAAGCACAATCAGCATAGGGAAATTGAATATAAATAGGACCAGAGCAGTTTAAAACTTGTTTTTAAAGGAAAATCATGTCTGCAAATTTCTGCAAGTATTAAATGCAGAGGAAAGCATTGATTTTTGAGACCTATTTGGAATTTTGGCTGCAAATATTTCCTTGCATCATTGGAAAGAAGTACAAAACTTTCATAGCACAGCCACAAAGTTCTGCTATTGATTTCGTAAAACCTAGGGAATAACAATAATTTTTCTGGGAAAAAAATTAGACGGTTCTTTTTCCCTGCAGGAACTTGAAACGAGGCTATTCTAATGAAGGTGGGAATTAACCATCTGAATGGTTTTCTTGCATCTACAGCTTTGTCATGATTTTGTCATACTTTTAAAAGTCAGTTTGAAGTTTCCAAGGTACAAAAGAGCAGCCATCAGTAAAATATGTGTGGGTTTGTGGCAGTATTTTTTATTTATCTTGGTTTGTTGGGGTTTTTTTTATATTTTCCAGGATCATTGTAGGGGATTGGATGAGGTTTGTTGGAACATCAAAAAAAAGACTTCTTGATAGGGTAGCCAAGCTGATACCACAGCTGACTAATAGAGTACTATTAAATATTTGAGAGAGCCTACAGTGTCACATTTATAGAGGTGAAGGGAGTGACTACCGGTGTCAGAGATTTTGATGTAATTTTCAATTGGCCATGAAACCCAAAGGTTGCTCTTGAGGATTTTTTTTACTATGATAATTTATTGAGGGGTTAGTACTTTTTCGCAGGATTATTTAATGTAAAATTTATTCTTAGGTTGTTTGGTTTTTTCCCCACCAGATAGTTGATACTAAAAGTTGTTTACTATTTTGCAGACACCCTGAAATGTACTGCTGATTTAAAATCTGCTTCTCTTTTGCTTTAGATGGAATATTAGTTTTTCAGCCTCCTTGCTTTCTGTGAAATGCATCTGAATCTTTTTTCTTCTACCTTTCACAACCAAAAAACAATTTAAAAATCAGTGAGAGAGTATCTGCATGTAATTATACACAGCAATGTTTGTGTAGCTCCATTGTAGAAATAATTGAAAAGATCATGTGCTGATACAACTCCTTGTAAAACCCTTTCATATCTTTTTTACAGTAGTGTTATATATAGTTTCATTAATTGTTTTAGATATAATTTCATTAATTGTTTTAGAAAACAATAAAAATATTTTGGTGTAGTAGATAGCTATAGCACTTTCTCAGAAAATGAGCAGCAACTGTAAACTGAATGACTTCAACAAAGGAGAGGCACACAAACATTTTTTTTGATAATTAGAGGAATACAAAAGTGTGAAGTTGGCCTGGCAGCCTGTATGCAGGCTCAGTGATAAAGCAAGGAGCATGCCAGAAGCAGTGAATGAAAGAAAACCTACCTGCCTTCCCAGCAAGAAGTGAGTTTCTTTGCTGTGGTGCTCTTCTGGGGAGCAGCAAGGCAATGAATAACCAACTGCTATGGCCTGCTGTGCATGTGCACTGATGTATTTTGGTGCCTGGGATAAAAACAATGAATTTCTGCAGGCTGCATGATAAATTCTGTTGCTGGAGAAATGTGTACAGGGCAGTGGAGCTCTTTCTTGCACTGAATGGTTCTGAACCTCTCAAGGCATTCCTCTGAAGCGGGCCAGGTCTCACATTTGGCCATGTAATGTCTAAAACGAAACCCGTGTGATACTGCAAGATGTGTGTATGGGCTGGGGTTTGGTGTAACTTACCTTTGCCTACCATTGTCCCTGCTGCCAGTGCCACAGGCACACATCCTCCTCCTACGGGTTCAGCTGAGTCCAAGGTGCCCTTGCTGCTTCCCAGCACCTGTTTTGGAAGCACATCCTTGGGTGTTTGTACAGGCCCTCTGGCAACACAGTCTGAGGATGTCTCAGGAAGCTTTTCTTCTGCCAAAGGACTCAACAGCATTCCCCACCTCTGGGTTACCTCCCATGAGGACTTCGCTTACTTTTACGGAAATATGGCTTGTGAATGTTGTCCAGAAAAGCATTATTTTGGTGTCATTTGGAACATTCACTTCTATACCACCAAAACTGCTTTTGACTCCTGTAAATTGCTGGGAGAGGTGTTTGATGGTCTTCTGTAACTCTCCTTGTTATGCAGGTGCTGGCTGTCTCCACAAAGTCCATCTTACCGTGGTGGATTCCTATTAAGTCCATCATGAAGGGGCACCCACTTCTTGTTTAACTTGACTTGAGGTACAGGAAAATATGAAGGCTTCCTAAGGCCTGGTTTGTTGCTTGTTTATAGACATACTGTAGGTCAGGCCGGGATTTTTCTGTTCGTGCCTGAAAAGGGATAAACTTGATGTAAAGAGCTGCTGGTAATACTCAGACATCCTCAGCTGGCTGTAGAAAATCTGCATTTTTGCTATACTTTGTGCTTCTGCTGTTTCCTGGCTGTGCAGAGGCAGGTGGAGCTCCCCAGGTGATGCTCCCCAAAACGAGCTCCCTGCAGCGTGCTGTGCTCATTTGCCTTTCGCCCTCCCCGTATGCAAGGTCACACACAGAGGGTTCTGGCTCCTTCAGTGCTTTTATGACATGCGTGCAGAAATGGGAACATGTGAGTTCAGCTGGAATCAAGATGACTGCTCTGTGGATATTTACTTTGCTCATTCTTGCCTAGGGAGGTAAAACAACTTTTGCTGGAATGTCTCCTTTCCTAGGTGGTTATTAAAGGTAAAGCTTTAAGCACAGTCTAGTGCATCCTTACAGAAGATAGGTTCATTAGCTTCAACATTAACATCAAGAACTAAATATATAACAATATTCTTCTTTTGTTTAGTCAAGTATTTTGTTCATTTGTTTGGGTTTTAGCATTATCTTCTCATTCTTAAGTTATTCAGCTTCCTTGGGATTTTCCTTCAATACACTGTATTTTCCAAAGACAATACAAGCATAGAAGAATCAAGTTTTGTATTTAATCAATAGTTAAATGGTGATGGAGGATTCTTTATGTCACTCAGGTAGAATTAAGTAGAACGGTAGTCTTATTTGTACCTAGAAAATTTGAAATACATACAGGATACAATGACTACCAAAAATAAAAGAATAAATAAATCATAATTATTCTTTGGGTTAAAGGAGGTAGTAATTCTACCTGCTTGAGTTCTCAGCTCAGTCGTATTTTATGCTACTATTTTCTAATACTATACTAATGTAGTTCTGGTTAAAATCCCTTCCTCAAACTCTTAAGGTGGGCTCAAGTTACCATAGTTCAGAACAACTCGATAAAGAATTTTATTGCTCATCTTCCTCAGTCAAAGCTACTAACATTTGCAAACTTACATAATGAGGCATAGGAATATGCAGAAAAGTGGTTGCTAATGCATTATTCGTTAGAAAAAAATATGAAGCAAAAATATGTTTTGCTGAACATGCAGAAAAATTTATTAAGGACAATACTTCTGTTAATTACCAGTCTTTGTCTATTCATGTATTTGATGTAACTATATACAGCAGTTGTACTGATCTCTTGTGAAGCTGGGGAACACCTTAAAAAAAAGGAAAAAAAAGCGTGCCCTTTTATTCACTCAAGCAGATTTGGCACAGTTGTGTGACAGCCTAAAGGCTCCCTGCACAAACACGTCAGGTTGCTTCAGTCAGGAATCTTTTTCAAGCTAAAAGCAGGGGAAGTGCAGTTAAAAAAAAAAAAAAAAGGAAAGATAAAAAAAAAAAGAAAAAGGAAAAATAAAGCATATCTAAATTAAAACTATGGCAAATTCGAATAAAGTTTCTAGGGAAACCCTTTAAATATTTGTGTGCAAGGCTCTGGCATTGGTTTGCAACCAAGAAATGGCAGCTTCAATATCCTACTATACTGGATTGTTAAAAAGCTAAAGAGCATAAATTTAACTAAGGAAAACAGCACTCTTTTCATACGGGAATATATTGATATCCTTGTATGAGCAAATACAATTTCAATAGAGAATCACAGAATCTTTTAGGTTGGAAAAGACCTTTATGACTATCAAGTCCAAACATTAACCCAGCACTGTCAAGTCCACCACTAAACCGTGTCCCCAGGTGTCACATGTACACATCTTTTAAATACCTCCAGGGCTGGGGACTCCACCACTGCCCTGGGCAGCCTGGCTCATCTTCTGCATGTTAAATAAGAAGATAGCATTAGGGTAAAAATTCTGATGGTGGATCCACTGTCTTGACTATAAGAGCTACATTATTTATTGAAAGACCATCACAGTAATGGTGAGGAGAAGCGTGACTAAAACTGGAAAAGCCAAAATGTAGTCAAAATTCATTGTTACTCTCAGATTAATATGGATACGGTACAGTGTTTCTGTGGAAGTCAGACAAGTGATATTGGGGTTTACTATGAATCAACCACGAGTGATTCATTGAACGTAATGAACTTTGTTACATTTTGTACAAGTTTGCTACTTAAAAAAGGCTACGCTGAAGTTCCTGGAAATGGTAATTCACTCTTTATGCACAGACTTGGTTTTCTTTTCTGACTTACTTGGATGAGGTGGCATCGGCTTTTGCATCATCGTGTTCTTGCCAACAACATCTATTAATTCATTCTGCCAGCACGAATGCCACCTGAGATATTACATTATTGTCTGGCTGGTGAGGTGATATCTATCACATAGAAATCTGGATACTGGAAGAGGGACGCTAGAGTGGAAAGTAATACCTTGCTTATTGTGGATTGTGCTAATTACAGAAAGGAAGATTGCTCTCAAGTCCCAGTGTATCAGATGAAGCTGCAATTATTTAGTAAATCTAAAAATCAGACAAAAGGAATTTAAAATTGGAAAAAGTGTTATTTCAAAAAGAGCCACTGTCCCTAGTCACCACTAGGACTTCATTTCAAAAGGTAATTTAAATTAAAGTAATTTCGTTCAGTTCAGCACTTTGCAGTTATTATTGTTTGTCCAAGAACTCCAGCAACATTTATCTTCAATATTGTTAACTTCAGTGGACTTGAATGCAAGAGTTTTAGTTCACTGTCTCATCAAAGGACTGGCTTCTTAATCTATGACATCTCACTACAGTGAGTCAATATAAACAATACAGACCATAGGTATTAGGAAATTTATGATGATGTATAGATTTGAACTTGTCAGGTTAACACTTATGATGCCAGGTAGAAATTAAAAATCCATCTAGAACAATTTTCGTGTAAATTAGGCAATTATTCTTTTTTTTAATACTATCAAATCTGGTAAATAATTGACATAAGTTCTTTACTATAAAAATAGACCTCCACAAAGAAGCACTTAATTTCATTTACATTATTATTGTTCAGAACATAGTTAGTAGGAGGTATACCGACATATTCATAAGTGATCCAGCATCTCCTGGGAAAAGGGAAAACAATTAGAGATTTAAATCCATTTACTCATACAAAAGACCATTTAGTCTCAACATCAGAAAGAAATAAATATAATTGTTTGAAAAATTAAAATAATTGCAGTCTTTGTTTTTTTTAACTGATGGATGCAACAGACAACACGTTGTTCTCCCCTATAGGTATCTTTTAAAAATGTACAGAAAAATCTTTCCATCATCAGTGTAATAATCAGTTCACTGTTACCTAAAGAATGGTTAGTACTGAGTAAGTTCAATCCTTTTTGTATTCTTGTCATGTGAGGAAGACCTATATTGAAGCATACAAAGAACATGCCTTGGAGGAAAGTGTAGTCATTCCCTAATTGAATATACAATTCATTTTATCATTCATTTGAATGTATCATTCATTTTATTGAAAAAAAATAGCCTACCTAACCCATCCTCTGGTGTGCATGCTCATTATTTTAAAATTAAGACCTTCTGTTGCTTAAGTGCTTGTACATAGAAGCACAAACACATCTAAATTTACTCTCTTGTGTAGGCCAATTGAATTAACTTAGCTGCACATTTGAATAATATAAAAATGCACATAATGATCAGTAGAACCAGGAATAATACTTGTAATTTCTTTCAGAAATTACATGTAACTATTCACTTGAGAAAGCAATTTATAATTTTCTCTATAAACATAGAGAATCAGACAAATGGAAGGATCCAGAAAAGTTGAAGAATGCTACTGTTTTTGCTTTGAAATAGTGTAGTTTGTGTATCAAGACCAAGAGGGCAATTTCTGTATGTATAATTCAAATTACTTGATAAAGAAATAAAGATGCTTCCCTCCAGCTGAATGAATGCTGTACAAGTCATTAATAAAAGAATATATAAAATTATGTACTCTAAATATGTTTTATTCTTAAGTATGTTCTTCTGTTATATCCATTCCTTCAGAATAGGTCTGTATCTGAATATTCATGGCACACAACAGAACAATTTAATTAAAAATGATCACTTTTTTCTTTCTCTTTCCAGTTCAACAGAAGAACAGTTTCACTGGCAAACACAAGGTAATGTACTCATCTACTTATGTGTATTACTTATATTCTCTCCTAGAAGGATCATTTTTACCTAAAGAAGGTGGAGGGGAAAAGCACATTTATGTACGTGGAGGTTTTTGTTGGGTTTTTTGTGGGTTTTTTCTCATTGGTAGTGTATGAAAACTCTACTTAAAAAGTTACAAGATCTGGAAAAAGTTGTTAGGGTTGACAAAAAGTACCCTGAAACTAATGTAGAGTTTTGAGAGGGGGCATTGCTAATTGTGTCTCTGGCTTTTTTTAAGACTAGACCTAAATATTCTCATTTTGCTTTTATTAATCCAAGGCTGCACTTTCAAAGGATGGCACAATTTTCAGTATGGCCAGCCTCCTGTGAAAGTGTGGCCTCCATTCCTTCATCAGCTCTGAATGCTTAGGCACATATAACCAGTTTTAGCTTTTGTCTTGTAAATGGTTTTACATTTTTGCCCTTCTTTTATGTTTTTATGTCATTAATTTTATTACAGATGGTCAGAAGGATATAGAAGATGAACTCACCACTGGTCTGGAGCTGGTGGACTCCTGTATTAGATCACTGCAGGAATCAGGGATACTCGATCCACAGGACTATTCAGCCAGTGAAAGTAAGTTACTAGAAATATGTTTTCTAGAACCCAAAAATTTCGTGCTTTAAAACTGAATGCATATCTTTTAGTGTTTTTCTTGATTATTTTCTGATATTTGCAGAAGGGACTGTAGTTGTGAGCAGGCAAATTGCAAGTTATGTTTTTGGGTTTATAACAGAGAGAATCTCACTGCTGGTTTTTTGCAGGAAGAATAAGCATCTTGAAAATATTTAAGGAAAATACTTTCTAATTGCAATGTTGCTGTACTGTACTATAAGGTCATGTCACAAAACTGTAGCATCACCACCATAAAAACAACTGTCAAACTGCAATTTTTCACTATCCAAAGGTAAAAAAATGAAACATACTGGGTGGCTGTGAGGAAGTCTGATGCGTGATTTTAACCACTTGTTCAGGTAGCTGGTAAATCCTTACGAATAAGATTTTCTTGGGTATACACAGACAGAAATAGGTGAACTTTTTAAGATGATGCACAGAAGGGCAGCTGTAGCAAGAAAGGTGAAGTCTTTCCTCCAGGGCTGGCTCACTGGTCACTTACCAGCGATTCTGTTTGCAGAACTGTGCAGTGAGTGGATAGATTCTTGGCTAGAACCAGCCACTGGGGAAGTGAATTTTTAAACAAGTGCAGCAAAAGTGAACAAGGGACATGCCCCTCAATGTGTTTGTAGAGCAGATGTCTACCAACAGTTGTGTTCGTGAGTCACACTGAGACAGTTTTCCAGCATGTTAACTGATCTGTTATCAGATGTAGCACTAGATGATGAAAAAGCAGGTTAATTCCCTAGTTTCCTTTCCTTTTCCTCAGGCTCCTATCTCATATTCTGTCCCCATCTGCCACAATATATACCCACTTTCACTTCCCTGCCACTGCAGCTCCTGACACTGGCTTGGCTTTTTGTTTTTAGTATTCGTCTACTTCTCCTTCCCTCTTGCTCATTTGATCCCTGCTACCCAGTACCTTCTGACTGAGTCACACCTTTGGAGGTGGCTGCCCAAATTCAGCTTTCCTGAAATCAAAGGGGATGATCTCCCCTTCATCTGGGATGGCTGATGAACTGTGACAGCCACCTTCTGCAAAGCATCTCTAGCAATGACAAGTCATCACCTGCAATGTGGTCATCAGGTGACAAAAGGAAGACATTGCACATTGGATGCAGAATTTTAATTTGTCAGAGTGTCTTTCATTATTTTAAAACAAGGTTTGCTGTCAAATTCAACCTGACAATCCTGGGACAATAGAAAATTTTTCATTTTTCACGTGCACAAGATTTCTGGGCCAGCAGTGTCACTAACACTTTCGTTACGGTTTTGCTTAATCTGAACACAGTCTGTATGATTGACATCTGTTAGAATGTTGCTTGATCTGGACAAAATTGGGAAAACGTGATGAAACAATGAAAGCACTGTTTTTTTCTTCATTTGGGGATGAGGAGAAACAAAACAGACTAGCATGATAAGGATTGCCTTTAAAATGTGATTCTATGTTAGAAAAATGAAACTGGGTAGATGGAAATAGAGGAGATTGGGAACAGAGTGGGGTCAGATTGTGTGGAAAACTGCCAGAAACTGGCTTAAGAGATGGAAACTAAGAAAAAAATGGTAGGGAAAGATGAAGATAGTACCTGGAATGAAGTCTGGGTACATGAAGAAAACTAATACTGAAGAAGTGTCTGGGGAATATCACAAGAAGCTAAAACACAAACAGAAAAGCAGATAGATAGAAAGAATAAAGATCATGGGCAAATGGAAAACAGTGATGGAGAAGAGGAGCAATAGAGATGGATTTGTAGAGGATCAACAGGAGAGGAACTGAGGTTTGTTGAAGCTGGAGGTCCATACACAATATTGAAAGCTGAGTTTGCTTGGCTGGATGATTTGTTCATGGGACCAAGAGTTAGATGCAAAGAGAGGGAACAACGGGGTGATGAGAATGACAGCCAGGAAAAGGAAAAGTGATACCATTACAGACAGGACGGTAGCCGTCCCTAAGAAACATAGGTGTAGAGAGAACAAGCAGGTGCATGTGCTCACAAGGGAGCAGGCTTCCCCACAGAGCTGCAAGCTTGGTCTTCTGCATTGTCAGGAAATATTTGTGAAGCCTTTTGTCACAGTGCCCTTATTCCTCTGCTCCGGGCTCAGCTCATAATAAAACTAGATTGCTATTTGCCATTTATGGTTTTAATTAAGAATCAGATCTATATGCCAAAGCTAACAGTTGCAGCTCTGCTAATCACTCATAAATACAATTAGGATGTCATATAATGGAATATTTTTCTGGTTTGGGGGTCTTTTTTCAATTTGGAGTAAAATGTTACAAACACATCAGAGAGGTAAAATGTTACTGTGTTTTCAGAGTCAAAAGCATGAAAGTCAAGATTGTCTGTACAACATAATTTGAATTTCTTATGACTGCATTATAAAACAATTATTATCATGCCCTATTTTGTACATTTTCTGTCCATGCCTCATTTACCCCAAAGCTGAGGCTCAAATTGCACAGCATGCTAGAGGGAAGAGTGCTTCTGACTTCTGGAAGCAGTGAGTGGAACACACATACACAATGAAAACAAGTCTCATATTTACTTAAAATTTTATTGTGTCCCTCCTTTGTGTTTTAAAGTTTTCATGTTGTAGTTGTGAAATCTTCTACTGATACTTAGTTTTAGGTGTTCCCAGTTAGGTGTGCTGGGAACAAACAGTTGTAACAGAACACTGTGGGAGCACAGTCTCAAATATTTGAAGCATGATACAAAAGGAATTTTAAAGCCCACTCTGAAATGTCTCAAACACAGCATTTGTATTTCCTAGACACTTTCGTTCTTAATCCTTTCAGTCTCGAAAGAGGAAATGAGATCTATATAAATGTCTCACTTTACAGGTATTCTGAAAATCACTGTTTGTGATGTAGCTGAAGTAAACGTTGAGTGCTGTAGAATAATCCACCAGAGTGCTATTTTTTTTTCTTTGTATTGAACATCTTTCAGTGAAGACCTGCTGTGATGCAGTAAAAAACACTGAACCATTTTGCAATGTGTGCACTGGCCATAAGGCAAGGAAGGAGGGCAAGAGCGATGACTCAGAAAAGGAAACTTAGTCTGGCATTTCCTAACTTTTGAGCTCCTAATTTGACAATTTTAGTTATGTTTACTTCTCTGCAGTTTGACTGCAAAGCTGTATTTTAAGTAACAAGACTGACTCTGAGGAGAGCATTTCCTGCCTGCCATGCATTTGAAGCAGATTTTTTAAAATCACCGTATGAAAGCCTGCCCAGTGATGTGACCACAGCTTCCTTTTCTGAACTGTGTGCAGCAAGGCTAATGACTTAATCTATCAGTAGCCCTGCCTTTGTAGAGGATTAGTGTCTCTGTACTCGGAATCTTTACAATTCGGTTTCACGCACTCTGATTTTCTCACACTTAGTTTTAAAAAGTCATCACGTAGCAGTCAGCTGTTACAATACTCTAAATTCCAAACATCACTTCACATGTGCTATTCCTTTAGTAGCAAATAAAAGCCATGAAAAAAAGGCTAATGGGACAAGTCACATGAAAGAGGCTTACACAGGAGGGGTTCTGTATTGCTAGTAGAGATGCTCGCTAATTATCTTTACTTAGTGTGAATCAGCAAATGTAAAAAACCTTAAGTATATAAAACTCTTAATAATTTGGTGAAATGAAAGCAGAGTGATCACTGGTTTTAAAGTAATTACTATCAGACAGGCAGATTCATAACTGCTGCAAGCTCTCACAGAAGCTTCCTGTGGTGGAGCTGACCCTGGGACAAGGTTATATGCAACCAAGGGGAACCCCTGCACTGTTGCTCACCTCTGTCTTCTGTCCCAACTCAGTGTAAGTTTCTTCCCCAAACCATCTGTTTCCAGTTACAACTGACAGACAAAAAGTCAGGAAACTTCCAAAATTATGCAAGAAACTGCATCTGACTGGAGACCTGAACCTGCATCTCCATGGTCCAGTTCCCCGTACTGCAGTGATTTCTCGTTATCTCTGTGTAGCTCCAGATCTGTCAAGACTGTGTCACTGCAGTTTACATCAAACATGTCATAGTTTTGTGGCCTCAGAGGGTCGTTCAGCCTGTCCTGAGTGTTCGTGGGGATCATCAGCATTACAGCAGTGGTCCACACATCCCCGAGGGAGGGCACATACAGGCTGCTGCTAGTGTCAGTAGCCATTAGCTACAGTGGGTCCAGGGGCCAACCTGGACCCTCAGGGTCACCCTGAGGGCACTCAGTCTGTCCTCCTCCCTGCTCTACATTGCTGTAACACCCACCTTGCCAGGCTGTTCCTCTCAGAAAATATTTCTTCCTTCTGCCATTACCTTTTTCTAATGGGAACTCAAAAATACTGCTTTTGCACAAATGAAGATAAGTAACTGTCACCTTAAATAGGGTCAGGGGAAAGACCAGGCGTATGAGAGCCAATATAATCACATATAAGATGCTGGAGACTTCCCTTGTGGAAGAGGGATGGAAATACACAGTAAGTGCAGGACCTGAAATCACTGGGTGAGGAAACATGCAGGGGAACAAAATTTAGTTCAGGGCAGAGATAACACTAGGGATGTTTCAGGAGACACAGCAGCACTGAACAGTGAATGTAGCTCAGGAAAGGTATTTTCATGGCAGAATGGTTTAATTTAGTGAGGAAAGACATGTGAAAATAAATTTTGTGAGGGCTGAGAATGCACTGTGGAGACCAAAAATTGATATTTCTGACGAGAAATCTTGGAAAAATGTGGGATAAAAGAAGCAAAACATTATTCCTCCCCTTCCCATCACTGCACCGCTGTCTCAAAATCACACAACTACTTCAGATCCATTCCTTTTACTACTTTATCAATGCAGCTCCTTTTTTGTTTTTGTTTTGGTTTTTTGCCTTTGTTCCACTCACATTATATGTAAGAGCTATTGAAAAGGTGGAGAGCTGCATGGAAAGAAGGAGAGTAAACACAGATACACAGCTGTCTGAGTGAGGAAGATGGTTGCTGAGGACATTTGTCATTAAGGTTTGATAAGGTTGCAGTCTGGCCTGCAGGTAAGTGGGAAAGGTTCTGATGAACTGCCTGAGGCCCCCAGCTGTCCATCCTCTGTGAGAGAGCAACTGGAGTCCTCTAAGCAGTTGTTGAGACCAAACTACCTTTTCCTGATGATGTTTGTAAATTAGCAGTTTACAGATGGGTAGTGTAAGATAAAAGTGGAACAAGAGGAAAAATTGGCTCTATATTTCTTCCCCTTCTATTAGTTTCTCTGTCCCCCTATCCCTGTGGGTCATTAGCATGCTACATTAGAGGACTGACATGTCACTGTCATCAAAACAATTTCTGAGATAATTAGCTGAAGCTCTCTGAATCCTTACAGAATATGCTGCATCCTTACAGTCTGTATTGACCCCTTACAGGCTACAGCGCTGGAGACAGGCAGTGGTTTTTCCTTCTGCCATGGCATTAGCAAAAGGAGGGTTAGAAGACTTCTAAGATTACTGAGCAAATCCATTGGCACTTTCTTCCTAACTTAAACCACAGGCTCAAATGTCTGCTAATCCAAAAGTCCCTAATTTTAATTTAAGGTATCTCTTCTTAAATCTTCCACGCTTTTTCCTTTGCTTCAGCCTCCACAAAATGAGCATAAGACCAGTCTTAAAAGGATTACGGGGCAGATTTATGGAGCTTTCAGTGTTTATGTCTCTAACTGAAACAGAATCATTTCATTATTTTTCACTTGCTTCATCACTTCATGTGGCAACCTTCCTTCTTTCCTTTCTAAATCAATAGCACAGACTGTCGTTGACATAGATCAGAAAACTTCCTGGATAGTTCTCCCAATTGTCTTGATTTTTTTAAAATGCTACATTTTAATTTTTTTTTTTTTTTTTAAACAAGTGGTTTCTGTCAGTATTGCAGTTTTTCCCACACAACATTGCCAGTACTCCAGATGAGTTTTTTCCCCCACATTTTCTGGATATATATTTTTATTTATCTCTGTGACCCTGTTGTCCTGGTGCTCAGGATTAATTGCAGAATCCAGCGCACTGATAAGGGAATAAATATAATGTAGATTTAATAATACCATCTTGTTGGCTAAGGCCATTTCATAATGCTCTTCACAGAGGCTACATATTGATAGAAATGCAGGCAATTAAGGATGTCCAAGTTGTTCTGGGCAAGAAAAAGCATGGCTTACCACTCTGGTCCCAGTCCCACAATATATTAACTTTTGTAGTCATTTGAAACTACTTGGTCTGAATGCAGCACAAATAGGTGCACATTTAGATGCTGGTTTTTTTTCCTCTGAAGAATGAATTATGTTACAAGAACATTTTTACCACATGAAATTATATACAGATGTTGCATTAGACAGATGTGGGTTTCACTTAAAACCCCTGTCTAATTATGAGGCTAAAAAGGTAGGCTAAACTCTTACTTTATTCTCTTAACTCGGTTTTGTTTCAGCAATTTTTTGTAATCAGGGGGATCCTCCTTACCCAGTGGGAAGGCAGCTGTCCCAGTTTGAAAAAGCACTCCTTGTTCAACCTGTATGATTTTCAGCCTTTATCAGCTGCTTTTATCGTAGATACTGAAAATGGATTGAAACAAAAAGGCACTGTTTACACAATGAATGTGTAAAAGGATGTGTGTTTATGTGTTTTCCATCCCATAGCTCTTGCTTTGTGAAATTGCCACCTGTCAGATGGCTGACATGCTCAATGAGATGAAATTTGGCATCAGTGGACCTCACAGATTTTTGATAGATGAAGTTATTTCCATTTCATTATCTGCTCTGAGAGCCAGGGCGATCCAGCTGAGTCATTCTTTGTGCACACAAAGGAGTTGTTCTTGTGGGATCTCCTGGTAAACATACACACTAACAAAATCATGTGCTCTTTGAGTACGTTTCCAAGCTGAAAAACCCCTAGGAAGTGTGCATACCCCTCCTCCGTTTCAGGACCAGAGTCTTTAGAGTAGGAGTGGCATAAGTGCCTAACACAGGGTACACCATCTTTCTGTCTGCTGCATTAATGCAAAGCTGGCAGTGTCTGACTCAACAGTTCATAGCTCCAGATAAATCTCTCAGAGTATGAAGTCTGAGGAAATTTTGATGTATTGCGGAAACTTCTGTCGGTATTGTAATGTATTTGGGGTAAATATTTATGGTTGGACATTTTGGATTCCTCTCTTTATTCCATTCATCTCTTCTAAAACAAGCTTTTGGCCAATTTATGCTTCGAAACTTTGGGGTTTCAAAGTCATCTTTGCCCTATTGTAATGGAGTAAATCTCTGAAAGCAGGACACTGCTTTTCAAAGGGTGGTTTCACAGTTATTCATTGTATGTTCTCACAGAGAAAGGTGTAAAGGAATCGTCTCAACTGTGAGTCAAATTCAGTCTTTTGAAGTAGCTGTTAAATATGTAGATTTCTTAGAAATAAGGGATGTTGTTCCCTTTACCCATCTCCCCTTTGTGGCCCTAGTCACCCTAAGTGTGAGCATGAAATAATTATTAAGTCATTTAACATTGTAGTAGCCACTGGCTGATCACAAACACTGAGACCTGCTTTCCAGGGGCAATCCTCAGCAGGAGATGAATGTTTTTACAAAATAGCTGACCATGAAAAGTTTCTGTAGATTCATTGCTACACCCCACTAAGGCATTAGGATTTGATAAAATGAAGCCAGCTCTAGTGCTGCTGAGAGCCAGCTCTTACATCTCAGCATCAGTGTTCACAGCCAGTGCTGCCTCAGGAGATGCTCCATCAGCACTAAGCGTCCTAAGCTTGGACTTCATTGTTTTCATCCTCTGTCACAGGCAGAGCTCAAAGGCATTGAGAATAGCACCAGAGGAAGAGATGTAGCTCAAACACTGCCATTCGGTACTCCATCACCTCTGCCCTTCTGGGTATCAGGATGATATAACAGGCACACCTTTGTTGCTGACATATCACATCCCAGTAAATTCGTGTCAGTGTTCTTACTTTAAGAGCATGAAAGAAGTTTTCCTTTTTGGCCTCTTCCCATATGCAGGCAGGAGACCAAACTTAGGAGCAGAGTCACAATATGGGCTTTCACCATCAGGATTCCTGACAGACTTTGATATCTACTTCAGGGTGGACTCAGGTCCAGCTGATCTTGTTACTCTTTGGTTTGCTGCCTGTTTTCAAATTCACGTGTGGGTGTTGGAAGCAGGAAGCCTGGTGAAGGCTGAAGGAACCGTCAGTGTTCAGGGAAGCAGTTCATGCTTTCCCTGCTTTCCTCAGGGGTGGCACAGAAGTTGCTGTTGGCACCCACCTGTGAAGGGCTTCAATTATCTCAGTTCTTCTGCAGCGCTTCTGTAGATTGGTGGGTGCCTGGGGGAGTTTATAGGCTTCTGGGGGAAAGCACTAGAAGCCACTGGCGGAAGTGCTGTTCAAAACTGATGGCCCAGTACATGCCCTTGCTGTTGGACCTAAACTTCTGCAGGCTGCCTCTTGCAATTTCCTCTCCTCAGGAAGGAATCCTCAGCTGGAGACACTCACACACTGTCTTAATATCCAGCCTTCTCCCTTCCTGTGCTCTCTTGCTTTTTCTTACTGCCCCATCTTTCCCTAAACTACCCATTTCTGTCTTACCACATCCTTGTCTTTTGCTTCCTTTCTTGTTTCATTTTCCATCTTTTCTTTTATCTTCTTCCTTTATCTTTTATGTTTTCACTTGGCATGCAATAAATCCTCAGTGCTTGTCCCCAAAACAGATGATCATTCATCCTCAGAGACAAAAAAAAAATTCCACCAAAATCCCCCAAAACCCACACACATTTTCTGCCCATCAGTGACCTTGCTATCCTGACTTTTCACATGCTTTCACATTAACTAGAAGCAAACCCAGATTGTGCATTGTTGTGTCATGTTGGGAGTCCAGAGGTAACACTATGAGAACATTGCAAATAAGGAATTTCTGATTTCCCTCAATTTCTGCACAGCAGCCTACAGGCTGAATTTTTGTTTCAATGTGCTGTGACCTGTAACATGGATTTTCTTGGAGCTTACTTATATCTGCAAGATGAAACATGTTTTTATATATAAATTCCATACTGATACTACAATATTACTTCCTATCTCTGAGCTTGCTTGTCCTGTGATGAATCTGATTTTGGTAACTGGTGTCATTTAATGCTGTGCAACTGACTTAAAATCCATACCTAAGGAAAACAACCCCTCACAATCTAGCTTTAAGTACTGTAGTACAAAATAGTAAAAAAAAAAAAAAAAAAAAAAAAAAGAGCAGTAACAGCAGGTAAAACATACATGGAGGGGGGAAAAATGGAAAGATGAGAGTCAAGACCAGGACACCAGGAACAATTAGTAGCCACATTGAAGATGGATAGGAGGTAGTGATCAGCTTGTAATGCTTAGTCTGTATCAAACACAAATCCTTTACAGGCAACCAGGTGTTCCCTCATCCACTGCAGGAAGCAGCTACTGAAACTCGTTAGGAAATGACAGTGACTTATAGTAGCATCTGTAGGAGCAGAACAAAGAAAGGCTTTTGGCATCCGAATCTACAGCGCAAAAGAACATCAGTAAATATTGTGCCTGCAGCATGGGCCAGGAAACAAATGCACCCACATCCCCACGACAGACTGATAAACCACTCACCCTACTCCTGCCTTAGTGGCAATGCCAGTGCCTGCACACTCGGCACAGTCAGGAGTGCCAAGAGCCACATCATTCTGGGATCTGCCAATGCCAGCTTGTGAGCATAAGCATTCCTCTTGGAAAAAGAGGTAGTTGGCTTGTTAGCCTGTGTAAAATGATGTATATGGAAGAGAAAATTTTGGCAGGTATGGATTTGGGTTTGATTTTTTTTGTGCTAAATGCAGTTTACACAGCTCTCAATCAAGTAGGATTTTTGTGACTTCTGTGGTAACGCAGATTAGGGAGCTGCCTCCATTTTTTTCATTCTGGCCTTATAAATGGAGAAATGCATTTTGTCAGGACAATGTGAGAGCAGAGAGTGGTGCACATGTGTGTGGACACAGAGAAAGAAAGCAGAAGGATGTACTTTCTGGTTTATGCCAGAGGAGGTTTTGGCAGATGAAAAAGACTGTAATAAAATTTTGACCTTTTTGACTTACTTTTTAATTGACTTCTGAGGCAGAGCTAAACGCATTCTGAACTGGCTCACCTCAGAGACCAAATAGTCATTTTCTTTTGTGGACAGAAAAGATTCAGGATTTAAGCCTGTCAAAGGTCTGCAAAAAATGGACTTCTACTTCGCATGAGAAGAGGAAACCTGTTTTGTGCTAGTAGTTACGTTCATGGAGCAACATAATAGCGTAATAGATCTGCTGATGTCTTTTGTATTAGATCCATATATCTGTGAGGGGTTTTATAGGCTTTTATAATCAGAAGCTGTTGGGCACTTTTTATTTTTTTCAACAGTCTAATTTAGTTCTATCAAAAGGGGATTTGTCTGGGTTTGTTTGTTTTTTTTTCTTCTGATAATGCATTCAGCTTCCATGTGCATCATGTTTGTGTGATGTCTATAAACATCTGATTTTATTTCCTAGTAATAAAAAGGGAACACATTAGTTTAGTACTATTGATAGCAATTTTAGGCTGCGCTAGGCACAGAGGGTGACTAGAAACACTTGATGTTCACAGCTGGTTTTCACAGGTATAAAATACCTCAAAAAATACAGGATTTAATAATGAACTTATTTGGCCTTTTTTTTTTTTCTGTAAACAAAGCCCACACACCATTTTAAATGTAGCTATTCCTTTAAAAATGGGAGACTGATAATGAAAACACAAATTAAAAAATGACAATTTTTAATGCCAAAACCCAGCGTTTCTCAAATGGAATCATGGCAGTTCTTCTGAGCTGGAGCTTCCTGTCTGTGTTGCAGCATGCAGTGTCTCCTCCTGTTTCCAAACTTTTTCTTCTGGTCACATTAACAAGTGTATCTAATCCCTTTCAGGAGCCCCGCTCAGGTCCTGTTCTCCTGTAGTTCCACTGTGATATTTTAATAGAGAGCAAGCTTCTGTTACAATGAAATATTCTACCACTCCTAGTGTTGCAGAGTTTCACAGAAGCAGCATCAGAAATGCTCGAGGATACTATTTTTCCTCTTTGTGTCTTCTGTAATGCAGAACTGTAATTTAGTTATAATCTTTGCTGCCTATCTTGTTCTTGTGTTGTGTCTATCTATTGCTCCAATAAAGCTCATCGTCCTAATGGCCAGTGATAAATTATCTCGTTCAGAGACTATCTGATTTCGATACCTGCAGGGTTTAGCAAGTGATTTCAAAAAGTATGATTAATCTTCTACCAAAAAAAATTGTTTTAATCTTGGGGTCAATTAAAAACTTGCAGTAGTAGGGTTATCTTTGGTTTTAATCTCAATTGAGGATAGATTTTCTATTAAAAAACCACACCAAATGAACAGAAGGAAAACAAAGACAAGGCCAGCTTCTGTATTCTGAGATTAAATATGTATAGATCTATTCTTGCTCAGTGCATGTATTTTGGTCCTGTTCTCCAGCATCTTCAGTAATTTCTCTCATTAGTAGTGGAACTCCAGATTTGTCCTGCTGTCAAACATTACCCTGTATTGCTTATGAAAGAAGATCTGGCTGGTTTTACATGTCATACAAACATCTGGAGTAATGCTATGCGTGATATGGTATAAAAAGAAAAATGCACACTATCTGAGTAGTTAACACTGAAGTTACCCTATTATGTCAGGATTAGTTAGGCTTTGCTATGTTACCTTATTCCATGAGATTAAAAAAAAAAAAATCTTTCAGGAATCAAGAAATATTTACTGTTGGGGTGAAATGCAAACTTTTTTTTTTTTGTATGCCCTTCAGGTCTTATATTTTTCTACTACTTCTTGTGGATGTTTATGGTGCTTTGTTATCTCTTGGAGTAGAGATTTATTGTTCCAAATCCTAGAAAATGCCTCTGTTTTCTTGTTAAAATAAAGGCAGAAGTGGTACCTTGTGTAAACAGCATAAGATAATCAGCATCTAATGAAACTAGTTTCTATTCCCTGTTCACTTACTCTTGAAATAAACTGTTCTTCATTTCTCTTTCCAACAGTAATTAGGTCAGAAGGAGAGTTAGAAGGGATATCCTTGTATTGTTCACTTATATAATGGTATCAGCCTAGTTTTTGCATCATTTCTCCAGATATATATCATTTATAGAATTCTTGGATGAAAATGAACTTACTCCACGCTTGTGAATGCATTCCCCAAAATCCTATTTTCCAGTACCTAAGAATAGGTTCTATAGCAGTACTAAAGCCCTTTTCTGTATTTGTAGGTAGAACATAGCCCTCTTAATGCTCGTAGAGCATGGCATTGCATATAAATTACTTTCCTTTTTTGTAAAACAAGTTTGTTTTCAGTGTACTCATTTAAGAATTGCTGCCTCTCATCTAAAGAGATGTGTTTGGTTCATAACAAGGAAGCTGCTTGTGATTAAGCATTTAAAGTATTACCATTTATTTCTTCATTTTAAGTATGCATTTGGTGTCCCCCCTCTTCCCCTCCCCCTGTCTTTTTTTGCCCTTCAACTTGCTTAATTTCTAGGGTATGGAATTCCTTTGCTATATTGCAGCCTTGGCATTTTTTCTTGTAATATAAAGCTACTGATATATTTAATATTTAATATCACCTAGAAGGTAAATGTTGAAATATTTTCCTAGTACTATTCTAGTTCTAGTCTCAGATTTGGAGGAAGAATGGATGCCATGCTTATTATTATTGTTACAGTAGAGCTGCTTGTTATCTTCTGTTTGAGGTCAGACTAAGAGTTGCCTCGAAAGCCCTTCTTTTCCTACAGAATCTGTTTCACGAGTTGCAGCTGACAAGTTGTGTTTTCAACTGCAGAGCTTAAGTTTTGCCTTGGTTTAATCTCTCCTTTTTCTGTCTATAATTAAGAAAATGTATTTTTTTTATGATTGCCACAAAGTTCTCGCATCTGTTTCCTGAGGACTTTCCTCATTGCTCTGTGCCTCCGCTGGTTTCATCCTGCATTTTTCACAACTTCCCTGGAGACTACAAAATGGAGAAGGTCTGTACCTATGTGGCAATGCCTTCTTGTTGCCACCCTCCGTGGTACTTGCAGGGCCTCCCTTCTGCTCACTCAATTCTTCTGCTTTCCACAATCCTAAATCCTAAATGCAAGAGAGAGTTTCTTCAAAGAATGTTTCAGATGACCTCAAAAGTAGGACATAGTGCAACGGAGGGGGTTAAAACAGACAAATAAGTGTTCCTTATCCTTCTGATTTGGAGGGAAAGTTTACTCCTGGTCCCAGATGGAGCAGCTTGATTCTGGGAGCAGGACTTAGAAGATGGATCAGTGAGATGCCAAAGAATTTCGTATCACTAGGAGTAGGTCTGTCCACCTTGTCATTAACTATCATCACGTCTTCTCTAGTGTCAGATACTGTGGAAGGACACTGGCAGGTTACCATCAAAAGCTCTCTCTTGTTATGTTGTTCTTTTTTAAATATCCATTCCTTTGCAAAACTGGGCAACAAATACAACTCAGCTTTAGGAGGGGTTGGCAACTGCTTACCGGGAGTACAGACAGTTTAATGCACTAATAGAAAAGTAGGTTGTAGGGTAGGAATCGATATTTTGCACTCAAACTAAATGACCTGAGAGTCAGAAGAAACAAGTAAGTGATGACTTTTTGGTATTTGAAATCCTTAATTAGGCATATACTAACAGTTAGGAGGTGGTTCCTCTCGATGGGATGTGAGGCACCTCAACCTATTAACTCTGTAAATGAATGTTTAAAGGACATTAAAGGAGCTTTGCTAGTGTTTTTCTTTCAACTGTTATCCAAATGAGCAAAGCAGGTTGAGGAATGTGTGAAGTGATTAATTACACTAATTAAAAACACTTTATTTACACTTACTCTATAATTTATCATTACTACTTTTGTCAGTTGATCGAAGGTGAGTGAAGTGTTGTTTATAATTGGTATGGGAGCTAATTAAATGGTCGTTCGAGCACGTTTTGGTCTATTTCCTTTGTCAATTAGAACTGGCATTGTAATAGATGACTGACCAAATGGAGATGTATAGCACAATATTAGTGCTACACTTTACTACTTACTTGGAGAAGCAAATGTGCCCTGGGAAGCCAACTGACTTCAAATCTCAAGGAGAGGAAAAAACCCTTCTTTCACTTGCCTGCTATTTTTGTTTGTAACTTCATATGAAAAATTCAAGTAACAAACATGCAATTACCTCATGGAGGGTGACTAGGTAGATGTTTCTGTTGTTTGCACTGTAATTATTTTAGCCAATTCAGAGGTAATTATTGCACAGATCTGGAATACTGAATTAATCATACCCTTATCGTGTAATAATATAGCACTGTATGTAACTTGTCATTATCTGATATTTATTTTATAATGGAACAACTACCAGATAATGTATTATTGAATACTTCTTCCACAATAAATTCTGCTCTGTAGTGTAATACATGGATCCCGTTTCATAATTCAGCCTTTTTATTTGTTTTGTTTGTTTGTTTTGGAGATTGACCATGCTATTGCTATAGCGTTATCTTGCATTGTTAGATACTGTGAAGCTAAAATATTTGAAGTATTCCCTAAGATGCTGTGGTCTAAGGATTAGGAAACGGGAACAATTTTTCAGATGTTTGACAGGGAGACACTAGGGATATTTTGTCATTGATATCCCCAAGAGAGCAATTTCTCTTGTTTCTTTTTGGAAGTTCCTCCTTTACAAGAAACCCACATTCATCTGACTATTTAGCTTTGTGACACAGCAATGGTGCTATAATATGAGACAGAAAAAATATAATTGTCTCTGAGTATGTAATGGAGTTAATCCACGCTCCTGCGACCTTAACTCGCAGTCCTGTAGTTAAAAATGTACATCACAAATCCTGATTGTACTTAAATCTTATCAGACTTTCCCTTGGGAAACTGTCCTTATGAAAAAAGGGGTCCAGCGAGGCTGGACACACTTTAAGAAGGAAATCTTAATGGCGCAGGAGTAGGCCATCCCTATATGCCAGAAGATGAGCTGATGGGGAAGAAGACTGGCCTGGCTGAAGAGGGAGCTTTTGCTGGAACTCAGGGGGAAAAGAAGAGTTTATGACCTTTGGAAGAAGGGGTAGGCAACTCAGGAAGACTGCAAGGATATCATTTGGTCATGCAGAGAGAAAATGAGAAAGGCAAAATCTCAGCTAGAACTCAATCTGTCAAATGCTGTGAAAGATAATAAAATGTGTTTTTATAAGTACATTAACAACAAAAGGAGGGCCAAGGAAAATCTCCATCCATTATTGGATTTGGGCGGGAGGGGGAACATTGCCACCAAGAATGAGGAAGAGGCTGAGGTATTTAATGCCCTCTTTGCCTCATTCTTTATCAGAGACAGCAGTTATCCCCAGGACAACCAGCCCCCTGAGCTGGTAGACAGGCATGGGGAACAGAACAGACACCCTGCAATGTAGGAGGAAGTTGTGAGTGACCTATTGTGCCACTTAGACAATCACAAGTCCATGGGGCAGGATGGGATTCACCAGAGGGTGCTGAGGGAGTTGGCAGAAGAGCTCACCAAGCCACTCTCCATCATTTATCATCAGTTACCATGATGGTTGACCGGGGAGGTCCCAGACGACAGGAGGTTGGCAGATGTGATGCCTGTCTACAAGAAGTGTTGGAAGGAGGAGTTACAGGGCTGTCAGCCCAACCTTGCTGCTGGGGAAGATTATGGAACAGATTATCCTCAGTGTGATCACACGGCATATACCAGACAACCAGTGGATCAGACCCAGCCAGCACAGGTTTAGGAAAGGCAAGTCCTGTTGACCAACCTGATCTCCTTCACAACAGCCTCATGCAGCTCTACAGGTTGGGGACAGAGTGGCTGGAAAGCTGCCAGGGGAAAAGGCCCTGGGAGTGCTGGGTCAGGTGACTGAACATGATGCAGCTGTGCCCAGGTGGCCAAGAAGGCCAAGGGCATCCTGGCCTGTATCAGCAATAGTGTGGCCAGCAGGACCAGGGCAATGATTGTCCCCCTGTACTCGGCACTGGTGAGGGCACACCTCGAATCCTGTGTTCAGTTTTGGGTCTCTCAATGCAAAAAAGACATTGAGGTGCTGGAGCATGTCCAGAGAAGGGCAGCAGAGCTGGTGAAGGGTCTGGAGCACAAGTCCTGTGAGGAACAGCTGAGGGAGCTGGGATTGTTTAGTCTGCAGAAAGGGAGGCTCAGGGGAGACCCTACCACTCTCTACAACTGCCTGAAAGGAGGTTGCAGCCAGGTGGGGGTCAGCCTCTTCTCCCAGGCAACCAACAATAGGAGAAGAGGAAATGGCCTCAGGGAGAACTAGGTGAGGTTCAGGTTGGACATCAGGAAGAATTTTTTCACTGAGAGGGTGGTTAAGCATTGGATGAAGCTGCCCAGAGAGGTGGTGGAGTCACCATCCCTGGAAGTGTTCAAGAAATGACAGGAAGTGGCACTTAATGCTGTGGTCTAGTTGACAAAGCGGTGTTCGGTCCAAGGTTGGACTCGATGATCCTGGAAGTCTTTTCCAACCTTAGCAATTCTATTATTCCATCATGTGTTTGTTTTTGAAACCCCACTTGTGATCTGGTAATATTACAAATTTAATCGGATGTGCCTCTTTGCCCCTCATCTCTAATCAGTGTCAGTGTACTGAACCAGTCTCTCAGCACTTAGAAAACTGCTTAACTTCTGACACTGGTAAGGTTCTTGGAGCCCAAGTTCCTGCTGGCTTTCTTAAGTGAGATATTCTTCTGCTTATGACCACCATGGCTATGATTCAGGTGAGCTCTGCTGCTTGTGTGGTTACTAGACAAGTTCTTGTCCTCAGGAGGAAGGGAAGAAAACATTTGATGACCCACCAGCTCTGATTCCCAAATAAGATTCCTGTCTTTTCAGCTACTGTTGGTGCTGATGCATATTTTTTGTAATCTCTCACTGAAGCCTCAGTCAGAGTTAATGACTGTTCATTGAATCAAAATTCAGTACTGCGTTGATGCGCTTTGGTCTTTGTTGGGTTTGGTTTGGTTTGGTTTGGTTTTTTTTTGCTAGAACAGTGTATGCAGTTACTGGGAAGTGTCCTAATATTTTTCCGTTCTGCCATTTAAAATATTTCTGCTTGCAAACACTTGCTATCCAAGAGTAATTTATTTAAAAATGTATGTAAAAATTAAATTTTTAGGTTGTCATTTTGTTTCCTTTGTTTGGTTGTTGGTTTTTTTACCCTGAATGATGTAAGAAGGAAGAGGAGATGGTCTGAAGAGAGAAGAAAAGAGGCAAAATATTTTATTTCCAAAGAAAATGTTGCTCTTGAAAATAAAAAAGACGTAATTTCATTTTTTTCCTCATTTTTGACCCAGCCATGAATGATTATAGTAGCCTGGATTCTTTGTGTCACTTTGTTTCCCGTACTCAACTGTTACTGTGATGTCCTTGAATTAATAATAGTCCCATCATTTAAGACCACTCACTTCCTTAGTTTGGTTTTTAAATAGCTACACCACACCTTATTGCAGCATTGTTGTATTTTCAGAAGGAAAAGCAGAGGCCCCTGAAGGAATCCTGCCAGTGCAGATCCCTGTCCCTCACAGGCCAGGGGGCACAGCACAGCCCCAGCTGCACCGTGGGGCTCACCCCGCAACCCTGGCCTCCTGCTCCCCCAGGCTCCCCCTTGGCAGAAGCAGGTAGATGCTGTGGAGGCTCTGCTGTGCTGCGGTTTGTATGGAGCCTGCAGCTCACCAGGTTACACTGATGGCCACGTGCAGTGTTCTCAATGCCACGAATCAGCCTGGGAATGTCAGGCTGTGCTTGTTTTGTTGATTCCGTGTGGTGGAAGATGGCAAGAGTGGGCTTCAGTGCTGCTCTCTTTAGTAAGAGAGCACTGCCTCTGCTCCTCTTCTCCGTTTGGCTTGAAGTTAAGTGTGCAAGGTACTCTCAGGTCCTCCACATCTCCTAAACTAGTAAGTTTTGAAATGAAGTATAGTAGTCATTTAATAGCCAGCATAACCGCCAGCAAGGGCGGGGGTAATATAAACTAAAGGAAAGGGCTTCACAAGAAGCCCCCTCCCCTCACTGCCTGAATGGGAGACTCATTTTCCTTTAACCCTGTCAGGCCTGCCAGCACCTGGGTCTCCAAACCACAAAAGAAATTCCTGTTTCCCTTCTCTGATTCCTACAAAAGTCCTCTGTTGTCCATCACCTCTGAAGTTTCTTTGTGGGTTGACTCCTTGATGTGAGCATATCCTCTGTCTACATCTGGTCTCTTCTTGCCTGGTCTTCTCTGTGCTCCAGCAGCTTTCCCTTGCTTAAGTGCACTTTGTGTCCCAAGCAAGACACCACCCCCTCCCTCTCCTTCCTTTCTGAGCTGGGTTACAGAGGCCAAGGTGAGCAACCTAGGGAGGCTTGCACCCTGCTCTGCTCAGGGTTAAGAGGAAGAGGAGGGTGTTGTCTGCAGTACCTGTCCTCCAAACTGGAGCCAAGTTAAAGAGTTGATCGCTCTACCCTGCTCCATCATTTGAAGTAAGTCCACAATGGTGTCTCTTGCAGTGTGATAGCTCTGATTTAGTTTCCTGAATTTTCACTCTTACCTCTACTATTTTAATACAGGAGGAGAATGGCACAAACTGAATTAGTGAAAAATTGGTACTATCAACTCTGAATAATCCAACATCAATATTCTTTCAAAAGGAAATTTTTTTTTTTATGTGATGGTGAAAAACATAAGGGAGAACAGGTATTTATATCTTCCCCATATCCTCAAATAGAAACAAAATATAGTACAAATTTTTAAAGCAATACTACAGATCATTGATATCTGTTATCCTAAACCTTAGGAAGCCCGAAGTGTTTGTTTTAAATTGAACAATTGTAGTAATTATGTCTCATTAAGGGAACAACTAAGACTGAATTGTGCTAGCAGTTAACTAGTGATTTCCAGTGCCTAGCTGAAAATAGAGAACTTCCAGATGTCTTAACTCTTCTGAAAGCAAATGAAAAATAGTTGTATGAATGCTGTCTTATAACAACACCACAGAGTTTAAATTTGAGCCTGGAAGAAATGGTAGATGATTGTCAAGAGCCATCAGTATACAGAAGGACACAAACAAACTTCTCTTCTGAGTGAGCTGCAGGCTCTTCAGAAGGTTGGGTTTTACCTCCAGATTGAAATCTCAAGAATGTTAATGAGAAAAGCAATCCATCTTTTCCCTATCAGACAAGGCGGGACTGCTTGTAGTCCCTAAGTCCTGAAAAAGGAGCTAGTGTTTTTTCATGGTCCCATTGATTGATCTCAAATGTATCTTCTAGTTTGTATGCTTGGTTTAGACTTTGTTATTTAGAGGTGAGCAGCCACTACTCTATTCTACAGTTGCTTGGGCTTATTTAAAATCCTACGCTTATTTAAAATAGCTGTCTGTCTCTCTCAAATTACTTTGTAATCATTGAAATGTATGTACATTTTAATTTTCATTACTGCTTGTTAAGGTACAAAATAAAAACTGCTAAATAAAACCAATATTTTACTGAACTTTTTGCATTCTTTTTTTCAAGGGGTTGGGTAAGTTTCTTTAAGTGCATGGAAGTGTTTAAACTAAATGGTGCAGGGAACCCGTGTATGTGTTTCTAGCTGGCGATGTAAATCCCCTAGTGAGCCACAGTAATATGAAAGCAGCACTTGAAAGCCAGATGCAATGAAAATTTAAACATATTGCGTTCATAGCATGTGATAGTTTAATCATTATTTAAGCTTTAGAAATGTCACAGCATAATTACTTTCAGAATGCGTACAAACACTTTCATGCACAAAAATTGCTTTCTTGCTGCAACTTTTGGTTCCCATGGGAAAGTTATGCTTTTGTGAAATTTCTGAACTTGATCTTGTTCATCACTTGATCACAGACAAATTCTCAGTGAAAATTCAAAATCCAAAAGATTGAAATAAACCCTTCAGATCTTTTTAAAACTAAGCATGTATTTTCTTTACGCTCTTAAAAAAAAGAAATCTGTGAAAGTATTTCTTTCATTAAAGAAGAAATTTTGCAACAAAACCAGTTAAATGGAAAATGCTATGTAAACCCTATTTGCAGAGCCAGGGAATGGAAAGTACCAAAGGCTGGATTTATAAGCACCCATAGAGGATTAAATTCAGCTCTCCTGTGGATGTGATACATTTTTACTAGCCTCACAGCATACATGGAGCTCTACCTCCTTCTGTACTTGTAAGGAAATACAGGGACCAGAACTTACGTTCTAAATTTGTCCTATATCTCGAATGTTCTGATGAATGCATTTGATTTTGCAGTATAAATTGTGTTGATATGTAAAATAGTGTCAAAATCCCAAAATTTAGATGCAAACACTTCCTCTTTACATAGCCTACTACGATTTGTTTATAATATGAGTGGTTCAGGTTGGATTTTGGAAAATAGCAGTTATAATGGTTCTGCCATTTCTGAGAAATAGGCTAGAGGAAAAAATACTCTCCGTGTAATTCGAGGGTGGGGTTGTTTGCACATTTTCTAAGTGGAAATCTTTTTGGAACAGCTTTGCTATCCTCATAGCAAAGACTTAAAGGTCATAAAAACTGCCTTTGTATCAGGAATGTACGGGAAGTTATTTCTGGTAAATTCATTGGAATTTTTCCATTGTGAGTCTGTTTAAAACTGAACTTACCGCATGTTCTGTAGGAGCAAAATCACTGTAATCATTTCACATCTCTTAAGGTTTGTGTCACCTTCTGTGCTCTCGTGAGCTTGTTAGTGCTAACCAGAAGATGAACCTGTCATCCCTGTGGAGCCACTGAGTGTGCTGTAGATGGTAGCTGTGTTGAAGGTAACCCATGCAGTGGCCAAGGTATAACCCTTTTCCCTCCTCTTGTATTTCATTTTAGTGTCTGGGCCCAGACACTAAAAGGGACTAAAATCAGTGAAGACAGAGGAAGGATTAAGTGTGTATTCTTTAATGTAGCTCTTTGTGTGTCATAGACTTGTATAGTCACATAATGGTTTGGGTCAGAAAGGACCTTTAAGATTATCTAGTTCCAATGCCCCAGCTGTGGATAGGGGCATCTTCAACTAGACCAGGTTGCTCAGGGCTCCATCGCACCTGGCCGTGAACACTTCCAGGGATGGGTTATCCACAGCTTCTTTGGACAACCTGTGCCATTGCCTCACCACCACAGGGAGGAATTTCTTCCTAATAGCTAATCTAAAGCTACTCTGTCAGTGTGAAGCCTGGAAGGCCACAATTAGGTCACCGTAAAGCCTTTACTTTCCCAGATTGAACAATCCCAATTCTCTTAGCCTTTCATCATAGGGGAGGTGTTCCATCTAACTTAGTGGCCCTCCTCTGGACTTGCTCCAACAGGTGTCCTTCCTGTGCTGGGGCTCCCAGAGCTGGATGCAGCACTGCAGGTGGGGTCTCACCAGAGCAGAGCAGAGCAGAGGGGCAGAATCCCCTCCCTCCCCTGCTGCCCACACTGCTTTGGATGCAGCCCAGGACACGTTTGGCTTTCTGAGCTGGGAGTGTCCATTGCTGGGTCATGTCCAGTCTCTCCAGTACCCCCAAGTCTTTCTGGTCAGGGCTGCTCTGTATCTGTCAATCCCCCAGTCTGGGTTGGTACTGGGGGTTGCCCCAACCCAGGTGCAGCACCTTGCACTCGGTCTTGTTAAACCTCATGAGATTCCCATGCACCCACTTCTCAGACTTGTCCTGGTCCCTCTGGATGACATCCCATCCTTCAAGTGTGTCAACTGCACCAGTCAGCTTGGTGTCATCTTCAAATTTGCTGCAGGCGTAGTTGATTCCCATGTAGAAACAGACTGTTCCCTGTCTGATATATGGTCTCAGGACAAAAATTGGGAAATCTGCTAAGTGCATGTGGTAAGCTAAATCACTTGTACGTGAACCTAATGAATATTAAAACATATTTTAGTTTCAGAGAACTACTAAATAACTGTGGAAAGTGCCAGTATTCATGGTCCTGGCATGCCCTTCAGTCTGGCAGCCCCAGTTTAGGCTCGCTGCCTGTACTTGGCTCTCCTGCTGTGCCGTGCTATGGTGGGGAAGATAAGATAGCTGACAAAATAGTCGTCAAAGATTCACTGAGATCAGGGTGTGTCCTGCATGATGAGAAGAACAATTAATATTTTAAAGGCTGCAATCCATCCCTACAGGCACCAAAGTATTGCATCACCGTGTGTACAGGACAGTGGCAGTAATCAATAGATCTAATGTGCTGGGGGCTCAGGGAGGGACAAGTTAGCATTTCCCAGGCAGAACGACTGGATATAATTAAGTGAAATAAACAAGGCTTATCCTTAGGGGAAAAAAACCCTCATCAGCTATTCTGAGTTGAAAAGCAGGAGTTCTTTATCAAATAGTATGGTTGGATTTGTTCAGGCATAGAATTTCTTCACCCATCAAAACCATAAATTTCTTGCAAAGAAAGCAATGTGGTCTGTTGCATGAACATGATGACTGAGTGGTAAGGAAACAAAGTAATGTATGTATTTTTATTACTGAAAAGTCAAATTCTGAAAATCTGAAGCCAGAAACATCTGATAATTTCAAGGCTCGCTTGACAGATAATACAGGCGTGCTCTTTAACTGAGATTTTCTGACTGCTCTCAAATCCTGTCCCCACAGGGCCCAGCCTCCTTTCCCAGAGTGCACTCCAGCTCAATTCCAAACCTGAAGGATCCTTCCAGTACTCAGC
This sequence comes from Pachycephala philippinensis, assembly GCA_013397055.1. Classification (NCBI taxonomy): domain Eukaryota; kingdom Metazoa; phylum Chordata; class Aves; order Passeriformes; genus Pachycephala; species Pachycephala philippinensis. The sequence goes on from VWZT01014151.1 coordinate 547,071, forward strand.
CAGCTACCACAGCAACCAGACCCTCGCCTTGGGTGAAACAGCATCCGCCCAGCTCCCGTCCCGCAGCAGTCAGGCCAGAGGTGCCATCCAGAGCTACAGCCAGGTACGTGTCCTAAGCAATCGTGGTGTCTCACATCTGAAATTCTGTGGAGTAGCTCCCAGGAAAGAACTGTTCAGTGCTTGCCCACACCTGAATTTCTGCCTTTACTTTCTGTCTCGTTCAACACACCTGCAGCAGGGTGGAGTTGCCATCTTGATTTTTGTAAATCTCTGGTGGGTTGACTTGCATAGTAATAAAGTAATCCTGATTAAAAAGGAGATCTGCACGCCAGATTTACTTAGTTGCTTGCATATATATTTTGGTAGTAGCATGTTCAAGCATTTAATTTTCAAAGCAAATTTCTGTGACTGTGCTGATTAGGAGTCCATCCTAAGATCTAGGACCTGCCAGCATTGGTCTGAGCACATTACTGAAAGAAGTAAGTTTCAGGAAACAAAAACAAAGCCAGGCTGACACCAGATGTGAAACCTGCTTGGGATACCATGCATCACCTGGTGCTATGGCCTAATCTCAAGTGTAAGAAACATTTTTTTCACCACGTATTGTAGCACAAGGAGTTTATCTGACAGTTGCCTCTACATTTGAAACATTTTGAAAGATTGTCTGAGATTCTCAGGAAAACTTTGTAAATCCCTCTACCTGTTTAAACCATCCCTCCTGGCTCTGACATGTAACCCTCTCACCTTCTGTGCTTTTCACTGTGACATCAAAGCCTCTCAGCAGAAAGTAAAGTTTCAGTTTAGACAAAAATTTCAAGAAGAATTCATGCCTCTGTACATAAACAAAGTCTGACTGGGTTGTGTTGGTCAGCACAGGTTATTTTCTCTGTTTAGATGCTAACCATCCCAGCAAAGCAGATCATCTCAGTGTGACACCAGGACATTTTGCAGTTCAGGATTCTGTAGGAGAGAGTAGTTATTTGAATTTCAAAGCCTTAAATTGCTAAGAGATTTCAAGTATTATAGTCATTGCACAGTTTGTGGGATACTGAGAGACATACAATATTCTATTCTCTCAATTTGCTCAGAAAAGCTCCCTATTCTTTAAGACTGAAAAATGAAATAAAGCACAGTTAAATTAAATTTCAAATTGGGTAGGTACTCTTTTTTTCTTATAGAATCTTCTACACTGAAGAAGACCTCTAAGAACAGAGTCCAAACATTAACCCAGCACTGGCCATCAGTAAAGCATGTCCCCAAGTGCCACATCTCCCTGTCTTCTAAATACCTTCAGGGATGGTGACTTGACTACCCTTTCAGTGAAAGAATTCTCCCTGATGTCCAACCTGAACCTCACCTGGTGCTGCCTGAGGCCATTTCCTCTTGTCCTGTTGTTGGTTGCCTGGGAGAAGAGGCTGACCCCCAACTGGCTACAGCCTCCTTTCAGGCAGTTGTAGAGAGTGGTAGGGTCTCCCCTGAGCCTCCCTTTCTGCAGACTAAACAATCCCAGCTCCCTCAGCTGTTCCTCACAGGACTTGTGCTCCAGACCCTTCACCAGCTCTGCTGCCCTTCTCTGGACATGCTCCAGCACCTCAGTGTCTTTTTGCATTGAGAGACCCAAAACTGAACACAGAATTCGAGGTGTGCCCTCACCAGTGCTGAGTACAGGAGGACAATCATTGCCCTGGTCCTGCTGGCCACACAATTGCTGATACAGGCCAGGATGCCCTTGGCCTTCTTGGCCACCTGGGCACAGCTGGCTCATGTTCAGTCACCTGACCCAGCACTCCCAGGGCCTTTTCCCCTGGCAGCTTTCCAGCCACTCTATCCCCAACCTGTAGAGCTGCATGAGGCTGTTGTGGCCAAAGTGCAGGACCCGACACTTCACCTTGTTCAACGTCATACAACTGCTCTTGGCACATCCATCCAGCCTGTCCAGCCTTCTGCAGAGCCTGCCTGCCCTCCAGCAGATCAACACTCTCAGCCAACTTGCTTTTGTCTGCAAACTGATTGAAGGTGCACTCTGTCCCCTAGTCCAGATCATTGATAAAGATATTAAACAACACAGATGCCCGAGGAATTCCACTTGTGACAGGCCACCAAGTTTAACGAACCTTTCAACACCATTCTCTAGGTCTGGTCATCCAGTCAGTTTTTTACCTAGTGAAGAGTGCACCCAGCCATGCCATGGGCTGCCAGTTTCTCCAGGTGAATCTTGTGGAAAACAGTGTCATCTGGAGTTATGCTTTTTGAAAAGCATCATACGCTGGGGGTTAGCCTGAAAGACTGTGATACGTTCTTTAAGGAGGCTGGAAAAAGTAAGATGATGGAAAGGGAGCAGGTTATGAGAGCAATGGAAACAAAAACAAAGTAGAAGTGAGAGGGGAAGGAGAAAGAATGTATTTTTAAAAAGGCAGGAAGGAAAATTGTGCAGATTTGCAGAGGTTAGATATTCTTAATATAAATTGTATTATACTCATTGATAGAAAAAGATGAATTTATGGAGGGGGAAAAATTAATGATCGAGATTTTCTTCATTGAAATTACACTGAGCAGACGAAGCTCTCATGAACCATCAACTTCAGAGAGAACTGGTTTCCTTCAGAAAGGTAATTAGTAAGTTAGTACGGCAACATTTCCTATCTTTTGTTTTTCTTGGTATGAGAGGACAGAATATAGATTTTCTTTTTACTTTCCTCCACATTGTAGGGTAGATATTCCTGCAGGAAAATAATTCAGAGAACTTAATAATTTTTCACACCATGATCCTGCAAAGGATGCCTGACAACTTCAGATGAATTAAAATACATTTTGAAAATACTAACAAACTGCCATATAAACTAAGAATTAATACCATTAAAATCATATAAAAGAGGTTTTAAAAGAGGTAAACAGGAAGAGGAAAATTCAAAAGTCAAAATTAAAAAATTCTGAATATGACCATTGCTGATCCTACAATTACAGGGAAAAAAAAGTCAAGCCTAAGAATTGTTTTGCTATACCTATTATAATTAAAATAAGCCTCAGGAGCTGAAGCTTCTCAGATTGTGATAATTTCCTTTGGTATTTGTGCAAGAAATATAGCTCTCTCTCAACATGAATGATAGTCCAAATGCTTGCAAAAAAAAAAATGTAAATAGTCCCAAGGCCAGCTGTGACAGTAAGAACAATTTGTGAAAATGCAATTGTATAAAAAAGAGAAACTAATTAGTCTTGGGACTTCCTGTATAGTGCTGCAAAGTGCAATCTAACATTTTTGTCAATTTGGTGGAGTTCATTATAGATCATAGAGTTTTTCCAGTGCTTTGACTACTTTAGAACACAAAACTTTTATCTTCTAAATACTACGGGGATAGGATTTCTTAGCAAAAACTGCTCGTCTGGCAGGGAATTAAACTGCTTCCCCACTGAAAACAGCTTTTCAAACTCGGTGTCCAGATGCTGAAATATCTTCTATTAATCGATGAAGTTTATTTGTGAAGAGTCTGTGATGACTTCTATTATAAAAAAAACCAACCAAACAAAAAAAACCCCAAAAACACAAAACCAAAGAAAAAAACCAAAACAAGAAAAAAAAGACCCCAAAAAAGCAGATTTTGGAGATGAGTTGCTCAAAAATAAATCTTATATTTGGACAATGTAATTTGTGAACAACCAAGTTTACTGCAACCTTGAGAATGGTCATCTTATGTTGCAGAGATACCATAGGAGTATAAAGCATAGCAGGTACTACAAAGAGTAGTTTTCCACATACTCTGCCATGTGTTTGCAACGGGACAGGAAAGGAAGTTTGCATTCTGGATGAAGACTTGTTTAGCTGTTAGTAATGCTGCTATCTTTTCAGAGGCTGTGGCAGCAACACAGGTAAATGCCTACTGTGTGTTATCCTATGCACCTGATGCTTCTGGACTGAGTAAGCTGGCCCAGAATTGGAAAACCCTAAAAGCCAAAAAGTAGATGGAAAATAAAGATGATTAAAAAGTCTTGAAAAACCATTTAACAGTTACTGTTCTAACTTGTCTCCTTTTTCCTATAAACAAGTCATAAGTTTGTCATTCATCAGACCACCACACCTCACTAGCAGGTGAGTGCTAGAATGGGTTAAGTTGTCAGGCAGAAACTGTATACTGGCCACAATTGGCTGCTTGATAATCCAGACAAAAGCTAAAACAAGGATTTCACTTCTGGTAGGGTATGGCCAATGATGATGGGTTTAAAACAAGATTCCAAATATGAACATAAGAATATTTCTGTCATGAAGGAAACAAGACAAATCTTAAGACAGATTACTCTTATTACGGCACTCAGAGAACAATGCACTAGTAGAGAGTATGGCAGTGGAGATCTGCAATGCTGCTTTGATTCTACAACATGCAATGACTGTAGCTTTCAGTCCTGCTTTAAAACCAGAGGTGGACCATCTCTGGACACTCTGAAAAGATCTCACACAATTCTGTTTGTGGATGTAAAAGACTACAGTTACCTACCTTCATCTATATGTATGACCTTTGAGAGTAGGATCAGGTAGGCTGACAAATTTTCCTAATAATGCTGGAATTTTGGAATGGAACAACGAAACAAAATCAGGAGAAAGAGATGAAATAGGACACATTTGAGGGATCCAGAGGTATAGTCCGGCATCTGTTATTGTATAAGAGCACTTGAACATAGGTAGCATCTTTCTAGTCCGGTCAAGAACTTACAAATGACATTAAAGCAGTCCTGCAGAAGAAAGGCCTTTCTGCAGGTCCTGCCCAAAGACTGAAGTGTGCATCCCAAGACTAGAGAATGTTTAGCAATTTCCATGCCCTCTTCTGCCCTTTTTAAGAGTGTTTATAGAGGCATTGGACCACTGCAGAGTGATACTTGAGTGAAGCCTTATGGAAGGTTCTTTGAGCTGACAGAAAAAAAAGTAGCCCTCAACAGACTGGCAAGTCTTGCAATCTCTGAAAAAGCTCAGAGCATCACTGAGATTGTGAAACAGAGCTGCACCCTTGGAGTGTCTCTAGAAAACCCTAATAAGGATGATCAAGTTTTCTGGCTAAAGCTACCAACACACACCAATATTTAAAAGCCAAAGTGGCCTGCAGGGAAGTTTTCCACACAGCTTGGGCATACAATTGGAAAATCCTCCCTGGAATCAAGAGAAAGGGTCTTCTCACAGCCCTCAGTGTACTGTATATGACTATGTTAGTATTCATCAGATGTGACCTTGTATGAGATGTTCAGGGCAAAGAGATCCAGAGAGCAAAACAAGCTGAAAACTGGTGCTGGCATTTATTGCTAAACTAAAGTTCATCCAGACCTAAGACGGGCATGCAGACTTACTCAAACCTCTGGGAGCAATCTCCAAGAATCAATATACTCATTCATAATTAGCAGCTGACCCCAAAGTTTCACATGTCTAGCCATTTTATAATTCCTTATTGCTGAAAAATTTTCTGCAGAATAAATAAGCCAACACAGTTATTTGCCCCTCTCAATTCTACTCCATAGAACAGAAATCTTATATTGCAGTCTTTTATTTAATCTTTTTTTGGTTTAAAGTTCCAGTTTAAATTTTCAATTGGAATTGTAGAAAAACAAAAAAAACCCCAACAAACAACAACAACAAAAAACCGTATACAAAACCAACCAAACAACCCCCCCAAAAAAACCCAAACCAACCCAAATTTCCTGGAATTTAGGGCATTAAATGCTTGAATGAACAGGCAAACAACAGAGTGTTCTCTAGTCTCCTATAACCTAGCTGGATACCCTCAGTAATTTTCTGTATGAAGCTGTAAAGATATAGTTTTGTATCAGTAGAAAATGATCTTCCTAGTAACATTAAATGGGAAATTTTTATAGCTGTATTAATGTTCTCATGTTTTTTTCACACATTCCTGCTTCTAAAAAGGATATACCAGAATCCATATGTTGAATCCAAATAAGCAAGGCTACTTTTCTTTGCGATGCCAGGGAAATTAAACCCCTGTGTCTTGGAATAGATATTTATAGGTCTGTAGTAAGAAAGTCCTTGATTTTTATTCATAACTATGAAATAGGTTGATGCTAGAGAATATAATTACTGAGAAGCAAATTTGCTCTCAGTTTATTAGCTTAAACAGAGTTCTGTTATCACATTGACAAAAATAATGGATAAATGGAAAAAAATAAGGGGGAAATACCATTGTATTTCATTCTTCCATATGAAGTATGTCACACTGCAGGGTGAACAATGACATGTCTTTATGTCTGTCTTAAGCAACAGACAGGGAGAAACATAATGAGAAACTAAACCACATTTTGTCTCTGAAAACATGGGTAGAGAATGTTACTGCAAACTTGGCCCTTTGAAAAAACCTAAGAACCTCACGGTACATTTAAGACAGGTCTGAGATTAGTCACATCCTAGAAAATACTGCATGCTAATGTTTTCATTGCAATCTGTTCATCCAGAAGTTCTCTCCTTCACACAGAGCAAATGCTTAGCTTTTTAGGAAGTGCTATACACTGCATTTTTAATTAAGCATTTAATTATTGTGTCCCACCACTACACCTTGTTCCCTATAACAAACGATCATGAAATAGGATTTTTGGGTTTTTTTTGAATTAGTGCTTGCAGAATGCCTGCAGCTTTATAGAGATTTATTAACAATATGGGATAATATTGGTTTACTTGAAATTAATTACTCTAAATCCTTGACACATGAAGTAGTGTAGAAGTAGATTAGAAAAGGAAATTTTGTATACATGATGACAGTGCTTGCCAAAAACCCTTAGGATCAACAGCAAACTGTTAAAGTTACCAGTGTGTTGAAGAAGTAACTGGTGCACTGGTAACATTGCAGAAAACTGTATTTTGAAACAGTGTTTATTACAAAATTATTATTATTATTATGCTACTTAACAGTCCAAAAAGTAAAATTTATTAACAAACATCAATTGCTAATGTAGCTGGTTTGAATGACCTTTCGTTATGTGCAAAATTTGCTTTGCCCATGTTGTCTTAAATCATGCTGGCCTGTTTTTGTTTTATAAAAGTTGTTACCATATAGTCTAAACCTGGAAAATGAGAACTGTACTCCTGTCAGATACATTATTGGACAGTCAGCTGCAGATTAGTCCTTCTTTCCAGTTTAAAGCACATACGGTAAGTAGCTCAGCATCAAAGTAGCTTTTAAAAGTTCACTGATGTTCCCAGAGTTTTCTTTCCTGGTTTTTGTTAGGAGCCTTTCAAATTAGCAACTTGAGCTTGTTGGCCATTTATGAGAATTTCAAGGCTTGTACTTGAAGCTGTGGTGTTTGTTACTCGCTGCTGCAATCAGAAGAGTCCAGCTCAAAAGAGAGCAGGTACTTCCATCTGTGAGCCCCTTGCTCACCTGGCAGTCACCACACAGAGCACCCGGAGGGGAACAGTTTACATTTCATTTATGTGTAAAGCCATTGCTCTGTGAGGTGCAAAAGCTCCCAAAGCCAGTGAGGTTTGGGTCTGGTAGTGCTCTCTTGAGAAGCCTGAACACTGTCAGTGCTGGTAGCTTCTTCCATGCTACTAACAACTGGGAGCAAAGCTCCAGGAGGAGCTTCTCCAAAGCCTTGCTTCTTGTCTCTGTCTAGGAAAATCCATATTCTTCCCCCAGATGCAAAGCATTTAAGATGAGGGGCAGGCTCCAAAAGTAAAAAAAAAAAAAAAAAATTCCAGTGGGCGTACACAGGAAGAAGTACACATTTCTGGCATTTTGAACCTTGTTTATTTTTTGCTCCAGTTAGTTACGTTGTCCTCAATTCCTGCCCAAATCCTTTAATGAATATCCTAGCGCAAATAAATCAAATTTCATACCAGGAACATGGTGCTTTTGCCTACTTGTTTTTTTGTAGGATGCTACTGAAAAAACACATTGCTATTCAATGTATAACAATGCTGCTCTTGGCATTCACAACACCTCTTTGAATTGAGTCACAAAATTCATTATTCACATTTTAAAGCTGCTTCTGGCTAAGGAAATCAGTAGCTGAGAGATGTGTGTGTGTTTGGGCAAAGCACTGGTCAGACCGATTCAAACTATGCTGTCAACTCCGAGGATCCAGATCACTTTCTGAGGTTTCAAGTAAATCCCCTGCATAACCAGAAAGAAAATAGTATCTGAATCCAGCAGTGCATCTTCCAACAGAGCGCTGAGCTCTCACTCACTGCGGGGTGCAGTTATCAGAGGATTTTAATGTTACCAGACTCACAGATGATCTCTTGAGCCTAAGATACCCGATAAAAAAAAAAGGGGGAGCCGCCTGTGTGTAAAGGCGAGCTCCATCCTGTGCGAGTTCAGAAGCGGCTCAGGCACAGAACCGAAATTTCTCATAGGCAGCATCTCCCGAGGATTTTCTCCCGCTCCCTCTTCCCAGCCGTCCTCAATTACTGGTATTAGCAGGAATTCAGCGCTGCCTTGCCCGCGGCCAGCGGGTCGGTGCAGGGAGCTCCCTCCCTGCATCCCGCTGCAGATTCCCCGCTGGATGCGGCCCAGGGAAGCGCCCGGCCCCCGCAGCTCCTCCCGCACCCCCCGCCCCCCTCGTGCCGCGTAACTAAGTACGAGGCGGCCGCTTCCCGTGCTGCCAGGGGGGCTTGGCGTGCACCGGCCCGGGATTCCCCTCCCTCCGCCCCTTCACCGAGGCCGGGGTCGCAGGGGGCAGCGATCTCCTGGTGCGGGGCCTCTCCTCGTAGGGACACGGATTGCTGGAAACTGAGGAAAGTTACTCGGTTAAAGGCTCTCCCGTGGCTTCGGCCGCTCTTCTCTAATGTATGCAGAATAAAGGGGCGCGGGTGTATATATGTGCGTATATGTATGTATATAAGTATTTGAGCCGGGGCTAAACCCTGCCTGCTTTAGGGGTCGGCAGGCCAGCGCGGTCCGGTGCCGGAGCCCCGGAGCGCTGTGCCCCGCGGCCGGGTGCCGGCTTCAGCCGTCGGGAGGAGTTTCGACGCCTCTCGGCCCGAGCCGGCGGCTGTTTTTCCCCCTGAAAGGCCGGGAATGCTTTAGCAGATTACCGACTCCCGTAATCCCGCGGGCGCCGGGTGCCGGCCTGGTTTGAGGTCAGGAGGGGGCTGCGTGCGGCCGGGGGCTGCTCCGGCCGGCGGCCCCCCCAGCCCCGCGCAGGGCCG